>CM076717.1:1248946-1401446 GCA_038501795.1 Pseudopleuronectes americanus | reverse complement strand
TGCACACCTCAACAAGCCTCTGTGGTGATGTTAGAGGAAGAACAATTTAATATGTCTGATGAAAGAAACGGAAACGTGGGCACTGAGCATGTGTATGTGTGTATGTGTGTGTGTGGGGGGGGGATGCTATGATGGATTAGAAACCTCAACATATTTATATGATTCACTGTACGGTGTTCATTGGGGTGGAGTATTAAAAAGGTTGGCTACTGAAAGTTGTTGAGCTTTTCTAGTGTTGATGAACAATCACTTTGCATTACACCCATTTACACATGCATTCATACAGTGCATTGATTTTTCATCCAATTATTTGGGGAATGAAATGCCGATCTTCTGGTTGGAAGACGATCGCTCTGTCACTCAGCCACTGCCAACTTGAATTACAGCTTGTTTGGTGGTATTTTAAAAGTTTGTATAAAACTTCAACTTGTATTCATTTTCTTCTATACTAAGCTTAAACAATCTTAATGTTGAGGATTAAACCATGATTCAGTCATTGTGCCCAGTAAAATACAAATAGCAATATAATTCTTACATAGGGACTGAATATTGCGTATTGCATAAATAGACTGGTACTCAACCCTTTGTTTACCTTGAGTGTGTCAGTGATTGTCAAAACAAACTGCTGCAAACCTCGATCAGCCTCAAATGGCATTTTAGCAAGAGAAGAGTTCCTACATTTTTGTTGTGTATTTTCTCTCTCACCGCTCAGTGGTGATGCATATGAGCTCTGACTGACAAGGGGTTCAGTGTGAGAGGGTAGAGAGGCAGAGGCAGTGGAGGAAAAAACACTGAAGAATGGATGGAAAGCAATGAAAGAAAAACAAAGTTTTCCAGAGAGTCTTTGTAAGACCTTCAAGGTCTTGCAGTTCGCAGATGAAAAAAAAGCTGAATCTAAAAAGCTGAATGATGTTGATGAGGTCGCTCATGTGTATACCTGTCTGTGTTTGATGACACAAAACAATGGTTGTTGTTTGCACATTTTCATTCTAATGAAAATGAGGTCAGCAATAAGCTTTTTGTGAAAGTATGAAAACATGCTCGTCATACCGGCAAGGTGTTTCTTAGAAAAATATGAGCTGCAAACATGTGTGATATTTAAGAGTTAAAATCTGAAAGTTATCATGATGATGTCAATCCCTGAGCAGCTAACAATGCTGACTGGCAGCGGTAAACACGTTAGCCATCCTTGTGTTCTTGACAGATATTAAAACTGACAGTGGAAATCTCCAGTTCCATTTTCTCACCCAGACTCATCTAGGCTTCAGAGTTTGTTAATTCTCATCGCAAAGTATTACCAACACCTTGCCAAGAGATCCCTTTGACACGATAATCTGAACAATATCCAGGAGAGAGGGATGTGCCATTATTTTCTAACCTTGTTATGTGTGCATGTTGGAGATTAGAAAAAGGAACATCTGTGAAATTGTCACGTGAACAATGCATCCTGATTTCATAATCTGTTGGGATTTTAAAACTGTAGCTGTCCTTATCATCTGACAACAGAGACCTTGTCATCACCATGTTGGAACCTCCCTGTCCTAATACTCTGCAGGAGTTATTTTGCCCTCGTAGTGGCAGCTCTGCCCTCCTCTAGCTCCCCTGTTTTTGTTGGAGCTCAGAAATGTGAGACTGCAACAGTGTGAACATTCTCATCCATTCTCATCATCAAATCTTTAGGACTCTCCCCCCATTCTTCTTCTCTTTATTTTGCCAGACCTTGTTCAGCCTCTGTGCAGACTACCAGCTAAACGCCTGTATGTTAATTTTCACACTCATGCTGTACTTGAAGCAGTGTGGAGAACGTTATATGCGGTGTACATTTTCCTCTTGACACCGTAACAGCTTCCTTCCTTCCCTCCCCCACCCTCTATTTCATTATACACCCCCGTTCCAATAGTAGGCCTCTTTTCATCTCCTCTCCTCATATGCTGACTGGTTGCCATGCGGCACCCTGTCGATCAGTGACCCGGTAACTGTTGCTAAGGGAGAATTGTAATTTTGTTATCACTTATGCTTAATTCCCCTCCTATTTATACACTCTCTTCACTCCATATTCCCCTTCTTCAGGCATCTCCTTCAGCCTCCTTATGTCCATCGCTCTGCTCTTAGCCTCATCTTATCCTCCTCTTCTCATCTGTCATTCCTCTCCTTCCTCATCTCCTTCAGTGTCCTTCACCTCTGGTTTCAATCTGCCCACCACCTCTTTTCGCAGTCACTGACTTAAACATTGTTGTTCTTGTGGAAGGATCCCATAGGAGAGCTCCCCCCTCCCTGAGATAGATTCTGTCCACTCGCCTTAATGGGGCGTCGGCTCTGGATAAAAAAAGGCCTGCTAAATAGCCGGACACGTCCGAATGGCCACGACCGAGATTTGATTGCGATGGAAGGGTGGAGAGGGAGTAAAGGGGTTCCCTGGGGTTCTGAGAAGAATACAAATAGAATGAAGGTATTGGGAAGGACAAATGGATAAATTGCAATGTGAATAAATACAAATAATCGACAAACAATCATTAATCAAACGACAAAAACAAAAAAATGCCGCTGTGCTCCTCGTGTGGTGTCATCCAAGTGTCTGTAAGCCCGGAGATTCATCTCTAAACAGGTAATTTACACTGTGTTTTAAGCTCCAGAAGTGTTTGATGGAAACAAACACTTCACCCACCCCTCCAACTTTCCATCTCCTCCAGTTTACAGTTTAGAGAATGTGCTGACAAAGAGGCAGGCTGGTGTCCAAACATGAACATGTGGCATTGGAGGCTGGCTGAGAGTGAAGGCATGGCAAGGCTAGATGATCCTGAGCACAAAAACAAAGGTTAACGTTCAGGCAGAGAGGCAAGACACACATCTTCAGAACACAACAGTGGTAGACATGAGGTCCAAAGCTTTTTTCTTTTACCACAAAGGTAAACAATGAGCTGGCAGCATCTTGGTGTAAGAACTGGTCCTTACACAGTTGATAGCTCAGGTATGGAGGAGGATCAGACAGAGAACATGCTTAGCTAGCAGCACACACAGCCAGGATCAGGAACCAATTAAGGACACGCAAATACAACAGGAAACTAGGAATCAGAAACAAAACCGCAAAGCGATATCCTAACCTTCATATAACCTGTAAATACCTACAAGAGACCAGGGAACTAGACTTTATATAACGTTATAGCAGAGAGTGTGAGATTTGATACACAAACTACTTGGTTGGGTTTAGGAAATTATTTTTGGCTGAAAAAAAATAACTTCCTAAAGGTTAGAAGACCTCATGATTAATAATAATTAGAGATCGCCTGAAATGAAAAATAAATAATAAGCTGCTTGCACAGACTAATGGAAGAGAGTATTTTAATATGAGGTGTGCGCATCAAATATCAGCTAAGTGCACTGTGTGTTGACATTTTTGTTACATGGGACTTACGTGCCCAATATCACCAGTATAGGGACTGAGACAGACCCAAAGCATCTAGATGAGAAACAATCAACCTTTACATTGTTAGATACAGTCTTTCTGTAAAAATGTCAATAACATGAAAAAAAGATTCATTATAGAAAGAGACTGCTTCACCATTTCAAAGAGGTTCTTGGGTAAAACTCTTAGGTTAAGGACTCTATAAGAGACCACACTTGCTCACGTGGTAATGGCACTGTTAATGCTGCTGCAGAGCAATTCCAGAAAGCCTTTGCCCACGTGACATGAGTGAAGGACAACACACTTAGAGGCTTTAGAGAGGTCAGGTTAGGGGGTGGCAGGGTGGAAATGGGTGTGTGTTTGTTTGTGTGTGTGTATGTGTGTGTGTGTGAGAGAGTGCATCAGTTGGGCAGGTCACTAAAGGCACGAGCGAAAGACAAATTGATGCAAAGCCACCAAGTGATAGACAAGAAAAAAGGGAGGCAGGGACAGAGGAACATCCATTTGGCAAGGATGGAGGGGTGGGGGGGATAGGGTGGGTCCTTGCATAATTACATTTTCTGTTCTGAGCAGTATTGGGAATCAATAATGTAATTCATAGAAAAGCCATACAACTGGCTCCCATTGGCATTTGTATACATGAGCCATGCTTACATTCCAAATAATTAAAACAAGAAGAGGGTGGGGGGGCTGTGTTCTCTGTCATCGAAACTAAGCTTCACCCTTTGTTCATCCTGAGCCTTTATATCTTTCCCACTTTGCTTTACAAAATGTCAGAAAGTTAGTTTTTTCATCACAATGTGATTGGTATCTGTTTTCAGGTCAAGGCTACATACACATACTATACTATATTACTAGATGCAACAGAAGACAGAAAACATAGACTTTTTAAGAAGACACTTTTAGAAACTATGGCTTTTAAATGTTTCCTGATCAGATCTTATAAATTAAGATATGACAGCAGTGAATGCCACATGAATAACTGAATTCAAGCATTGCTACAAAATTTTTATTTTTCTTTTCTCAAATTGCAGAGTACACAATTCGCCTAATGTTTACACCAGCACACATTGTTTTTATACAAATGTATTGGCCGGTGCATAAGTGTGGGTAGAGAATATTTCCATGTTGAGTTAAAATGATTGTCTGGATCGCAGTTTTGTTAAAATATGACACACGTATTGTGTGGATGTAGCCTGAGACTGCTCGGTCTGGCCCCATGATGCTCAGATTTCACACACACTCACTCACAAAAACACCTCCTGGTGGTCACATCGTCACAGCTGGATATTGTGAGGTCAGATGTGAAATGGCAGTTCCACCTCCTGATGCTGCCTCTGTCTATTTATACTGTGCTGAGGTGAGACCCCCCGCTAAAATCCAACAGCACATATCCCAGCAAGAGAACATATTAGATTGTGAAAAAGTGTAACTCGAACACCCTTTCCTACCATGTTGATCCATTTAGACAATGTGAATCTAGCCTTGAAGCTGGGAGCATACATTAAACCACTGAGTCTTTAGAGTTGTAACATTATTAAAGTCACATAGTCATAGTATTTTTTAATGGATGAATGACATTCTTAACAGTTGCTAACTTTGATGGTTAATAGTGTTCACATATTAGTATTCTTTCAAGAGTGGATACCATTCAAATCCAAGTTGAGTTATAATGCCCCATGTTAAAAACAAATCCCTTCAGGCAGGTTTTCAGCTTAACTTTTATTTTTTAGACTACTTTCCAGAATGTTATGTTAAAATTGCCTGCCTGTTGGAAGACCTGAAAGTTCTGGCTTGTTGGTAAACTGGTTTATATACATTAATGAGATATTATCAATTTCAGAGGTCAAGTTTACATATACCCATTATTCTAGCAGCAGTTTAATCATTCAATGTGTCACAGTATGTTCCAGAGTCAGAGTGTACAGAAGCAGTTAAAAAGTGATGCACTGTACTAGCCCAACAACAACATGATGCAACAGGTGAAATTGCTCAGTACTTGCTTTGATGGCTGCAGTGTGATCAAAAAAATGTTCCTCTGTTATTTTGTATGTATTCTGGCTTAAGTCATACCGCCAGTTAAAGGTGGCCTTCAACAAGTCTAAAAGACACGTCACTATTTTTCTTTCAGTCAAATTTTCGTCCTGTGGAAGATCCTTTAAAGGCCAAATAGCAGAGCAAGTGGAGTCATCAAGAGAGTAGCTGTCAGAAATACTCTCCTCCACTGTAGAGAAGCCAAGCGTTCTATCTCTGCTTTTTCTTTAGTGGGGATCAAGAAGGTGTCTCAACCAGAGAGTTAGAGTTTCACACATGAATCCAGCAGAGGGATTCTTGATTTTTCATTCGAACATTCTAATCCCCAATGAAATGCACGAGAAATGCTGCTCTGCTGTGATATGCCTGACTGTGGGAGGGGATTTCATGTTTTCACCAATTGTGAACCTCAAGACATTAACAAGCATCTGATATCTAGATGTTTGATATTGACGATTGTTTTTGTGGGTTCGGCCTTGACTGTTGACATAAGCCCCTTTTTTATGTTGGAATACTTTTGTACACAATAGAGTTCATAAGGAAACACCTGCCTTCAGCTTTTATTGCTTCTTCTTTGTTGAGGTATTTGACCCATGTGACAGCATTATCTCTCTAAGAAACACATCCCCTCAGGGCAGGAATGAGCTCAAACATAACAGCTCTTGATTATTTGCAGGTCTGAGAAGCTGCACTATTAGACTACAAAATACCCCGAAAAAGGAAAAAACTCAAGAATAGAAAAAAAAACAAGTAGTAGAATTGTCAAAATGGACAAAGGGACATTGTCAACATGGTATAAACTGATTTGAATGATGGGCATGAAAAGAGGGCATTGACCATGGCCAGATCATCCCTGAAGGGCCCATGGCGCACATGATCTATTGGGCCCCTATTGATCATTCATTTCTGCCGTCCACCCTCTGTGAAACGTGCATACATCGTTTAAACATATCTCACAACAGACTCTACATGCCAGCTTCATATTACTCCCCCAGACACCCCGAAATTAGCTAGCACTCCTGTGCACAAATCATATAAACTGGCCCCAGGTTTTCGAATTAACAAAGGTTTAGAGACAGGCCCGCTGTTAGAAGCAGCCAAATAATAGCTTAAATGCTCATCTAACCTTTTATTGGTATAAGTGGTGCAGAATCTCGTAGTAGTTTGGATTTAATCAAATTACAAAAAAACAAACACACAGTAAACCTGGGCATCTAGAAGTCTGAGGTATTATGCATTGTTAGTATTGATCAATACACTGTGCATGCTCAAATCAATGCATATGAAACAACTGTATCGTGTATAATATTTAACTGTATTGGGTGGTGTGTAGCAGAAGCAGAGAAGATCCTTGGCCAAAGCTGATATTTTGTCTTTTGTCTGTACCCTGCCTCTGCATTTTAATGCCATATCCTTTTGGTCTCACAAGTGTGACTGTTTTGCAAGAACTGGAGCTAGGGTCTGAGGTTGTCCTTAAATGTTCGCAAGGTAGCTTGGTCTTTTTCTGAGACAGTTGAGTTTCACAGAGTTGCTGTTCTTTGTTGTTGACCTTTCTTCCTGCTGTGTCTGTTATTATGAGGCAGCTGGCGTGGTAAGGCAGCTAAGCACACAGTTGGCTGTCATCCTGGCCGGCAGATATCCAGCCCAGGCTCCAGTGCTGTTGAAAATCTGCTGCTGTTTATACTAATCCGCCTGTCCCCATGTTCTTTTGCCCCCCTGCAGCACTGACAGGAAGCCAAGCCGAGTCCCAAGCCCCTGCCCTCAGCCTTCGCAAAGCCACAGCCGATGGGACGCGACTCCGGAGAGCTTCCGCAGAGGAGACCTACTGGGCCTACTCAGGTGTGTGTCTGTGTGTTAGTGTACTGTCTTTCACTGGTATAACCAGTTTGAGACATTCAGGTTAACTCAATGCGATGAGTCTTGGTTGTGCCACATGGTTAGGGAAATTTTGAAAGCCTATACAATTATTGCTGGTAAAAAAAGAAAAAATGAAGAACTGAGCTACTGAGAGCCAGTAATGTTGCATACACACTAGCAGGTGAATGAATCAGAGCATCCAATATTAATATATGTTGGCTCAAAACCTCAGAGTGTATGTGAAAATTTGGTAAATGTCATAAATAACTGCATGAAGTATGCTTTAGTCAAGAGACTGGGATAAGTTCTGTGAACACAAAAGCAATACAAATATTTTCATTTGATTGTGATACTCAAAAAAAAATCTGTCATATGCTCAAACACCGTCATCTAATGGTAGTAAAAATGATGTCATGTTGGTCTTAAAAAATGAAAATTCACTAGGACGTGTATCTCTTCAGACCTGATACAACAACAGAAAAATGTGATATGCCTCCATACTGCTTGTGTGGTGCCACCCAGACCCTCAGACGCACCATCAGGTTGCTGCGTTCACTAGCTTAGCCACTTCCTGTGGTATTTTAGGCCAAAAAACTCAAACACTTAACCCACCCCTCCATCAGCATAGTGGTGAGTAGATAATGACTATCCCTTTAAGTATAATATCCTCTTTGAGACTAGAAATGTAGTAAAATAAAACTGATAGGAAATAAAAAACAATCTTTACCTCTGTTACTCTGGTGAGTACTTACTATAAACACAACAGAGAGGGATCAGTGACTTTTTGAAAACTGCAGGGCTTTTTCAGACAAGATGAACTTCATGATTCATGTTTTACAGTCACAGAGCAAGAATCAGCACTATATATAAATGCTTTATTTGTTCTTTTATCTGTTTATTTTGCCAGTGTATCAGCCCAGAACCAGCTGCTCCCTACATTTATAATAGTGCTAAATTCCCAATCAGTGACCATGATTTGCCAAAACAGCAGCAAAATTAAGTGTCTATTTGAAACAGGCCTCGATTAGAGAATTAGCTTTAAGTGCAATCTCAATACCTGTTGCAGGATAATGCTCATTTCCAAAGCACTAACTCCATCATTACAACTACAGAACCGTTTTAAAATCACCACTCTGTTGCGCTGCGTTTCTCCTTTTATCAGAATAACTATTACTACTAATTGGGTGCAGTTGCATGTAAGTTGTTGTTGTATTTTTGTTTAGTTTTTTAATCTCTGAAACTCAGCTTCTCCCTGCATCACATTAAAACAACTTCTCATAGCTCAAAGTACTCAAGCTTGTCTTTTGATGGAAACATCTGCAGTAGTTCTGTCTTACTGAAACAGGAATAAAACCTCATCAGCTCTTATTTCATGATGCCAGACATACCCCCTGCTATGATTAATGACTGAACCATCACTGAATACTGCCTTTCATATTAGAACAGCATTGTGCTTTACAGTATGTTTAGTGTCAGATATTAGAGATTATAGCAATTGCGAAGCTTTAAAACTACAGTAGAGGGGCTAGCTGTTTGATTTAGAGCATGCTGCGTGTGGGTGTGGGCTCTAGAGTGAAAGCAATTATGTGCCACTGTCACTGCAATATGTTTGCCTTCCTCTCTCTCTCTCTCTCTCTCTCTCTCCGTGTCTCTCTCTTTCTTTCGTTCTTTCTCTCAACCTCTTTCCTCCTCATCTCTCCTTGGTCGGTACTCCTCTGGCCCAGAGGTGTCTCCAGGCCTTTTTTTTTCTTTTACCAGTTCTTCAGAAGAGGAAAAAAGCCACTTCCACTCTCCCTTTGGAGGCTTTAGTTTTTCAGAGAGGCAGCATTAATCTTTCACCATGCAAGGGACGCAAGCCTCAGGCCACAAATGATCTTTTAGTTTATTTATTTCAATATTTCCGCTTGCTCGTCTAACCCTAATTGGTCGCCCGTCGTGTCTGCGAGAGTGCGGGAGCATGTGGGTAACGAAAAAAAGGAACGGAGCCAGTGACAGTTTCACTTAGTGTTGCTGCTGCTGCTGATGATAAAACCTACCGATGTTCCCTGTTGTCCCCACGTTCGTGTTTGGTCGCAGCTCTTACATAAGACGCTGATGTAACAGTGGGCAGGATCCAGGCAAGAGAGGAAAACAATAGAGAGGCAGCAGGCTGAAATACTGGTTGATATTACATTTCTATGTCAAAGAACCACAGAAAGTACAGAGTTACATGAAAAAGCAGTTTTTATAAAACCTGGGCTTATGTTATGTAAAGACTGAATAGATTTGCTGAATCCTCAGTTCAACCTAAACTAAACAGTTAAAAACATTCAGACTCCACCCATTGAAGGGCTGAAATGATTAGATGATCAGCCGATCAATAGGAAATTATTGGCAACAAAGTTGATAAACGCATCTCACACATTAAAAAAAACAACATTAAAAGTAACAAATAAACAAGTTCTGGAAACTTCATGCTAACCTGAAATTTAACGGCTAACCATTCCCCTCGTATCTCTGCCTGCCACTGATGCTAGGTGTTTTTAGTGAACTCCTCTGCACATTTATGTTTTGGAGAAGATTTAAGGAACAATACAAATAAAAAAATACACACGACAGCTTTGAGGTCTGAAGGTAAGATTTTGTTCCTCTACAAGATGAGGACCACAAGGTGATAGATAAGGGACTTCATCACAGATAACACCTTCATCGGGGCAAATTGTGCACCAATTTGTAATAAATCAAATTATATGTACTGCAATAATATAAACTTAACTCTTGGATAGTTGTTCACTTTGCCCAGTCTGTATTCCAACCTATGTTGTCAGGAGGTGAACATTTAAGGCAGAAGGATGTGGAATTTGACCTTAATCACTGAGGATTTGGCTTCTTCTTCTTCTCTTTCTACAGTCTTTAAATAGAATAATACTTCAATGGATTTTTGTTCTGACTAAAATCCATTTAATGTATGATTTAGATTTTACATTGCTGCACTCCACACTATTCTTCATTAAAGATACTTTTCAGTGGTATCACACAAACTCTTCCTCTCTCACCACAATCTTACCCTCTTGTTCTCTTGCCTCTGATTCTCCTCTCCAAAGTTTCCTAAACTTCTGTCTGTCCTAATGAGCTTGTTCTAAACGTGTTCTCCAGAGGTCTGACAAAGTGTAATCGGGACCTCAGTGGGCTATAGCTGTTCTGCCCTCTGTCTGATCAGAATGGCAGATTAAAACTAGGCGCAGTGCTGACAAATCAAGCGTTATCTGGAAACGGCCTTATACAGGGACAAAGAGACAGAAAAGACAAATTCTCACAGTCACTGCTACAGAAACACAATGAATCTGTTCTGAACTGTATTTGTGGCTTATTCTTATTGGCATCTACACAAGGTGCCTATTGGCTTTTTATAAGCATTATACGGCATTTATTAATGTTGTATTCTGCTTGAAGTGTGAAGACCAATACAGAGCAAAGTGTGTTAAACCTGTAATCAATGTAAGCTTCATTGCTTACTATCAATAACCAGTACTTTAGAGGTTATTGAAGAAAACTCTAATAATAGCATAATATTGACATTAATAATTATTTCATAATGACATAATTTTGGGCGTGCCATTTTATTTTTTACTAGAACAAGAAGTAAGATTGTCACAGATAGTGACAACAACAGACTTTGTGGTCACACTGACTTTAGAGCAAACAGCCAATGGTGACATGTGTATACATATACATCATATAGGGTTTATATGTGCCATAGTTACCAATATTTTAGAAACTCCAGGTCTAGTCTGTTCAATAAATCTTGACAGTCAGTTAAAAAAAATCATAGATGCAGTTTTGTCATATTGTAATTATAATACTAATGAAGATTTAGCGATGCATTATCTCCACTGTCATTTACTAATTATTGATATAAAATGCTTACACAATCAAGGTACATTGTAATCAGATAAATCAAAAATGATTATTGAATGAACATAACTTAATTTTAACTGAAGGGTCATTATGAGGACAGGTCTCAAACTTTTACTGTTCCTATTATCCCCATTGAAGCTCCATTAGCCACATGTTATCTTAAGGCAAGCAATATAAACCATGTAATATACTATGCAACCCTTACCATGATATATGTTTCCCATTCCACATAACTACAAGAGCTTTGCCATATAGTTTTAAGAGGCTATCTGTGGTAATGGGCTCACTGTGTCCCTCTCAGGTCAAATGGATTGACTCTCCCTGTCTGTGAATGCCCTTATTTATTTGATTGAATTATATATTAAAATTTTGCAATATATAAGCCATGGGTGGGCTGTCAAGGCTTTGCTATCGACGGGAACTAATTTGTGTGTTTCTTGTCAAGCTGTTTTACCATTCAACAACAGTCACCATCAGAGAGCTCTCAGGCCTTTGTGCTGCAGCCTTGAAGTGGGTAAATGTAGATGGAAGCTAAGGATATGAGTTGTACAGTCATTTTACTCATGAAGGAACTCAATTTTATTAGCCTGATAGTAAGTAGTGATGTCTTTATTTTATTTCAATCTGGAACTTTTTATGCTTATGTAAGAGAGCATTAAATTGAAAAGAAAATTGTAATAACAAACTAAGTTCAATACTAACATCTTCTGAAGCACATGTCACATCCAGACATATTTATACTTAGCTTTGTGTTTTTAACATTTTTACAGTATAGCTACGTACGTAAGACGACATTTTGAAACCAAATTATCTCTGTCCACACACTACTCTACTAACACAACTAAAACACAAATTACATGACCAAATCACATACATTGGGCATGTGTGCCAGTGTGCATAGGAAGCATGTGGCAGTTAGTTGCAGGTAGACCTATGCTATAAGCAGAATTGCTTGAATAATAGCTTGTCTCCAATAACCATGTAAACAGCATTATTGTGAAATGCAGAATTTCACTGCACAACAGCTGTTTTTAAGAAAACGGGGTCAGCAATGCTTGTAATTAGTTATCCAATTTGCATTCTACACTGGTGGCCGAGGCTCTTGGCGGTTGCTTTCTTCTAGAAGACGGTCAATTGACTGATGTCTGACAAAACTTAGAAGATAACTGCTTGACAAAAAAGGTCTAATCAGCCAGCGGTTGTGCCTAAATCATTATTTCCAAATATCTTCGTTTCTGTTTGTTCAGACTAAAGTTTTCAAACAAAAACAGAGCAAGCAGTGTTTTTCAGTATATGAGACATCAGGCTTAGCCGTTGTCGGCTGAAAAGAAAACATAGTGTAAAGTAATGGAATGCGGATGTATCCTATGTATCTGCATGACAGAGTATTGCATTGTTGGTTGCACTATTATAGAATTTGGTTCCTAGAAGAATAATAACAGCCTTATGTTGTAAGTATTATCTTAGGAAGAAAAGGTTTGAATGAACCACTAGAGGAGTTCAGCCTACCTGTACCGTGATACAGCGGAGATCAATGACTGGTTTAGCCTAGCTTAGCAGGAAGACTGAAAGAAGCAATAACAGTCAAACCTGGCCCCTTCACATCACTGGGACAGCCGGCTGTGGCTCAGAGGGTAGAGTGGTCGATCTCAGTATTCCCAATTGGGCATGTTACTGAACCTCTCATAAAGAAAGTTCTGTATCTAAATGCACTGCATAATTGTGAGTGTACATGGATGAATATACTCTAAAGCGCTGAGTGGACCTCAAGACATAGAAAAAGGCGCTATATAAATACAGACGGTTAACTGTGACAGCAGGAACATGATCAGCCATTGTTGATCAGAAATAGCACCAGTGCTAACTGCTACTTAAACCACAATGTTAAAATTGTGTATTATCCTGGTGTTAAAGAAACAAGCTAAAACAAATATCCAGCAGTTGATTTAGATGTTTCATCTTACTATGAATGAGAGGACAGACAAGAGAATTTCCCAAAATGATGCGCTTGGTTTTTAGCACCCCCCATATAGAGACAACAAACTACTGTTCTATTCCTGCCACGGTCTCTTTCCAAACTTGCCAACAACAAAGCTGTTGTTCTCATGGAGCATGGATGGCTCCATGAGAACATAGCAATAGCATCATGACATTCTTTATCCTGAGGGGACTGTATAGCTTTAGTGGACAGCAAGAATTGATAAAAAAAAAGATGTGATGATGTGAGTTATTGTTTTATCTATGATATTTGGCAGCCTTTAGAAGATAAAACCATTCCGAGGTGTCACTTTTCTCAAAAGTTTCCCTGTTTTATCTTGACCTTTTTATGTCACTTGAGAATTTTCCGCCTGATTGTTGTTGTTACCGTTTTACACTTCAATGAAGAAGAAATGTTTTCGGTGGTGTTCTTACTGTCAACACCTACAGACCTCTAGCAAAATGATTCACTGTATTTTTTTTTATCGTGATGCTTTGTGCTTTGAATAAAGATCAAAGTTTGAGGAGGAAAATATATTTCTGTCCCACAACTGGATGACTCAGCTATTTCCTCTGAAGTGTCACTAAATCCCCATCGACTCTGTGGCTCAGTTCTGCAGCTCAGAATGACCCCCTGACCTCTGACGCTGCTGGAAGGGGCCAATAGAAAACATCAACCTCCCCACAGAGATCTATACAGAATCTCACTAAATACAGTAATGGCGTGCCATACTCAAAATCTCATGTCTCCTGATACATGCTCTAATCTACAAATGTGCATCTGCAATCACTGCTAATGCCCAACACAAAGAAAATAATCAAATTATATATTCTCATATCTTCTATCTATCTCTGTTTTATTCAGTGTTGTATTGTTTTACAAAGATTCTGAGAGGAAAGCAGGTTTGAGTTAGTTTAACCATGATCAATGATTATAGATCAATTAGTTGAAGTTTAACCTTGACTAACTGCAACTTTTCTGTAAATAAGTGTGAACTACAAATATATTGTTTCTCCAAATAACACATTCTGAGTTGTAAATCTATCGTATTGGCAATTTAAAAAACAATCGAATGCAAGTCTAATCTCCTCTGGCAGATTGTTCCAAGGTGTTGGGGCCCCAACGGCAAAGGCTCTGTCTCCTCTGGTTTTTAGCGTAGACTTTGGAATGGCTACAAATGTAGTGATACTGCAGTTTGAGGACGTCTCTTCCCTGTTTCAATATGACAATGCCCCCAAGAAGGAATAAAGATCCACTAGGGTCCATTATTTAATGTCTTTCCTCAGTTCAGTATTGAATAAACTGACTGACCTGCACAGAGCCCTGACCTCTCTTGTGTTTTCTCATACAAACAACTGAAACAGGCTAGACCTGATAAACCGGCTTTTTTCTGAATTTACTTATGGCAGTTTCAACCAGGTTCCAGCACCTGATAAAGGATTTGTTTGGCTATGTCTTGACCTCTGTAGAATGTGTGTAGAGGTGCTGGAATTTTATAAGTACAACAAACAAACTGCTCTATCACGGATTGATACACCCTCTGAGAGCAAGGCCTTATCACTCATTATCAGTGTTGGACCTCACAAGTGCCTCTGTGGCTGCAATGAGAAGACGTTATCTTCAACCAGGGTACAAATCTGTGAGGACCAGCAGAGGCTGTTCGGGTAACAGGATGATAGCTATACTATCACACAAGTGTAGTGTTTTAGTGTCCACATATAGGTGGCCATGTATTTCATGTGTGTCAATAACATTCATTGCCTTTCGTACAGTCAATCAACAAACCATTCAAACTAATACCGAAACTGAAGCAGCCATGAAAAAGCAGGGACCCCAGTTGTGCTAGTCTTTGATGATGAACACATTCAGAGGACAAAGAGGACAAGGAAAGCTCCACTCAATCAACCTTGTCACCTCCATATTGCTGCTGTCATCCCATAAATGCCTATAGCTGTGTATGTGTGCACACAGCCCTGTGTTTGTGTGCATGTGTATGGTGATTAAATGAAGGGCAGCGACCAATTGAGCTGTCTGTGCGAGGTGCGAGAGGTGATGCATTATAGGAGTACTCTCCATGATTGCGTCAGTAGCTGTGTGTCTAATGCGGGATCAAACCGAGTCGCTCTCTGGGAAAAACGCATCGATTTGATGCCCTCACAGCCATCATAATATTTCCACACCTCTCAAGTAGTCCTTGAGTAGCCTTGGTATCTATTGAGGGCTCAGGAGGATAATATCCATCAAGTGTATATATCAGGAAAGCTGGCTCTGCAGTCAAGAAGCGCCTAAAATAGGTCTGTCATTCAGCCGCTGGCACCAGCAATTCACAAAGCTGCAACAACCTCCATTGGAAGTCATTGTCAACAGCAATCTGTGTAACAGCAAACTGCAAAGAGTCACAAAGCTTTCCAGCACACTTTGATATATATGTGTGCCTCAGACCCAGAGGCCGGAGTCCTCTGGGTCATATCTCTTTAGAATAATTTGACTTCATTATATTTTGATCACATGCTATGTAATCAGTAGCATTAGCAGGATCTGAGATTCAACTGTATCACTACATGGTGTATTGAATTAATCATGTGGTCCTCTTATTTAAAAACTTTAACTTTATTCTTCATCATTAGTATAACTGACTTACAAATGTAACTGTTTGGACCCCTCTAATATGAGACTACCCGATACAGAAACTAGAAATTTAAAAAGTTTGCCTTTTTCAAAGGCTTGAATATCCTGGATTCAACTTGGCAGAGACAGAAACTTTAATTTCAATAACAAACTAATTTATTGCACACAAAAAAATGAAACAGAACAAATTAAGTAATAAACAGAAGAGAATCCATTACCTTGAGCTGCAAGTATTCAAGGACAATGGTTGTCGTATCAGCATTTACACAGCTCAGAGTCACAGAGGGGAAAAGCTGCCTCATGCTTGGAATTTGAGGAGCTGGGGAATCAATAAATAAAAAGAAGATGAAAAAATCATAAAATGCTTAAATTCAGTCATTAGCTGCTACAACCAAATCTCTTAGTTTTTTTTTCTCTTCTAACCCTCATGAGCTGAATATCCAGAATTTATTGAAAGTTAAGCTTTTCTTTACTCCCACTTCTTCCTCTCGCACAGAAAAACTTTCCTCAGCAGGGATTTTTTTTTATGTGTAGGCACATCAGTTTTGACATTAACATCCCATAATGTACTCTGTGTGGTGGTCCGCTCTGTGCCTCCAGGCATCTTCAGGACGTCGTCAGAAAAAGCAGAGAAGACCAACTTTTCACACTGTGTGAAGTATTTTGATGCATGTTGTTTTCCTTAATGGGATATGTAATTCAGTGCCGATGGGACCACCAGCGATATCGATGGAAATTAAGAGCCGAAATGTGTTTTGACTCAGAGGGAAACAGAGAGTGAGAGAGATGGGAGATACAAAACTGGAGATGAATTGATAAATATGACAGAGGTCTGAAAAATGGAGCCTCTGACACCACCACTCTGGGTTAACGTCTCTCCCTGAAAAATTTCTACATGTTTGAACTATTTCTGATATGGAGCAAAAAAAACTCATCTGGACAGAGATTTTCCTTTGAAAACAGATTTTATTATAAAAGTCTATAAAGCCCCAAAACTACAGACTTAATGTGTTGGACTGTTGTTATTTATTAAAACTGTAGGGAAACTGTTTCCATTCCCTAACGGGTTAAGCAGGATAATCCAGAGCTGTTCCAAGAGTTGATATGCACTGAACAATAAGACAGTGAGACCACAGTTCTCATAGGACTAAAGATCTTGCTGACCATAATATATGTGGAAGAAAATGTACAGTGTGTTACAGTGCAACCACAATTCATGTTGATTTTCTCAACACCGTGTTTCAAGGCTCTGGACACATATATGATGTCCAACGAAAGCTCAGCCCATTAGTAACTCCTAAAACAGATGAAAAAATGTGAATAATCCAAGTAAAAAGCCTGCCACGGTTAGGACCAGCAACTCACGCATGTATACAGTGCTCAGCTTGAGGTGAAATTAAACTAGAAAGGAGATAGGATTCAGAATTTTAGGCAGATAAAGTTGAGGAGCCTTCAAGCCTTGATGAACTAATGAAACAATCAATCCAGACTCAGCAGTCAAAAAACCCTGCCACTAACTCCAACTTCTCCTGGTCTCCGTCACTGTCAGTTTCTGAAAACCCATCAGTTGCTGTTGTTCCCCACACTTTTAAATTTCACTTCATCTTTGGAGAAGAATTCCTGCCAAGTATCAATTACAACTTTTTGTATTAAATGTAAGTGAATTTACATTGTTTGCCTGGCTGCCGTTTTTTTTTCTATCATCCCTGTTATATGACATAGACCTAAGGCATTTGAACATGAAAATGATCCATGCTGTTCATATACTCTCTCTGCAATTGTCTCCGTTCTCTTGGTCCCACACACGGTTTCTTCTTTGTTCTCTCCATGTGTGCTAATAAATTCACTGGCGGCTTGCCACAGAGAAACATTAGGTGAGAACATGGGGAAGGAAGGCTGGCAGGGGGTGAACGCCAATGAGACAGTGTGAAAATAAGATTGAAAGGGGTGATGAGACACCGACGACAGGTGAGGATCTTTAATTGATTGTGATCTACTTCCCTGTTACTGACATCTGAATCTAGCTTACTTTTTTTTTAAAGTATTTTCGAAGTTCAGAGTTCGAACTGGGGAAATTCTGCTTGTTAATAGATCCTACTTACTATGACTGATATTGAGAATACAACAACCACTGACAGGGAGGACCAGCCTTTGGCTGGTGGTGTGACAGATCATTTATACCATGTTAGTAAATAATAGTGAATAAATCACCTGCATTTTGGACCCACTAGCTTCCTATACAGTATGTCCATTGTAAGTAGCGAATGGAGAGCAGTTGACTCTAAAGACACAGTTTCTTATCTGAGACTGATCAGTTTAATTAAACTGTCTGAATTTACTCTAGTAAGATCTGGTGCCCCCCGAACAAGTGAATATGAATTCTGCCACAAGGGACCAACTTTGCCGAAAATATTTAATTGCCTTAATTATTGGTGTTTTAGATTCTCTCCATTTTCTTTTTACTGATTGTACTATAAAGAAAACTCAGCATTTTCAGAATCCTTTGAAAACTCCTAGCCCCCTGCTTATTGCAAACTGTGTCTTGAATAGATTTTCCTTTAGGGTACATTCTCTTTGTTTGTAAATCTTGAAATGATTGAACTACTGGATAGTATTTACCTACTAATTCCAAAAAGCAGTCTGTATTTCGCTCTTTACCTGTCTCCATGTGGAATGCATATCTTGAAAACAGTCAGTCGGGGCAGGGCAGTATGCTTTCAGTCTGTGACCAAAGTCAAATACTTGAGTAAAGGAGGGTGCCACACGCAGCATTTGTACTCTGCTGGTGAGGACCACCTGGATATAGTTGCCCAGGTGTGTGTTGAGGCCGAGCTCAGTTTGATGACCAGCTTGTTGGGGAGTTGGGAGAGCTGAATTTATATATTTCATCCTGTCTCTGGCTGCTGCACCCGGCTGCACCACCTCTAGCTTGAACGAGGCAGAGGATTTGTTGCTGTTATGATCACATCTGTGCAGAAAACCTCCTGCTGGGTTGTGCATGTGTGAAAGGCAAACTTCACCAGACTTTACTCGCAGGTTTCAATCTGTAGTTCAAACCATGATCACAGCCAAGTATTTCTTCAACCATGATTATCAGTCTCCTGCTGATAGAGTCATTTCATCTGAAAACAGTCATATGTGTGTGGGCAGTGAGGCAGTGGGCATTATGTATTTGGAGGAATTGGTGTTTATATCACAACTTTCAAAAATGGCTTGAACGATCTCATGTTTGTGGTGTTGCCATGAGCCATACTGGGCAAATATTTGTCAACACTGTTAACGTCATAGGGTTTCTGATAATATATAAATATCTGCTGTGAAAACAGAGAATTTGATCAGGGAAGTAAGATTTCTGGTCATATTTCATGTTACTTCAAAAGGGAAAACCCTTCCAGGAAGTGATGTCGCAGTAGAACTGTAGCAGCAGCTCATAAACACGCTGCCATTTTAATTTATGTACTATCGTCAACATTTGATAACCTCAGGTTCCAATTTCAACATCTCTTCATCTTAACTGAACTCCGTTAACACACTGAAGGACCCCTGGTTTATTTTGGCTAAACGATTAAATTATTTTTCTGTTTTGCTTTGTGTTATCGGGACTTTTACCATAAAGAAAGTTAAAATAGCAATGCTGAAGTATAGTGCATAACCTATTTGTTTTACCAAATTATTGTAGCTTCCTCCACGATATATAGCTGCTGTCAGTCACTGTAATAGGGATTTATATTAAAGTGGGGTAACATAATGTTAATTAAACATATGGTTTGTAGAGATTGTCAGATACATATCTGTGCTGCACATCCTTGTGCTTTCACTGTCTTCCAGTGTGTGTGTGTGTGTTTGTGGCGTAATAAGTATGCTGCGACGGCCTCCCTCCCAGTCTGCAGATGTAATGGAATGACCTGGCCCCGCTGACAGCACACTCCACTAAAATGGGGCCCTGTGCACATCTGCCATTGTAGCCCTGCCACATAATTGTTCAATTTACTGTACAGCCAATATCCCCATGCTGTAATTGAATATGACTTTGTCCTGTTTGAGTTATCTCTTCGCTTCATGCTGCGACCCCTCACTGGGGCGGAGTGAGAGAGATGGAGAAAGCGAGAGAGAGAGAGAGAGAGAGAGAGAGAGAGGGAGGTGAGAGTAGGAGGTGAGTAAAATGCATCTTGTGTAGATAAAGCATGTAGGTCACATTGAGCAGCCGGGCTTCTGGCAATGAGATCATTGCTCTGCTACACAACCATCTGAGAAAACACAGAGAGAGATTCTCAATTTAAAATTATTGCAACAAGGGTGACTCAGACCCAGAGGACACAGGTTTCTTTAAAGGACTTACAGGATTTCAGGTGCTTTAGTGACACATCTTAATGGTACTTGCACTGTTACTGTTACAACAGCAGGAGCATTCTGCTAAGTGTTAAATGCTGTTAAATGATCAGCACTGTCTCTCCTCTCACACATCATGTCCAGGATGTGCATGCAGGGGTTTCCTGTGTTTTTTACAATATAGGACAAGATGGTGAATATCCCTTGTACGTTTGAATGTCTTCTGAACAATTGAAGTTACCAACTACCAGTAGGTGTTAGCGGCCACCAGCAGATGTTAGGGACATAACTTCTGTTGTGTTCATCAGCGTCATCAAGTGGTTTGGCCTTGAAATAGATGATACAGGCAGAGGCTTAAGGCAAATCTGGCTATTGGCTTGTATGGCAGTAATATGAAGGCCATGTGGCCCCCTCAGTAGATCAGACATCATTACCTCTATGCCTTTTACTAAACAATGTCCCCTTTTAGAACATAGGACAAGATGGAGAATATCTCTTGTATGTTGTGCTGCACTAATTAATGTATTTCAACCCTTATGTCGGTCTGGGTAAAGCAGGTTTCACCATTAACAACGGTCTTCCACGTGCCAAAGTGTCCCTGGGTAATTGAGGAGACTGGAATTGAACTGCCACCTTCTGGTTGGCGGATGTACCTCCTGACCCACACCCGCCCTTTCATTTCATTCATCAATTGTTGTAGTTGCTTTTATTCATGTTTGATTTGACAAATATGATAGAGAATATACTTCAAGGGCATACATAAAGCAACATTTGGTTGTGCCTTTCTTAAAGATAGTAGCTTTGAAAGAAAAGTGGACAAAGGTGGAATAAACAAAAGCACAAAATGATAATGACAATAATAAAAGCACAAACAGTCAGTTAAAGGTTACCATCGCTATAATATGATATGACTTTGTCCTCTCTGTCCCCTATCTGTGATGGAGCGATCTCCGTGTTTTATTTTACGATGAACTGCTGAGATGCATCACACTGCATCCCTCCAAAGAAATTTAATGAAATTCAAATTTAATTAAAAAATTTGCTTTAAAAATATGCAAACAAGTGATATGATCGAAATATTTTAATAACACTTCATTCATAAACAACATAAGCAAAACCAAATCAATTCCAAATAATTTTTAAGGCTACATTCACTGATACAGCTCCAATTTTTGAAATGGTTTTCAGATTCAAGTCAGATCTGGTGGCGTTGACTGGGCTATTTATTAGATTGTCTGTTGGGTTCGGTTCAGGCTCAGTTAGTTTACTTTCTGGCTTAGATAGTTATGGACGAAAAAAATTGCAGTCCTTCCTGCACTGTATTACTAATATATTATAGTCCACTTGGGGGTTATGAAATGAACATACACGTCGTACTAAACCCTCAGGGCAGCAGTGCCCTGGGCTCTATTACATATATTATGTTATTGTCTGCATTGAAAAATTAATTATTTCACATCATTTGTCATTTTGATTCAGGTTAACATCATCTGTAATCATCTGAAGCAGTAATCATGTCCCAGAATTCACTGGGGCTACCAGGCGACCTTTGCCAGCTTCACAAGTGAGACAAAAATCACGTGACAAAGCTGCATTGACCCAGTGGTTGTGTTGCGGTTGTGATCAGTCAGTGCAAAATATATAACATGAGTTGGCCCGTGTGTGTGTGTGTGTGTGTGTGTGTGTACGTGTGCTTCTGGCCAATGAAAGGTCACAGTCCAGGCTGGAGTTGGTCTTCATGAGAACATGAGATGTGATTTTGTAGAAATATTGGCTGCTAATTTGATCCTCACAGCTAAAGGTGGCAGAATTGAACTATCAATAAATCATTAGCACATTTTTTTTTCACACGTTAGTATAATTAGTGTGAACAAATGAGGCCACTAATGTGTCAGCTCTCCATACGGCTGCATCTTACACTGGCTCTGGTTTGGTGAGTGGTTGTGTCTGTACATTACAAAATCAGCAAATGTATGCTTTCTGATCTTGTGCTGCAGATCTATACAGCCATGGCCTATGAATTCCATCCAAAAAAAACATATTTTTTATTCATGTAAATTTTAGATTCATCTCCTGCGCATGTGTGTGTGTGGATGCGAATTTTTATCCTGAATTTGACCAAACTGTTGAATGTTGTTCTGTCATACCTTACGTATGACCTGTGTTGAGCTAGTTTTGTTGAGTTTTACGTTTTACATTTCTTTTTTATGAAGTTTTGTCCTGAAAATATGGGGTAAATATGGAGCTAATAGGGAGGCTAGATATTATAACCTCCCCATTATCTGATGTTAATGATGTTCATGCCTCCTCTTCAATCAGGAGTGCCAAATCCCATGCCATCAGACCACACCGCTCACTGGTTTTGTTTTACTTACACAGAATAATATTGAGACCCAGTACTGCTTCCTGAGCCATAATTATTGAACAGAACACAATGCAGACACCAACGGCGCAACAACAGCAGCAGATAACACAGATTACACTTGCAAGGCTTTTTTTCTGACATCCTTCAGCTGCAGAAATCTGTTCCTTCAGCTTGTCTCTTTTGTCTGATATATTAATTTGTATTTTATTTGGTTTACCATTCAAAAAATTATCAGACCAAAACCCAATGTTGAAAGTTTACAAATGTCCAATTTTGTGAGGGGTCAACCACTAATTTAGTGTGTTAAATGAAATGGTATAGCAACATGGGATTACACTTGCAATGGACGGGCTCGAGAGCAGAATGTAGTTCACAACGTAGGAGAAAATTATACTTTATGCACTCCTTTTCATCCCAAAAGAGAATTTGTCCTGTCAAAATGTTTTCAAAACGAATAGGTGGATAAATCTAATGTACACTGCTTCACTATGCAAGTGCAAACTGAGTGTGTGCTATGTCTATAATATCTGAGCTGAGTGTACTTAGTTCTTTGCCATCATTAATGGTGGAGGGACTCAGATACTTTAGCCTCAGTAAAAGGGATCAATACCACAATGACAGTACTTTTTACAGGTAATTAAACTTTGTATAGGCTAATAATTATATTTGTATTTATACACATTTCAGTACAGTTGTGAGTGCATTTCTTTAAACACAGATGATGCATAATCTTCACCATGTTTCTTATTGTTACCATGATGGTGAAGATCTTCTAACCTTTCCACAGACGCCTGTACACTACCTACTTTAACTCAAATCATGATCTTTACCCGAATTCTGTAAACTAGTGCCTGAACTGAAGTAAAAATCACATTATTTATTTTGGTGGTGGGGCAGCGAATTGGTTCTAGGCCTATCATGGTGGAGACAGGGTGGAGACATGGGACCAACATGAAGTAAGGGAGGTGATTTAGGTTGGAGCACTTGTTGCCAAATGTACTTCACTGTAGCTGGGGGATGAGGGTGCAATCAAGCCACTCAACTACTAGTATAAGTAGTTTGCCACTGTGCACCAGTCTCCCCCCACCCTCCCAGCAGGATGCCCTCCCTGCTGTGGCCAGAACAGAATGTATTAGCTGAAAGGCTGGCATTTCTGATTATGGTTTATTTAGAGCAAGCGGCGTGTGCTCTGGGACCATTCCTCATCACGATGCACTGATAATATCCAGCCACCACACACAGCGATACACTCGAGGGACTGCATGTGTGTGTGCAAGAGTGTTGTACTTTATCTCATGCCTCCCCCTGAAGCTCTGCGTGTGTGCATGTCAGCCTGGGAAGATCCAGCGCTACTGTGTATTGGGAATGAGAGTCGTTCTGCCATTTGTGAATTAATTTTCTATGAGCTGAGAGTTGGATTTGAACTTAATAGGGACTTAGATGTACACTCCTCCTCCCCGTCTCTTTTTATTCCACATCAGTAATGCCGCACATCACTCACAAATGTGTGTGTGTGGGTCTGTGTGTGCGAGACAGTGTATGC
The DNA here is from genome assembly GCA_038501795.1 of Pseudopleuronectes americanus. Classification (NCBI taxonomy): domain Eukaryota; kingdom Metazoa; phylum Chordata; class Actinopteri; order Pleuronectiformes; family Pleuronectidae; genus Pseudopleuronectes; species Pseudopleuronectes americanus. The sequence continues at coordinate 1,377,412 of CM076717.1, read as the reverse complement.
TCATTCCTTGCTCCTTGACTAATAGTAAGCCAGGCTACGCCCTAGGCCCTTCTGTCTCATCCATCCGAGTATGTGAGTCTGTATGTGTGTGTATGACTTTGTGGGTGTGTGTTTTTGTGTATGAGGGAAAGAGAGAGAGAGAGAGAGAGAGAGAGAGAAAGAGAGAGATAGCCCGGGCAGGACGCTCTGTCTTATTTATCTGCTGTTGACGTTGAGTGTGATTTCCTCTGTGAGGGGAAGCTATGCCCCTGCTTAGCAATTATGCCTGAAATATTAAAAAGACTCCATCAAACATAAATTATTAATTAATTTGGCCGAGATCATCCCCGCTAAAGATTTCCAACACTTGTCATTCATCATCAGACAAGGCTGTGACAACATTGTAGAAGTGAAGGGCATGGTGATATATCCATGTAAACACAGTGTGTGTGTGTGTGTGTGTGTGTGTGTGTGTGTGTGTGTGTGTGTGTGTGTGTGTGTGACATTACATCTAAAATACTGTCACCTTGGATTCATTGTAGGATGACTCATCTGATTCCCAAAACACAGTGAATTGGTGCTCTTGCCATATGAAGCTCTTTACTGTTCTGTGTAACCTAAAGTCAAATTATGAACATACTTTTCTGTTTACTATGGCCATGGAGCCTGAGTCTTCTTCACAGTATCTTAGCTGTTCCTAGGACTGTGCTCTTCTAGACAGAGATTTCAGATGGAGCCATTCTCCCAATTTCACTTTCAACATTGTCTCTAGCTCCTCTTTTAGCCCTTGGTATTATTGAGCTTCTGACCTTGAGACTTCCAGCCCATACTCAATGCATATGTTCTTCCTGTATGATATATATACACATATCTTGGTTTTCATAGACCTAATTGCCCTTTACTAACAGATATTTTGTACAACAATTCATTATTTGAATTGTATGAATCAGAAATGGGTCGTTTTAAATGGAGAGCCAGGCCAAGCCTGTTTTTTGCTCCTCAGCAGATTTTTATTTGCATTACGATGATCTCTTAATGGAGATAATAGCTCATCTTGCTTTTTATTTGCTGAGGCATCACTGGCTGCAGGTATAGTGCTAATACATCATCTTCTTGTTGACATGCCCTGTGACATGCACCAGTAGCAGGTCCAGACACATGTGAGATGTTTTATTACTGCTACGTCTCAGCTCATATCTGAGTCCATATGAAACATTTCTGGAATAGTTCCATTGTTGATGAATCCGTTTGCAGAAAGTTGCCTTGCTTATATGTCTAAATGTGTAATCTATGATCAGTTTATTGATCTCTGTGGCTACTCTGTGTCATAGATTGAGTTTAAACTCTATGAGTTATTGATTATAATTCTCCTCATTCATTAATGCATACATGCAGCATATCGCTCTTTCACACACATTGGTTCAATGACGGCACTCTATCTGCCTCCCAAGGAGCAGGTATGTAAATTATTGATTGTAGTGTCACCTTGAATAATTATCATAATCTAAAAAAAAGCACACACGCACAGTTCATGGCAGACATGGCAGTAATGGTGGGCAATGTGTGTGTGTGTGTATGTGTGTCTGTGTGTGCATGCTGTCTACATGAAGCACGCCTTAATGTGCTTGCGGACATCCAAGCACAGCATTCCCCATGTATTGTTATTACTCACATGACAGAGATTACCAGAGGTTTTAAAGTACATTCCCCTTGTGGAGGGTGAATTGTGTGGTTGCAGAGCCACTTAGTCACTATTGTTCATGCTGAACAAAGCCCTGATGACAGAGGACAGGTTGTACTGTACGGATGGAGATGGAAAATGTTCTTGTCTACACAGAAAATGCATAACCCTTTTCCTGTAGGACTCACAGAGACAGAAACAGAGTGTTTTTATCACAAAGACATTCTATCCTTTCAGAGAGTTCCCACCTTCATAAAGTCATCATTGTAGATACACAGTAAAGTAAGAGATTGTTTTCCATAGACACGTCTTAATTAAACTGAACAGGCAAAATATGGAAACTGCCTAAAGTTTCAAAGTCACTCTGCTGACACTTTAAAAATAAAATAAAATTCTGACCTGATTGAGTATGTGTCCCTTGACTTGAATCTTAAAAGAACAACTGAAGAGTATTTTACAGTGAAAGGTAAAGCAAAAAACAGCAATGCAAAAAAAGTCCAGTATAGAGCAACTGGAAAAATACTGAGATCAGTGAACACTGGGAAATTATCCATTCACAGGTTTGTGTTTAACAGGAATCATTAAGCTTTGACTAAAGCATTACTCTGTGTATGTAAATAGAAATAACTGGGAATAAGTTAAAATTGTTTTGATATTGTCCAGGTGTTTGTTGTCTAAAATATATATGATTGTTGTCTAAAACATATTTCATCTTTCAAATTAAGCTCCATAATGGGCTAGATTTGATAGCTGAAATCTTAATGTCGGTCTGAATTGGTTTAAATAATTTTGTTGTTTCTTAGTCAGAAACACAACAAATACCAAGAGCTGGAGTTTAAAGCTTGTGTGAGGGTTTGATCCCTGCATGGTTTTACGGATCCAACCTAACTGTCCAGAGTTTTAACAAAAAAATGCCAGGTCCACTTAAGGCACAAAAATGTTGTGTGTAGTTCCTTGAAATAACACGCCACTCTCAAAGGCTGGGGAGAGACGTCCATCCTTTCGTGTTATGATCTGAAGTAAATGTGTACACTACACTACAGTAGTACATCACCCATGCTCTGGTTAAGACATCTCTCTTTGAATATGCTGTTACAAATACATGCATGAATTCATACACAGAAGGATGTGTTTGAGAGCAGGGGTCACCTGTATGATAAGGAAGGAACATAGTAGAGTCAGTGAGTCCAACCCTCTGGTCCAGCACAACATATCTCAAATGAAACGTGTGATGGATATTCACGGTCTCCAAAAGATGGATCCTAATAATACCTAATAATGTCAATTACCCCCCCAAAAAAAATTCCACAGGTAACCCACTGAATGGCCTTTTTATGAATGAGAGGAAATAACTAAAAGCATAGCATGTTTTGTCAGAAAACCTCTGATTGTCATGACATTAAATAGTCATGAGGCAAAATACCAACTATATACAAAATCCAGTTACCTTGAAATAATTGTAGGTTTACACATTCCTCATGTTTATAGTCCTGTTTTGAGAGAGGATTGTTTTAATTGGTGACATTGTTTTTTTTATTATTAGGATTATTTATCAGGATCCCTTTATGGTCAGGACGGATGGTGTTTGTACAATACACAGATAGATAACAGTTTGTATCCTGAGTGTGGTTTTGTTAATTCAACAAAAGCATTTGGTAAGGGTTTCCAAATAGTGAAATTACATCTATTTGTAGTGTAACCTAATAGAACTATAACTGGATTCCTGATCTTGATCTAAAATTCACAGTATATTGAGTTAGTTTTGCAGCTACCAGAAGGCCTGTAATGTGGGCACAGCTCATTTATAAGGCTCTGGCTTTGATTTCAATACAGTTTACTGGACAAGCGTATAAAGTATATCAAGGAATATCATGTTTTACTTTTTTCCCTTTGTAATTGTGGTTTATGGAGAATTTCAGATGCTGACAGAGTGTGCGCTCTCTCCCACACATCATAGCCAAACTGGCCTGCTCTCCTGGATATCATTTATTCTGTGTGTCCGACATGGCAGTCATGATGACGGGACAAGTGCCCCATCACTCACCGTTTAGTGCTGTGGAGAAACAGAGGTGGTGTGTGTGTGTGTGTGTGTGTGTTTGAGTGTGTGTGTGTGTGTGGGTTGGGGCAACCTGAATCAGGCTCAGGTCAGGCTCAGCTCAGCTGCACCCCCCCACCCATTTTCTTTCAATTCCTTTTTCTGTCCACATCCTAATCCATCTGCTCTCTCTCTCGCTCACTCTCTTTCTCTCGCTTGCTCGCTTTGTGTGTGTGTGTGTGTGTGTGTGTGTGTGTGTGTGTGTGTGTGTTACCTATGTTACCATGAAATATACCCATTTCCTTCTTTCGTGGTTGCCACAGACCCAGACTGCATGACACACACACACACACACAATACACACACACACACACACACACACACACTCACACCACAATCACCTTTTAATTCCCTTTGATATATTACTCTGGCAGGAACCAATTTTAGCACCCAGAATTGGGCCTTAAATCACCAAATCACCTCCTTTCACCCCTCCAACCATCTATCAACCTGCTTCAGCGGCAGAAAAACAAACAAACGAGAGAAAAAACAAAAACATCAATATATCAGGGATGTAAATAAATTATTTTACGCTAGGATGGCTAGAATAAATATTGTATCGACAAGGATTGAAGGATTTGTTTTAGCATTGATGGATGACAACTGTGTCTCTGCCAAAAGCTTTTTTTTGCTGCCAGCTGGCTTTGAAGTGTGTGGTGTGTGTGTGTGTTTGATAATGAATGCATGTATATGTATATCTTTTAAGGAGCTTATTTCTCCTCCTGTCTGGGAATGATTTTAGAGTTTCGTAAAGGAAAGTACAACGCCGTGTTGTACGTCCTTGAGAATAAGGACAATGTGGATAGTTTGGTCAGTTTTATATGAGCAGGGAAAATTACCTTGAAAATCACTGAAACTAGTTGGAAATGTTGAGTCAAGGTTAAATATATGAGAGTAAAACTCATATAAACATTACAATGTAAAGCTTTATCTAGACATTAAAGAAAAACGGCAGTTTCATTACAAGTTCATCCTTTTCCATTTCTAAAAGATTGTTTCACTTTGGCAAAAATAGCAAGTGTTCAAGCAGATTTTCTTTTAATGGACATACAATTGTGTCTTAACTATCAAGGTTTATATATAATGATTGTATCAATGTATTTGTTTAGGCATTCATATTGTGAGGTAAAAGATTAAAGATGCCAAGGGCAACATATTATTTCTTCACTCTTACACATGTGTGGAGGTGCTTTGTGTGTGTTTATTACTATGTTCAGGATTTTGACAAAGACGATTAGGGTTTGCATCCTGAAACCTGCAAATGTTTTTACTATCTGAAGTATTTGAAGTGAAGTATTTTTCACATGAGGCTAGAAAAAAATCAACATATGAATCAGGCATTAGGTAAAACATATTATCAGGTGGTTAAAAGGCTCAACATCTTATAGCAAATGCTACTTTCTCTTCTAGTCTCCACAATCCAGAAATTTAGAGATGCTAAAGTTGAGATTGCTGATGAGGTCTGTTTGGTCGTCACACACCTTTTGTTCTATATGATTCCCATTCAAAAGAATACACCCAATAATAGCCTTTGCAATCAGTGCAGAACACAACCTGGATAACCAACTATAGGTGTTGCTGACTTTGCAAAAACCAAAATGGTTGTTTCCTTGTTGACTCAAAGCTGCTGTGTTTTAATAAACTAACATTTACTAAACTACTAACTTTTGAGTCACTCTACCCATCTTGTGTTTTTTCTTGGATTACCTGGCAGTGAACAGCATCTCACTCATTGTAACTGCTGCACATGTATTTAAAAAAAAAGGGGTGATGCTCTTTGATTACATTTTTCGCTGAATAAATTAAACCTGTATTTGATTTGTCTCCTCAGTATTTGGTTGTGTTTTCTCACGTTTTATAAATGTTGCGCTTCTATTGATATATCTTTGATAATCCTCGGCTCTTATATAATATTCAGAGGACATGATACTCATATATTAACACATTCAGTCTGAGAACGTTAAAATGTGTAACTCCACCAATGGAAAATCTTTTGCCAATTTTAGAGTTAGTTAAGAGTCAGACAAAAATAGAAGCAGGTCTAAAGCAAGACTTTTTCAAATCATATAAGGAGAAGAGGCTGCATATACTGTATCATATATATCAACATGTCAACCAGAATTTGAATAATATGGCTCTATAGATGAAAACAGTTTAGAAAACTTGGCCTTTATCAGGTCATTTAGTTGTAGGTGTGAATTTGGATGAAGTCTGGGACATTAAAGTTGGACTTTTAAGCTTCAGACTGTTAATTCCTCTTCCAACAAAATCTAGTCAACAGGACTTTTCCTATAGGTTATTAAGGACATCACGTGACTGAAATCAGATGACTTAACAGGAGTATTGTCACAAAAACGTTCCACCATCCATTAACTGGTCAATGTTTTAAGATTCTGACAGGAGTAATGTTCAGGATATAAATCTTTCATAAATAGGAAACATTTAGGCTTAAAAACTAGGGACGGGAATCGGAAGGGACCTCCCTGCCGATTATTTAAATAAAAAAAAATATATCGATATTGGAGGCCGCATGGCGATATAAAATCGTCATACACAAAAATCGCGATTTGTAACTGAATCGATTTTTTCCCCCATCCCTACTAAAAACTTGGTGTAAATGACGTAATTTGAGTCATATTTGAATGTCCGGTCTTCAGGACACTTGGATGACACCACAGGAACAGTTTGGAAACATTTACATTTTTATTTCTGTAGTTTTTTTACGTTTGAAGAAGGGGTTGCCATTTATTTCCATTGTATTTGATTTGGCTGCAATGCTGTTTTACTCTGAAACTCCAAAAGTGTTTTGTGGAATCAAACTCTTCACCCACCCCTCCATCGGCATAGTGATTAGTAGATAATGAGGACATTTTCATTTTTGGGTGAACTATGTAACTATTTGTTGCAGAATTTGTACTTGATTAAAACAAGGTCCGGTTTAAAACAGACAGGAACCTTATGTGACTTTGTCTAAAATAAGAAGAGGTGGAGCCTGATCATAAAACAACAGCATGTTGTTCTCATACCAGAGTAAATTAAGTAATTTATTTTAACCTTGAAATTGCAAAAGGGACTAAGAGAACAGTCCTGATGACATGCTGCTGAAATGGGTGTCCTGTCCCATTTCTGGTGCCTAATCTTTTTTCATATCAATAAATGCTGTTTGACAAAGGTATACTAGATAAATAATATTATCTTATCTATCAATGTTTTAGACTTAAACAGTTCAGAGGAGATGGAACAGAATGCCTAATTTATTTCTATTAGGGTTGTCAGTAGTTTTTTTCGGATAAAGAAAAACTTAATATGTTACTAAACATTTAGGTCTTAGACCATTATAAAATAACTGTTTTTAGATTTGTGAATATTAATTAAAACCTAAATTCTTATTTGGAAACCGACTGGATCAATTCATTTTATTTTATGTTTTTCAAATGAACATAAAGGCCGGTCTTGTTACAGTTTTATGCAACCTCTTATTTTTGGAAAGGCTTGGGTGATAAAGATGGGAGGCAAAGACAATAGTTGTTTCTTATATATACATTTCATGTTTATCACCATAACATCGGAGGATCATCCACTGCACCAGAGGAAAGGTAGTGCTGTGCACTTGCCTCTGCGCGCCCCTGCACACCCCCCCATTCACATTCATCAGCCTGTCCCGCTCGCCCTCTACCCCTCTCTCACAAGCTGACACAAACACAAACAGTTTCATCAGATACACGTGTAAACTCAGACTAGGTCAAAACAACAGAATTTGTACACTTAGATAATGTATGGAGAGGCAGTGGAGGTGGGGATTGGTTGGGCTCGACTCGGTTGGCAGTGTGCAGCGTGAATGATAGAGACACAGAAAAGAGCAGTAAACTAGTGTGTGCCCCTTAACATCAAACGGTAGTGAGTAGTGAAACCTGCCCAGCTAACTACTAACAAGAACATTTATCAAAAATCCTGCCTGGTCAGTCACCTCCACTCCCACACCAGCAGGCTTCTTCTTTCTGAATGTCACCCTGCTGAACTCCATATCACAGCACTAAGCATCATTACCCTAATTACATAAGACCTGTATCTGTACTGCTTATTCCTACACAAGCTGAACTTTCTAGATGCATCGTTTTTTATATTGTACATATAAAAATCTATACACATACCCTTATTTATACACTAGGCCTTCACTCCTCTGTCCACTTCACACACGTATTATTCATTTTATTATACATACAGTACATAATCACTACTGTCAAAAGCACTGTCCCTACTCTAAAATATTCCTTCAACAGTAGTGTATTTATCCAAAAATAATATTTTTGTGCACTTAAATCATTAAGTGCTTAGTGGAATTCATTGGCTTAGAACTGGTCATCCAGTACTAGTGGTTTTGCACAATGACAATACAGATGAATCTAATGTAACCTGATTTAATGTGATCTAAAGTGTTAACTGACCAACAACCCAAATGATATTACCGTCTTTAAGCCCTGCAGGCCTGTTGGCAGGGGCTTGGAAGGGATTTTAACAACATAACATGCATGATGTGTAACCTTGTGTTAGCCAATAGCAGCCCCACGGGGTTGCCCCTTTATCATCTCAACTGAATCCTGTTCGCTGGAGATGAGAGGGCTAAAATCCTAATTCCATGTCGGATTAGCTATGTAGGGATGAGGTTAATTTGTTCTGCATGCAGAGGAGCTTGTGTGAGCTCAGGGGATGATCCAGGATCCTGTTCACTCTCCTGTTATGGCATATGGTTGGGTCATCTGCAGGAGTAAATGGGCTCTGTCAATAGCAGAGAAGGGAAAAAACTCACACACTACCACACATCAACTCCCTGAGGTCTACTTGAAAAAGGGCATGCGTGCGACAGCAACCACTGTGTCCTTGCATCGCTCCCGAGTGTAATTACAGCCCTTAAAGATGAAGGATCACTCACTATTAATTAATCAATAAACAGCACACAAGGGGGGAGAAAGTTAAAGCAAATACAAGCAGTTGGTACCTTTCCAGAATAGAAAGCAATATATCCATTTTCAGGAGGTAAACAAATCTCAATGAATGTTCAGATGTATATCAGTGTCCGTTTACTGTGGCTGAGAGGGTAGAGCGCTGGTCCTCCAACCAGTAGGTTAGTTTGATCCATTCTTCTCCATCTCCAAGTAAAGAATAAAAAGACCCTGCAGACCAAGTCTTAGACAATAAGAATTAAATAAAACATTGCCTATTCAGTGCTCTTCGTCCATTTCACTTACTAAAATGGTGACTGATCTTCTGCTTACTATAGATACAGATTTGGCTCTGAGCTTCTCTTACAGAACGTCTCTGGATATTTGACTCTAATATATACTTAATATAGAGTACCCCAAGGCTCTGTTCTGGATTATCTTCTTTTGTCTCTTTAAATTTCACTCTTCGAAAAAATATATGCTGTAATGGAATTACTCTCATACGTACAGTGCCTGTAGTAAACATGCCTATTTGCTTGGCCTGTGGTTATGCTGGTTGTCTTTGTGATACTGTAAAAGTGGCCTGCAGTAATTGAACCTCTGAAAAGGAAAGACTAGCTGTGGGACTCAGCACTCCCCAGAATTCTGTACAGGACAATCACTTTTTATTGCATTATTGATATATAAGTGCATATGATATTAAAGACTTTGTAAACCTGATGAGTATTAATGGGCTACCCAATAAATGCAGTGAAGTAGAAACTGCATTTTTTTCTTGCTGCCATGTAATCAAATGTATAATTTATATAATTTTTTGCTTTATTTTAGACTCATATGGCAACAGTGGTATTAAGAAAAAAAGAAGTAAATATTACATATGTTTATGCAGATTTTCTAGATGCTCATACATAAACAAGTTATTGAATCATACATACAGCAAAGGCCTCTAGGCTGTGGCTACTTTCTTTTAATCAAATGGTCACCAACTGCACATACACTACATTAGCCTACACACTCTTAGGGCAAATCAATTGCCTAGATTCAGATGTATTCATTAGAAACTTCAATTAGCCCAGAGTCTGTTAATTCTTGGCGTTAAATAGCACAAATATGTTGCAGTCATGCACACATTCCCTAATAAGAGTGAAAAAGCAAGACAAAAAAAGGCAAGTTGATATTTGACAGCGTGCAGGGACAGATTCATGAGAGCAGAACAAATTTCGAGAGAGAGGAGGACGCAGCACTGAGTATGATTGATGTTTTCAGCCTCCAGAGGAACTGGGGCTCTGGGTTTGAGTGAGCAGAGGGCCTTAATTTGATTTCTACCTTCAAAGCAGCTGGATCTCAGGTTGGGCAGTTTAGATAGTTTGCAATGCAAACCCACCTTGTTAGACTGCCATTGAGCTCAATCTAAACACGACTGAGTTGCCTGTGGGAGGCTAATAGCAGCAAGTCTCTTTCTGAAGCAACCATGCATATATGTTTGAATGGCTAACTTAGTCTTTTCAAAATTAAACTTTGATTCAGCTCAATATAAAACATTACAGCAACAAACTACTTTTGCTAAATATATTTTACTTAATACCTTGCTAAAGAGGGAATGTTTTAATGAATGCAGCTGCCAGTCCAATAAAGGGAAATCCACATAATCAAATTAATCAAGTCAAAATGTTGCTGGTGGGCAAGTTTTTACCTGTGGGCAGCAAGATTCAAACCACTGCTGTAGGTTATCTGAGGAAGTGAAAGAAGACCTGTTCAACCTGGTTCGCAAACTACCAATTAAGCCCCGCCTTCACTAACTACAAGGCCTGGCCAACAAACCTGTATATTTTGCTTGTATCAATATTGAAATAGTGTTTGTCCAAAATACACCACATTTGACACTGCTCTTCCCTGGGCAATCAATAATATGCATGTCAAGAGAGAAAATGAATGGTTCCATATGCATTCCACTTCCAAACACACAGGCATTTGAGTTACTGATAGGTACAGTAGATAGAGTGTCTTCTGAGGCGTTCAAGATTTGATCATATGTGTAGTAAAGCATCTTGCAGATGTGTCTGCAAGGTCCCCAACATTCTGGCCCTATGTGGTGGAGGACTTTAGAGGTTTCAAAAACATCTAGTGAGAAGCAAAGTACTAGATTGTTGCCTGTCTGGGACAGATAGTGATCTTGTTTTTCAGCTCAGCCAATGTTGTTTTATATTAACATTAGCTTTGTCTTTCTAATCAGCTTAAGTCTTTTTATGCCACATGAGGTCTGGGTGACAGAGCGTGCGTCTTGTTTCTCAAACCTTCAGCCACCTCATCAGATTTTTCTGCAGCATAATATATGAGCCAGAATTCACCTTTAATGAGTTTATAAAGAACAGTCATGATAACTATTGGGAAACAGTGAGGGAGAATGTAAAACCACCATTTGTCTGTAGGCCATGTTTTATATTTGAGTGTTTGTTTTTGTTAAATGCAGTATTTCTGTGGATGTGGCAGCATGGTTATGGGTTACTTTGGATCAATAAGTACTCTTGTAGTAAACATGGCTGTTTTGCTCAGTTTAGCAAATGTCTGGATTTCATTGAGATAATTGGAACACAAATGGGTCAAATGGTTCTTTTTCTGCAAATCCACCGCTTGTTGTCTCATCGAAACAGATCTCTTTCACTCCAGAATCTCAATTTAAGAAATTAAGAATAATAAGAAGCATTTTACCTCCCCCATTCACTGGCAGTTTGCATTGAGCACAAACACATCTTTTGAGGCACAATGTACCCTCCCTCTATATATACATCTATATATATAGATATATATATGCTATATATATCTATATATTATAATTTTTAGATCTGTATGTCAAACTCAACAGTTTTTAGGTGACCAGCAAGATTACTTCATAATAGTTGAAGCTGAAATTAGGATTGTTGTCCTTACTTGATCACTCTGGTCAGCTATCTCATAACCCTTCAATATTCTGGATCTATGTCAAGTATAAAACCCATAGCTAGACTGTGTAGTTGTTATTCGGAATAGGCAACTCATGATAGAAAATACCATTAGCATTCTCTGGGTATTCACTCTGTCATATGTTCTCTGCTTTGATCTTTTTAAATTCTCTCTCAGATGACTGACATTATTTCTCAGATCAACCTCTCTGATACTTGTATCTCATGTTAAAATCATAGTGGATCACTTTGAACATTTCAGATGAGCTTGAAAAGACCATGTTTGATAAAGCTGTGGAAACCGGATATAGTAAAAAGGATATAGTGATCAACTGTTTATATGGATCAAAACGATTGGGACACAATGGTCACTATACAAATGCTGTTATGATAATTCAGTTCTAGTGATCAGGTGGCTTGCTTTGTGTTCATTGTTGGGTCTTTTCATACATGTTTGGACCATAATAGTTGTTGTTGGCTCAACTCTGTTGTAGATGAGACTGTGGCTCCTGTGGCAGGTGCTGGAATTTGTCCCGGTTCTTTGTCTCAGTGTCCCCTCTGATCAGGGCTTTCTTGTCTGTAAACTTGATAATGTTGTCAGAACAATGTACAGGAATGCAGTCATTGGTTAAGAAGGAGAAAAGATGGCTAGACATAAAGCCTTGTTCAGATGAGGAAGAGGAAGGTTGTTTAACTTAAAAGACTGGGTTCTGTTAGTCATAAAGTCCTAAGTCAATTTGCAGAGGGATGTGCTGATACCAAGCTGCCTCAGCTTAGCAAACAGCTTGGAGAGAATCACAGCGTTGAACACTGAACTGGAATCAATGACCAGTTGTCACTTTATAGGTGAGTCAGGGCAGCGTGGTGCGCCATGGAAATGAAGTCCTCTGTTGACCTCTTGGTGCAGTAGTCAGACTGATGGGGGTCCAGCATAGTGGGCAGCCAGGATTTCAGATGTGAAAGAACAAGGTTCTCAATACACTTTGACATGATGGGATGAGTGCAACTGGGTAGAAGACATCTAGAGCCGTAGCAGTGGAGTGATTCTGCACTGGAATGATGGTTGCAGTTATCTCACCATAAACAGGCCATGTTTGGCACAATGTAGTAAGCAAACTGACATTTCCGGCAGAAACACTAGGAAGTTACTGAATCTCACTTTTGAAACCTAAGATGTGTGTAAAATGTATGAGTTTTTCAGTCTACTCAGAGGCAGATAAACCAATATGACCAGCCTACCATTTGATTTCATTGCATCAGCAGATGGATTGGCTTTGCCCAGGGCTTCCCATGATCAAAGCCAATCTGAAGCTCTTGGCTGGTGTCTGGCTCCAGACTATCCTGCCTGCCTCAGTTAAACTGTAACATCATAAAACATCGCAAATGGCAGTGCTGCTTGTGGAGCGGTTACACTGCTGAGCCATTTTCATTTGGTAAGGATTGGGCGTGGTGTTGACGGGAGTCAGATGTGTTCAAGTCTTTACAAAGCAAGCCATTACCTTAGCAAATGCTCCGAACAAAGATTAGAGAAGAGGGAAATAATTTTTCTGATATACTCATCAACAAGAATGTTCAATCACACTGACACATATTCAGATGTACTCTGCACAGAGTAATTCAATTAATTCGTTGGTACCAATGTAGAGTAAAAATTAAGGATAAAGTTTGTAAAATGAAAAAATAAGGGTGGTCTCCAAGAAGATCGCTGAACAAGCAGATATAATGTGAGCAGATGACATAGTATGTGTTAGTAATATTTAAGTGAAGCCTAAAAAATGTTTTTGCTCTGATTGTGATCCTGACAGGGTGACCTGAAATGTAGTTTTAAAGCTGCCCGACCTGCCAAACGGTGCTAAGGAGTCAGTCATGTGTGATTTGTTATTGACATTTGAAATGTATCACACCTTGTTTTAAAACATTTCACGAATAGTGATCTCACAGTAAGAGAGAAGACATGTTTCACCTCGGCGTCTCATGACTTCTATTGGGTATATTCATTGTTGTCATAAAGATTAGTTTGCTAGGGTTTGCATGAAGATTATTACTCAGCCTGTGGGAACAGTTGTAAAACATCTTCTGTGATTGTGGTGGAGCAATTGTGTCATCAATGCCATCAGTACATTACATAGGAAATGGCAGATCTGCTCTCAAGACTCCACAATATATCAATTTCATAGGAAAAATTAACACAGTCACAAACATGTAGCATATAGGCAGAGAAACCAAACACACAGTAAATCTCTTATGAAAGCTCCGGGCAGATTACTTTGGTTTGTAAAATTCACACTGACCGGCTTTATTGTCTCACAGCCTGTTCAGTATGCCTGACACAGCTTTCACGTAATGACACAGAGTATATACCCTGGGACTAGCGGCTTAGCGCTGACACGGACGAACAACACCCGAGGATACGCAACAGAGCTAGAGTGAGTAAGAGGTGGTCCACAAATAAGAGACAGACTGAGGTAATGTGTGTTTACATAGTTAATAAACCTAGTGGCTCATGATGGGAAGAAGAGGGTGAGGGACTGACAGATGGAGAGCACCGACCAAAGGAAAGAGGGTTATGATTTTTGAGCAGGAGATTTGGAAACGAAGAGGAGGCTGAAAGGAGAGGAAACAAGGGAGAGATGCGTCTCATTAAGCTTGGGTCTTAATGTTATAATTCAGGTCATTATTTCTATTAGTAGCAAAAAATAATAAACCAACCAAGTAAAGTAATCAGGACCTAGGAACACTGTAACATTGCAGAAAAAAGTCCAGGGGGAGAGACAGCAGGCAGAGTTGAGCAATCTGCGTAGATATTAGCGGAAGGGAAAAAAACAATTTCCTCTACAGTGACAGTTTTATTTTAACTCCTATTAAAACACAGATGTGTAGAGAGAGTTTGACTGCTTGTGTGTTTGTGTTGGTGCGTAAGAGTATTTGGTGGGCTGTCAGCTGCTGCTGTGTTATCAGCCATTTCTCCATGCTGGCCTGTGATGGATGCCACTGCTTGTTGCCTCTTTAGTGCAGCATGTGTTTAGCAGGGTAATTGAAATTGAGGGGTGTAGTGGTAAAGGGGTCGGATGGTGGGGGTGGGGTTTTGGTCTTTTTCCAGGTTAATGGTGACTGAAATACTGAGGCCAGTGATCACCAAGCACATAGAAAAGAGCCATCCAGGCAGACATTGCTTGTCCCAGTACAGCGTACAGCTTAGCTGCACAGACTAACAGAAGAAGAAAGTGTTACAGAAGGATACAATCTCTCTTACTCTCTGAAGATATACGTTGGGCATCTTCCTCCGAAGATCCAACAGCATTGCTGAGGATATACAGTAATTGATTCAGTTCGGCTCCTCGGCTCAGCTCTAAGTGGAAGGGCACAATCTGCCTTTGAAATACATAAAGAGAGGTTAACGCTGGCTCTTTCAAGTTGTTGCTTAACCCTGGACTGAGTATGTCTGAAGTTTGTGCGGTAATTGTATGTGCTTCTCTCATATTGGTAGCATGGTGCACTGGTGGTGTAGAACTGGCCAAGGGACACTGAAAACAGCTGAGCCTCATTTTGACTTCAGATACAGAACTAACTCTTGTTAGTTGCTTGGGCAGAGGTTATCAACGTGGGAGGATGGTCTCCTCAAGGGGGCTCCAAACAGTTTCACAGGAGTTTCAGTACTTGGAAGTGGAAAATATTACATTAGTTATCAAAAGGGGAACAGCTTAAACGGGTGTTATTTAGTTAAAGAGCTATAGTGAAGAGACAGCATACAGTAATTTGGAATTTGTATCACTTTTCCCAATTGTTGAGTGTCTCAGGTATTGAATAACATAGTCACAAGCAGAAAGACAATAACACCATGTGTAATGTGAAATATATCCCTTATTGACAGTTTCTCCTCACTTAAAAATAATATTTGGTGATTAACACGTGTTAAATTGTTTCACAGGCGGCACCTTTACACAACAATTTCCGCTCATATATGATCTAATCTTTATTACGTCATTATTACCGTATCACTTTTTCCACTTTTTTTGTAGCATTTCCAACATAATTAATTCTGTAGCAGTCTAGGCATTGCATGTGCACACACACTAAGCGTATCAAATTCTGAGTGACGGGTACACACAATCAAAGGGTAAAAGAGAAGTTGTTTCTTGACAAAAATAACTACATTGCAGCTGACTGCTCGGACAGTGAAAATGGATGGTACCTAATTTGTTTTATACTCCTAAATGCTTTCTTTCTTGGCCTATGTCCTATCCTTCACCAAATTTGATAAACATGTATTGTTACATTTGTTCATAATCCTGCTAACACACAAATAAAACGTTGAAACAACAAGCAAATTAGAATGGTACTAGTCCTAGTAGAGCTCACACCTGTAGCGAGGCCCAGAAGTCCCTTTTAACTCAAGCAAGCTGCACACACTCATATCAGATCTTGTGAAATGAGAAAGAAAGTCACAATAATGTCAAAAAGTCTGGTAAAGTAAAATATTGTGAAGTCATGGATCCCTCCCTGTAATGGAAACGTTAATGGATTCCTCCTCTGTCCATACTCCCCACTTCCACCACGTTTTTCCAAAATAGTTCAGCAGTAAAAAAAAACACAGCAATTGAGTTCAACATTAGCTCCTCCCCATTTTGCCATTGATTTCCTTTCTTGTACCTGGTAAAAGTACACCTACTGCTCCCCCCCAAGTGTTTAAATAGTGAATGTCAGTCTGAGCACAGGGGGCGTCTTATCGGCCTCAGTCAAGATCACCTTGGCTGTTGCATGAAGAAAGAAAAGGCAGAAATCAGGAAAATAAATTGATAAGGGATGGAAACACATTCTCAATGTCTAACTGAAGCTCAAGTATGTCTGTTAAAGTGTAATGCTAAGGTTGTGGCCTCAGGAATGTGCCATGTGTCCCATCTACATCTGCTGAATATTTGTGGTGACTGCTAATGCATTCAAACAGCAGGGGGAATCAGGGGCAAGGGACAGTAATTACTGTTCTATATCAGAAGTGTGTGTGTGCTGAATGAGTTTCATGCTTCATTACTGATGGGTGTTAAGGTAATAAGGCCCCTGACTGTCCGCTGAGGGAACTCATCACTTCTTCTGGCAGTGAAATTAGCCCCACGTTGTTCTAGGTTTGCTCCTTTTCCTTTTGACTTCCACTGGTACAGGCGATTAAAGCCTCCCTTAGATGACTATTAAGTGCAGACTGGCAACCCTCTCAAAATCCCACACCAGTCCCTGTTTAATCACATTCCAACCAACACTTGATCCTTTGTTCACTTCTGAACCCAGAAAGCAGCGGTGATAATGTCAGAGCAGCTCCATGCAGCCTGGAAACTTTAATTACACGTCTGTGTCGGTTTAGGATGGTGTTGTTACAGCCTCTAATGTGCACAAGTCAAGACAAAAACATGTCAAATTTTGTTCAATTACTCTGTTTAACTGTTGTGTGTATTTACAGTTTGACATATCACCAAGGCAATGAAGGAAGACTTTTAAGTGGTGGTCCCTGATTCTCCGAGGACCTCTCAAGGGTCCTCAAGTACAATTGGAGGGAATCATTTGCCTTGGCCTTTATACAACAATCTCTGGCTGACTTGACTATCAATGGAGAGGTGAACCGATAGTAATTATTACCTGAGCGCCTACATGAATTTTATAACATCTAGAATTGCACAATAACTTAATAGGGTTAAGAGCAGTGATAGGTCCTGGGGTCATTTACTATGCCTCCACAGTGTCATCTCAGTAATGTAAAAAGGGGCACAGTAATTGTTGTCTGTTTAACCTGACACCATTTACTCAATGATTGTAATGCTCTTACTTAAGTTTCAAAGTCTTAAAGGTGCATGTGCACCCAAAATAACCTGCTACATTATAGCCAATGGCAAATAAGGGTCAGCATTCCTTACTTCCTGACAGACACTTTGACAGACACTTTGACTGCAAATTGTAGTTGCTGATTCTTTTACTATTGATACCACAAATATGCATGTATGTTATTCTACTTGCTGTGTATTGAACATGTTGACAGAAACTTTTACCAGGATAATCATGAAGGAATTGGTGATGGATATGAAATCATTTTCAGTTTCACAGATTGTAGGCTTTAATAGATACTGGCATGTTGTATGTTTCCTTAAAATATTGGTCGACTGACCATTATGCAAGCTCTAACTTAACTTGATGGTGATAGGTCCTTATTTGAGCTCTTCCCTGTGATTTTTTTTTACAATAGGTGTATTTTTGCTTTAGCGCAATTTATGACTCTTGCTTTGGTTCCATACACAACACACTTCTAAAAAGTAAAATTACTTTTTACGGTTGATAAAACAAGAGAAGTGCTATATAACAGTCTATAAACCATTTATGTTAAAAAAAAACGTTCCTAAAGATTATCCTGCCATTCTATGGGGTTCCTCTCATAGTGATGTATTTTCAAGTGTTCATGTTCGTGTGAAGTTTGGTCTTATTTATTTTTATATTGTGAGCAATTCCTGATACACAACTGCGATTGACTAAATTGGTTGGGTGTGTTTATTGGTGGGATCTCAATACCTCCACTGCAAGGACACTACTGCACACACTCTGGTTTGTGTCACTAGCACATTACACAGCATCTTGTCATGAAACATTAAAACTGATTATATATTCATGCAGTCTACAATTGCCACATTTATAAATGATTCAGCTACTTCTCAGAATGTGATTGGGGCAAAATAGCTTGTATCCAGTGTTAAATATGTTGTTAATTAGTCAGGGGAAGGACAAGTGAATTTATGAATATTCCTGATGTGCTTCATATCTGCAGGGAACACGTTTTCTGGTGTCATCTTTATTAAGTGTGACCACTAATATTCACTCCTCAATAGGTGTCCATCATCAGAGTCTATTTCTCCACCCTCTGATAGACAAAACAAATGTGAAGGTTAATGCTTCCTGTGCTTTCAGATGCTGACCGGCATACTTTCCTTTTGCCTCAGTTGGTCACTGTGATCGGCAAACACAAACTTCCATTATCCCTCCTCTCATTTGCTAATGAACCAATTAATAAGGCCAGAGTCAGCTAAGTAGTGCAAAACAGGGCCGCAGTGGCAGGGGTCAATGCAACACATCAGTCATGGGAGACAAAATATAAATAATTTCATGTGTTTGTTTGTGTAGGTGATGGCCCCTTGAATTTATTTGATCAGATAATCTTCCTTGCATAGTATTTTCAATGTCTACCTCGAAATAATAGATCGTGATTATTCTGCCTCTGCCACACATTTCATTCACATGGCCTGCTGTCCTCCTCCCATATTGATTTGTGTGAGTGGAATCTCCTGCTGAAAATAGATGAGGAGATTGCAACAAGCAATGCTGGGGTGCAGAGTCAAGGGGTTTTTAATAATCTCCTGGTATGAAGGATCCTCGAAGAGCGTTAGCGACCAAGTGAATGACTAAAAAACAACAGGAGGAGAGGGGAGGTCACAGGAAAAGACATGAGGGGCAGAGATGTAAGTTCTTTATAACTGAGCTCTACCAGTCGTGTAGATTTATAGTCACCGGAAAATCTGGACCTAGGACTTGGTTGGCTGATTGATTAAAATTACAATATGGGCGAATCATTACTTTGATCTCATGATGTGTAACTGAAAACTTGCACATGTGTTTAGCAAAACTTGTGTTTAGGTAATTTCTTCAAATTTGGTAAAACAAGATCAGCCCAGCCTTGAAGTCAATCCTCGCCTGCCAGGGTACACCTGTTAGTGTTCACAGGTTCGACTTAAAGAGGAAAATTATCATTCTCCAATTGTCCATGAGAAAAGCCACACAGACACAGGAAAAACATTCCAGACTGAAAGGAAACAGTAATCCAGTACTAGGTGGCAGTGTTTATCCCTACACCACGGTTTTATCCCTCACATACTGTACCAGGAACAAAAAGTCAGCACTGAAATGATCAAATCCTCAAATGACTTGCCTCACTTTTGCACATGGAATAAATCCCTTCTACGCAGTTATGGAGGTGAGTGACTTGAACTTAGGCAGGGTTTGCCATTTACTTCCTCCCATAGCTGGAAATCAGTGAGTTGAGCACAATAATAAGGAACTTCAGAGCCAGATAGGGTGAGGGCTGGAGAGGATGTTGGCTGGCTGGCAGGGATGAAGCAGGGGTGTCTAGGAAAAGGAGTATTATTCTGGCTCCTGTTGCAAAGACCTCTGGGAAAATAGGGCCTGCCTGATCATGCTGTTAGAGCCATAAATCACCAACACAGCACTCCTCCTCCTTGCCGTGACCTAGAGGTGACCCTTGAGTCGCACACATTCTCAAACAGGAAGCACACACACAGATGGAAGTTTGCACATACAAACGGACACACACACACACACACAAAGTAGGAGCCTTGGTGTCACTTGTGTCACCTCAGTCAGCAGCAGCCACAGAACTGTGCTGCCTCTCGTACAATCCAAATCACAGATCTGCTGTCATTCACAAATATCTGCACTTATTCATTGACCCACAGTATATTGCAATATATATGCTGCAGTATTTCCCTACTTAGTTCTCTTTTCAACAGTTTTTTCATGCTAAGGATTTGGGCTTAGATCACAAATCAGGTCAATTCTGTGTCAATTCTCAACTGCAGCACTTTCCTATAGAACCTTGCACTGGCCTGGAAAATGTCATGTCAACTAAACTACTGATCAGTCTTGTGTTGTCACATGTGTGGTTCTCACAGCCTCTGAACGAAGTGATGTTCAGGGGTCGGCTGAAAATGACCAACAGTGGAAACTGAAAATGAATGAGTCACAGATATAATGACATTAATGCATTTTTAGCAATTGAATGCTACACCTGCTTCTGTTTCTGAAGCATGTGTACAGTACCAATACATTGATACTGCAACTTTGGGAAAACTAATGAGAGATATACTCTGATAGACCAATACAGCAGTTACAAGTTGAATTTGTGACGATGGTAAAAGACAGTCAGCATCAAAAGATGATGATATGATTTCTTTTAAATGCAGCTGTAATAATACAAAGCAAGTAAAAACATACAAAACACAAACATTTTCCGTACAACTTGACTTTCTCCCAGAACCTTTACTTGAGGTAGAGGGAAGACTGGAAGTCAAATGTTCCTGCTTTAGATTGGGTGTGTGAGAGTGTATGGAACAGTTCAAGTGTTGACGGGAGACCAGTGAAACCTCAGGCAAACCTCTGAGAGCTTGTTAAGGGTGGAGTCAGAACAGAAAGGAAAGAGGGAAGTGGAGTTATGAGAGATGGAAGTGAATGGAGGTCAGAGAGCTGCATTAAGATTATTGAAACTATACCATAAGTCAACTGTGTGTCATGTCGACACAGTTAAAGTGGGTGTGTCAATATTTCCATTTTAGTATGGGTTTAAGTTAGTGGAGAATTGATTTGTTGTGACATGAAAAAGCCAAGGCAAAAGACGCATCGTGAGAAAAGATGAAAGATATTAACAAAGTTGAAGTGCAATTCAAATGACATTTAGTGATGATAAACCTGATACATGAAGTGTACTAATTAATACATAAGATATCTATCAGGACAAAATACATTAAGTCTCTTTTCAAGTACATTGTAGTTAGACGTAATGTCCCTTAACAAGTGATCTTCCTTTATACTGCCTGTTTATAGTTCCCCAGCTCTCATTGTCACTGTTCATTTACAAAGAGGCTACTTTGTTTCTTTTCTTTGGTTGTTAAGTAGGTCTTAAATTTATTCCCACGTGTCAATAAAAAGGCTATAAATAGTCTCATGAATAGAAAGGTGGCAACAAAGTAAGTGATATACTGTGTAACTAAGGGAGGGGTCAGAGGGGGATTTAGATGTCAGAGTATAAGAAAGACAATAGGAGATGGAAAATGAGAAGAAACAGAACATAGGAAGAGAGATGGAGAGACATTAATAAGAACAGAGAAAACGAGAGAGCAGAAAGGAGCAAGGACAGAAGTGTGGAGACACGTCAGTTGAGGAGAGGAGAGGAGGGGGAGAAGTCCATTTCAGCTCTCAGTTCTTGGGTCAGCAAATTACCTGACAAATTAATTAAGATAATGATCCATGTGGAAAACTGTGGCAAAGTCAGCAATGACCTGTGTGTGCGTGTGTGTGTGTGTCAAGCGTTCCTGCCATTTGTTGGACTTTTATGAGGTAGGCAGAGAATGCATTGATTTCATAAAGGGCATAAAGAGATCCAGTAGCTGTTTGAACAGCCAAGTGTGAGATCAATGCAGAGGGAGATGAAAACGGTGACATTTACTCTGGTTTGTGCCCCTGGGCAGAAAGGACCTCACCACAAAGTCACACGTTCTGCTTACTCTCCCTCTGCCGGCACATACTGCTTCTCTCTTGTGGACGAAACGGTTGTTTTCTCATCTCCTGGCTGACACTAGCCTTCTGACAGAGATGACAACAAAAACCTGCATTACCTGGATACCTGGACAAATTGAACTATGCATGACCTCATCTTCTGACTTCTTTGTGACTTCTTCATGATGTCAATGATCATATGATAGCGTATCACTTGCTGCCCTCGACTTTGACTATTCAGCTTCAAAAGTCAATATTTAAAATGTAAAAGCTCAAAAATAGAAATATGTAGTAAGTAATATTGAAACATTTAATCACTGAGGATTGCATCCATCCATCCTTTAATCCATACACCTGTTTCCTTGAGGGTCACAGGAACTACATTACATGTATTTAGTGGTATGC
This sequence comes from Pseudopleuronectes americanus, assembly GCA_038501795.1. Taxonomy (NCBI): domain Eukaryota; kingdom Metazoa; phylum Chordata; class Actinopteri; order Pleuronectiformes; family Pleuronectidae; genus Pseudopleuronectes; species Pseudopleuronectes americanus. The sequence continues at coordinate 1,355,059 of CM076717.1, read as the reverse complement.
AAATAAATACATAGTAATGGTATTACGGGATTCATCTTCAACTCTCATTAAGTTGAAGTTCCAGTTTAAAGCAGGAGCATTGAAATGAAATGATAAAGTGATGCATTGTTCTTTTAGTGACAGTATATAAACATAAATAATGTGATGAAAAAACATTTTTTAATTAATTATGCTCGGGCTGAGTCAGTGTGACAGCTCCTGTTGCTGCTCTGTGACTAGTGGCTGCATACGAATCTGTAAATATTATGACATTACACCACATGTTCCACAGTCTAAGGAGAACTACTATAGACAGATGCTGATTGACATCAGATAATTTCCTTCCAGTAGCAGAGTGACAATAAAACATTCAAACTCCAGGATAGATAGACTGCATAGTAGGAACATGAAAAAGTGCAGTAATAATATGAAGCAATATGAGAAAAATAGAAAGAAAAGTGTCACAAGTATTATTGTTTGTCCAGATCAACAGCTTATCATCATGTATGATTTAATGAGCATGTTAATAAAAGACATGTACGTTCTCAAACTGGTCAATACTGAAATTGAAATGTCATAACCAGTTCAGTATTGTGCTTTTGTGGAGCTCTTGAACAGGCTTATAATAAAACAGACAATTCTATTTTAATAAAATAAGTATATTATTAGCATATGACTTCAAACAATATTATAACAGACTTTTTTATCAAGGTGGTGGCAGTGGGTCAGGAGGTAGTTCATTGGGAGTTCAGTGATTTGACCCAGGCTCCTTCAGTCCACATGAGAAAGTTTCCTTGGCCAAGATAGTGAATCCCAAACTGCCCCTGATGGCTGTGCCAACAGTGTGTGAATAGGGTGTATGAGGAGGGAAGTGTTAAGTGTATTGATGTGTGCTTGGGTTGGTGAATGTGCCTTGTAGTGCACTGGGCTTCAGTGAGCATTGATACCAGAAAAAAAAGTATAAATGCTGTCCATTTACCAATTATTTATTTACCTGTGAAACCATGAAATGGGATTATTATTCTGTGATGAAAGGTTGTAGAAAGAAGACCCTTATTTTTAACAATGGTGTCACAAAGGCTGACAATTATCTAACTATGGTCCCCTGTGATTATAGTTATTTTGCATACCAGTAAATTAGGAAAGCGCTACCTGACAATTACGCCTTTAAAATCCACAGTTAGTGGTGTACATTGGAAGCATTGGAGGTGAGTGAGTATAGAAATATTTCATGTTTTGTCACTGCTCCGAAGACATACTCTGAATGAATGATTGAATTAACAATGTCATGCACAAAAATGACAAGGCGTCAGGGTCTTACACCACAGATGAACAAATACCACAGATATCTATTTAGCTTTCAAGGCACACCTACACTATTTCAATATCAGACCTTCACATACAATATATATAAATAAGACATAAAAAAAATGTATACAAGTTTGTATAAGTACATATTAAAAGTCCAAGTGCTTTTCAAATAGAGTTACCAAATATAAACACATTTAAATTAAAACAGCCTTATCGTTTTTAATCAGATGTACATTTGAGCCAAACCAAAATCAGATGAGAAATGTTTTCTTCGCAGGATTTCCTATTTGTGTGAACATCTTGTCCTGCCCGTATTGTTTGAGCCGCTGCACTTATTGCAGTTTAGTTTTCTGTATAGTTACATTTTTGCCTGTGTTACCCATGCACAATGAATGCTATGGATGCCATTGGAATGGAAGTATCATAATGGATACCCCAACATGTATCTGCAGGATTTTATGCACTGCACTGCTGCAAAATGATTGCTGACTGAAACTTGTGTACAGCTGTTCTTACTAAAGTAAGTGTTAATCTCAACATAATAACGGTTTTAGGTGCTTATAACCTAGCACTCTGAACTACTATGACCCAAAGTAAAAAATATATGATGTATATGTAAATGTTAATTTTACATATGAACATGTAAATAAAAAAATATGATGTCAGCTTTGGCCAACATTTGGTATCTGTGTTAAATTGTTGTGATAGTTTTGGTACAAGCTGATTTCCAAAAGATGGAGAGTTCCAAAGATGTTCTAAAATGACGGGATTGATTGAGAGGTTTTCTGCTCTCATAATAGATTATCCAACGATGTAGTACTTTGAGTCTTTTCCTTTACAAATGGGCCCCACTGGGACAGTGCAATGGGCAACGCCACTAATTGTAGTAATTACCAGAGCGGTTCTGATGGCACCCGGTTGAACCATTTCTTGGTAATGGTGCTCAAACTGTCAACTTGCAGCTGTCTCCAGGGGTCTCTATTCTTCAAGGTAAATCTGCACTAAAGGAAGAAACAAACTACTTGTGCATTTCTCTGACTACACAGTCCACCTGTACTGTTACTCTGCAGTCTATTTGTGCTGTGTGTGTTGTTTTTTGTTCCGATGCCCTTATTTTATCTCCACCTGCCTCTATATGTTTGTTTCAGTACCTGCGTCTGTTTCACTCAGTGATTTCCAATACATTCTCCACAAGTACCCTTGACATGTTTGCACCTCAGGGAACAGACATAACCTAGATGTGTTCAGCTATTGGTTTTATGTGTAGGTGGAGAGAGCAGCAACAGCGGTGTGAGAGCAGCACCAGAGCCTTGTCCTTTACTCCAAGAATATGTACAGTATTGTGGATCTTTGTGTGAACTCTTAGGTGGATTTAACCTTATATGCTTGTTGAGAGTTGGTGCTTGCAGATTTAAACAGAAGTCCTTGATCTTTGGTTATCAAGCATTTTTATTTGTCAAACAGACAGCTACAGAGTAAGTATTAAATTTTGAAGTGACTTAAGATCTGAAAAGAAAAAAGCAACGAAAAAGGCAACCGGAGTCCTGGCAAGAGAGAATCCATTTTCACATGTGGATGAACTGCAGGGGATTAAACTGTGTTCTATCAGGAATAAAACCAATGGGGCTTCTATAAAGGTTGGGGTAGATGCTACTACAGAATCAGTTATTTCACAACTCAATAGTATATTTTATTTAAAAGAAGAGCAAAGAACAGTCCGAAGGAATTTATCAAGGGAAAAAATGTTTCATTATTTCCCAACTGGATTTGGTATCCATGCTAGATGGTGATCGCGGATTGTTCTTCCAATCACCTGCTGAGGATGTTTGTAAAAGGCCTGTCCTTATACAGTAAAACCTACCTAGAATGTTCTGTGTAACAAAGCACCTTGTCAGCAGGTTAAAGTCCGTTGAAACTCTATGTATACAAAACAGCAGAAGATGGAAAACACAACTGCTGCTTGTTTTGGCCTAATGATTTATGATTTGTGTGTTTTCCTTTGCTCTTCCTCGTTGTGGTTATCTACTAATCCGATGGACAGTATCTTTCTTTTGAAACAATCTGCATTCAGCAGGAGGGTTAACAGAGTTTGCAACAATGACAGTTGCGTGGTGAGTGCAATGTTTGAGAGGTCCGTGATGGATCGGATAGAACCTCTGATTATCCCCTCAGCTGTACTCACTATCACTATTGCAGGGTCTTGCAACATTCCAAAACCAGACAGTGATACAGCCCTGAGGATTTGTGGCTGTCATATAAATGTAATGTAGCAAAAAGTCCCATATTTCTCACAGATATGTAGTGGAGTAAAAGTGTAAAGTAGCATATAAAAACAAAGTGCAATTGCACCACAGTAAATGTAGTTAGATACTTTCCACAACTGACAAAAGGAAAATCAGAGGCTTCAATAGCACAGTCAACACTCAACCTGCGAAACAGACATTTCTTTCAAATTTTATGCCCCCATTCTAATCACTCGGTTCCTGAATATTAGGCCACGAGGCATAAGGGTTTGGAGACCATTCGTGATCATTCTTCAATGTTGTTTGTGTAGCAGAAAATCACAGCACACTGTATTGCAATACACTTAACAGAGTAACATCAATACCTTACAATAATAATTGCAAAACGTTCCCCTTTAATTAGTTTGACTGGATTATTAACCTTCTGCAGCTCAGCCCTACTCTTACTCTTAAGCAATGTTCATACCAAACACAAAGTGAGTTTTCACATCACGTTACTCCCGAAAGTTTGTTCGTGGGATCAGGAATATTTGCCTGTTCTCCTGTGAAAAGGAAAACTACTAGCTGCAGTGACCACACTCACTTTGTTGTACGTTTTGTGGTAATACCAGAGAAGCCAGCACTGTTATGTGTGGGTCAACTGGATTATCTGAAGATAGACATTGCCACCGTCACTTCCAGGAGCTCTGCCTGGATGATTGCAATTTCCATTAAAACCTGTGGCTGATCAGTAGCTGATTTAATGATTTGATAGCACAGGTAAAATCTCAAAGCTGATAGGTTTCCAGGAAATGTTTTGTTCAAATTCAGTTATTTCAACTCAAGCTAGTTTAGCGATTGATGCAAATGTCCAGCAGAACCTTTATAGTCCACAGGCATCGACACATAAGCAGTCTTGGTGGGGCCTCTCTTGATCCCTGGCTCTCACACAGCTTTTGAACAACTGTACAATAGTCTGTACTGGTTATTCTGGCACACTATTACTTTCAAATGCTGCAATAAACACAGTTCTAAAAAAACAAAATGTTTTTTAAATTTTTTTTTATGCAACATAAGTAGCTGCAAAGAAAACAGCAGCTGGGATTATGAGGTGAAAGTGTGAAACCATAAAACTATATTTTGAAGTTGCTTCGTGAGCGTGGTGAGACAGGATGCTTATTATCACATGTATATTTTAATGGTGTGATAGGTACGTCCATCACACACTTCCAAACAGGTCCTCACCCTCTCTCTGCAGCATACTGTAGCTTAGAATGGCTGTGATATGTTGGCTAACTTTCTTCATATTTGTTTTTTTATAACTACTAGTGCAGTGCCTGTTATAAACCTGCCTGTGGGGATATGTTGTTTGTTGGTCCTGTTTTAATGCTCGGGAGCTACTTTATCTGAATCAGGCCTACCACATACTGCAACCCTTTATTGATTGTGTGCTGGATGTTGTGTGTAGAGCTGAGAAAACAGGTGAGAAAACTGTACGTTTATCATACCCAGTTTATTTACAATGAAGATTTTATAGTCAATGTTTTTCATTAAATGAAACAGATGTTGCTTCATCATTGCTCACATGTGTGGCTTATATACCAGTTAGAATTAATAACTTAACTGTTATTTTTTTCCCCCATAGTATGTCAGCAATTTCTGAGATCTGTTAAGCATTTTGCAAAATCTTTAGACCCAAGTTCACAACCTTTCAAAGGTAAAGCTGTTGATGATCAGTTTGATAGGAAGCATTGCACCTAAATTTACATTGTGCTGTTACTTTGAAGGCAAATTCCAAAGCAGGAAGTGAGTTTATACTGAGGGCTGCACCCACTGTACCATGCAACAGAAACCAGTAGAACCAAACTTTAACTTCAGCGTTCTGCGATTTGACTATAATGCAACCATGTCAAAGAGAACAATGGAACCATTTGCTCTGTCTCATCCCCATGATCTTAACAATGGATTTATTTTCCTCCTCGTTTTACTCGGTCAACATTAAATATTTTGTAAATGATCAGTGAGTCACCAGGCATTAACATCCTGGTCTTTCTTTTGAGGGTCATTGCAGGCTCAGATTGTAAGTTACCATGGAGGATCTTGAGGTTGTAACAAATCCATGGCACCAAATATATTATGTTTTCTTACTGGGAAAAGGTCAAACACTTTTATCAATCACAATTTCATGAGCTCAGCCTTGCCTCGTGTCTTCTGTGACACATGAAGGACCCACAACTGCTCCACTCTCAGGGGCTGCTGCTAAAACTCAGGACCTTGTATTTCCTTCTCTTAGGATCTTAGCATTAGGTAATGTTGATAAATCTGCCAAATGACCTTGTATATGTGATGCTGATTAATTGATGATACCAATTGTGTTTTATTATGAAATGCAAATAAGCTCTGAGCCAGATTTCTGGCTGCCATCAAACTGCTTAAACTATGTTTAATGTGCTCGTCTTTTTCATATAATTTCCCTCACTTCGCTGTCCTACTTTTTTTGGAACCCTGATAATGTATGATCTAATGGTAGGAATGACATTATAATGATGTCACAATTAAGTCAGAAAAAAATGATTTACAAATAATATAGTGTAATAGATGAATAGATGATATGATTATGCAATTATATAATTGCTGATTGATGTAGTTAAGTCAATAAATACACACCCCTAAAATTAAATTAAATAAATTAAAAAAACCTTTTCATTCCAGGTGTTTAGTGGACCCTTCACCATCGCAGCCCCACGTAAGGGGATGTTAACTAACAGCTCACACTATAGGTGTGTTAGCACATAAGGATTGTTTTAGGAAAGTGTCAAGGCACCTTTACCTTTATCAGACTGATTTGATTTTGTGTGTTTGTGACAGAGTGTGTGTGAGTAGAGCGCATCTTCCTTCAGATGGATGAACGTGTCACATGCAAGATGTTTTCAACACATGGATCTAACAGCTGGGTTTTTCACTCCATGTTTGCATTTTTGTAGAATGTTCTGTGAGGTTCTAAAAGACTTTCATCCGCCTCAAGGTGTTTGTTCACTGCAGTCATGAGGTGTGGATAAACGACATCAGCAGTATGTGGGGAAACGAATGCGCCTTGTTCTTTCCTCACGTGCATGTGTTGAATCTGTGTCTCTTTCCACAGATATTCTGACTTTTATGCCTTCTAATGATCTCTTTGTTTTCTTCTGTCTCCTTCTGTTCTCTTGTTTCCTATGTGTTTCTGATCTCTCCGGACACCTCCCATCCAGGTAAGGAACTCAGCGTTGTTTGTATATTCACACCATCTTAATCTCTAGTTCTGTCCTGTGGGAGAAGAATCCAGTCATGTCCGAAAAGCCTAGGTTCTGTCTCCCAGCCTTTCTCTGTGTGTTTGTTTAGTGCAATACTGCATGACCTCTATTAAACCTTTCACTGAACAATGGAACAAATAATAATTGCAGTTATATCCATGGACAGAATGTAAATTAGTGTGACGTTATCAGTGCATTTGGGTATTATATATTTTTTAATTAGTGTCTGTGAAGTAGTAGCATTTTATGGTGTTTGACTGTGGTGCCTCTGTTAGATGTGGTTAGCAAGTTTAATCGTGGATTATTTACTCATATCCTTATGTAGTAAGGCACGTGGTTCCAGAGTTTTGGAAGATTCCTTTGAGATTCTTGATAGATGGCTGGCAGCTTGGGCCCTTCCAATGCTTGGATAGACATGATGATCAACTGCAGTGTTGGACAGCATCTTACTTGTTGATGTAAAGTTGAAGCCTGTGGACAAATCATATCAGAGAAGTAACTTACAATCACCCTACCCAAACTTATGTTGCATGCACAGCTATCCTTCAAATAAACTAAAGTTGAGGCAGCAACATTGACCTAAGTGTTCAGATTTTAAACCACTGTAGGTGCAGTGGTCTATTTCTTATATCCACAGAAAAACATGTGGGTGTTGTCGAAGATGAGTGATGCAAGAGATTAATGGACGAATGGTTGCTACCGCCTAAAAACCCAATAGTTTCCACTCATTTTACTAGTGTAAAAAACAACACCTAGAGGACCTGAGACTTATTTACCTCCAAAATTCCATCACAATAATAACCAGGTCTGCTTTTATTTTCCTTAAAGATGGTGCTGCATGGTAATACAATTCTGACCTAAAATCAATCAGCACTTTCAGCTCCATTACCATGCCACAATAATTTTAGATTGACAAAATAAAAGGTGGCATGATGTTGGACTGTGATGGATCACCTCGCAGACACAGGTCTCTAGGCCTGAAAAACAAATAGAAAGCAAGTGCATGTTTAGTGTGAGTTAGTATGCAAGGCAAAAATGAACCTTCCAAAAACTGCTTGTCAAGATTAAAAAAGAAACGGATATATTTTAGAATCAAAAACAGGTTATATGCTGTAAAATTGCAGAAACCTTGTTTCAAATGCTAGTTCATACCTTACAAGTAAATTGTCTGTCATGTAAAATCTAAAGCTGATGATACGTGTGTTCACACTGTACGGTCAAATCATCAAGCCACAACCTGAGTGCTCACACCACATGTAAAATAGCAGAAGTGTAGAAAGCTCCTCTTAGGCAGATGGAACTTTGTTAAGGAAGAAGAGTTCACAACTCAAACAAGACAGTGATGGGCAGCTTTGATTAACTGTGCTGTCCTATGTGGCCAAATTGGCAACAGGTGCAACCATTGTAAGGACTTGCAGGTGTCTATTTTGTAGAGAGTTGGAGGTAAACTAGCTACATATTACTGAATTAAGTGTGATGTAATACATAGATTTCATAGATAGCTAAACACACGGCAAAATTTGTTCTTACTTTCAATTCAATGGTATTTCTATAGCGCCAATCATAGCATTCATTTTCTCAAGGCACTTTACATGTAAAGGTCGAGAGAGACCACTATGGTGTATTCGTTCCAGCCTTTAACCGACCAGTCACATTGAGAAAAGAGGCACTGGCTTTTTGGAATTAATAATATTAATACCTAGTCTAAATAGGGTCTTTGAGACCAATGTGGTCATTTCTATCAACAATAAGTACATTCATTAATAGTGCAGTAATGGGAAAATATAGATAAACTATTTTATAAAATGGTCTGTATTTATAAAGTACTTTTTCTAGTCTCGATGACAACTCAAAGCGATTTATAGTACAGTTTATTGCCATCCACCCATTCAGACACACTCACACATTCATACCGTGTATCCTTGGGCAGCATTTTTTCGAGGAGGTTTTCTTTGGGGTTCAGTATCTCTCCCAAGTAAACTTCAGCATGCAGATGGGGAAGACTGAGATCAAACTGCTGACCTTCTGGTTAGAGGACGACCGCTCTAACCCCTATTATACTCTTTCTAACCAGTAGATGTGTTCAAGTTGAAATCATATTGCTAGTTGGGTTTTTTTTATAAGCAGGAGGCTTAGTAAGTATGTGTGCATTGATCTATCAAGGAATATGATTTGGCAGATTTTATTTGTTCCTCACAGCTGCTTTATATTAGTATAAAAAGCTTCTCACTCAGTTAATTTAATTCCTGCAGCCAATCAAAGGCAGCAGGACAGATATGTTGATCTGAAATCTGCAATTGAAGTTCCAAACCAGATACACTGCTGTTCAGAGTTTACTTTGATCACCTAAACCTGCTGCGGATGACACAAGGCTGCTAGAAAGTGACCACATGCACCACAACTAGAGCAGGAGACTTGAGATTACAGAGTATATCACTCCAGTGAGTCACTGCCACCTTTACTCTTTTGAGAAAAACAAATGCTGTTTGTTTTATTTAAAAAAATCCGGTGTCAAATTTGCAACGACCATTAAGACATGCAGATATGCAGTTGTGACTGGTCTTGTAAATACACATAGATAAAAATTGGTTCTTAAGAAGCAGTCTCCAATCATTCAGTCAAATCACTTGGGTCACAGTGACAGGCTTATTACTTAAAGTTTTTCAGCAAGTGCCAAATCGTAGGGCTGGAAAAGTGGTGAGAGTAGGAAACCAAGTAAAAAGGAGTGGTAGGGAGAAGCCCAAAGGATTGCTGGTTTCAAAGTCGAGTGAGGAGAGCATGCACGCAACCATTGTAGCATTTATGATATTAAAGTCAAGGTAGCAGGGAAAAAGATCAGCTTATCTCAGGAACAAAGTAAACTCAAAAAGCAGTGATGGACAGTGAGGAAAAAGGCATTCATGTAAAAGTAAAGCTCTGAGGAAAGCATTACGTCTTGAATGAGCAAGGGCACATTTTGTGTTTCCATGTGCTATTAATTTGAAGGCTAATCAAGACTATATGGAAAAGCTAATTTCATATTTAGATAGGAAAAGGGATGCAGGTTTATATCTATATATGCCCTCCTTTGTGACAACAGACACATTTGAAACAGGTGTTTTTACAAGATAAGCAAGGTCAGCATGAGCCCATGGTTCTAAAATGTGCCTCACAAGCTTTATTTAATGATCCATTCATGTTAAGGTTTGTCTGAAGGCTTGTCATGGCAGCATGGAGGAAGCAGCCTAAACCTAAATATTGTAGAAGGGATAGGAGGGATCTATCATTGTGGGCTTTTCTGCTTCCTTATGGTAGAAGGTAAAATGTCCATAATTTTAGCGGCATAGAGGTTGCTTCCTAGAAATAAATAAACATATCAATACCTCCCCCAGACAGATGGAATACCATGTTTTCCTGGATGTTTGGAGCACACAAGCATGATAGCATCAGAATCAGTCAAGGGGAAAGAGGAGAGTGCATGTGGTAGAGATTAATGCATTGGGTTCAATTTCCAGAGCCTACTGTGGAAAGCAGTGGGGTACTGTGTTGTACATACCTCAAGGGCTTGTCAGGTCTAGCTCAGAACATCCAGATATATATTTCACAACTGCAGGGTTTACTACTATATAGTTTGACATAGTCGCATGTCACATGCACAATTCTGCTGTTTGCTCTTTTTACCATGGCAATGGAGGCTATTATTAGGGCATCTAAGTTATCAAGACGGGGTAATTCAGGGCAGCACTTAACACCCATTAGGGCCGTGACAGTACCATGTACCAAAGTAAATTGGGCTAGGATTATGGTTAAGCCAGAGAAATCATGTAGTGTTTAAATCATAAATGGTGTTCTTTCCAGGAAGAGCGTTTCTATCGAGGAGAAAGCCATTCCAGCAGTGTGAGTGGAGCCAGTTTAAAGTTTTAGTAGGTGATACAAAAGAGCACTCTGTCATAAAGAACAGATTCAGGGCCTGAGGCAGCCCATGATGGTTGGTATTAACAGTACAGAGATGTCATGGCCTCTAGTTGAAGTCAAACCGTGTAGTCAGCACTTTGGTCTGCTGCCATGAATGTTGTAGTACCTGACAGGGTTGGGTTTAGGTGTTTAGCTCTTACATTATAAACTGGTCCCACCTTCCCTCAGCAGTGTTGGTATTTTGGAGCTCTCTATGAGAAGTTAACATAGGACTGCAAAATTAAGGCTAGAAATTATACTGCCAAAGTGTAGGTATGTGGCAGTAAAGAGTACAGTGCCAACAGTCTCACCACCTATAAGGAATCTGAGGAAGGCGGCGTCGATGGGGTGAGGTACATCACAGGCTATATGGGGCCCAGCAACAGCATCTGACAAGAGGAGGTTGTAGAGGGGATTCAGAGGAAATAGGTGGCTGCTAGATGTGCAAGTGTGGGGCAAGGAACAACCTAGATGTGATTTCAAATCGATACAAATCTTTGTGAATGGATAGCTGACAGCTTTGTGTTTGGGTGTAGTTTGACTTTGGCACATGCGGACATCACCATGTGCAGAAATGTCACTGATCTGAAGCACTTATAGATATAGACTGAGTGGAAGCTAAACTAAAACAAGTCAGGGTTTAGCGTGTTCATGGAGGTGAACAAGTGAAACAGTAAATAACTTTGAACAGACATAATGCAGGGCAGCCGGAGCCAGGGAGGGATTGGCAAATGGGCCCTGTTTCTTCTCTGACCCCCCCACCCTCCCAATAATGTAGAGGAACTCTGTACAGGAGTCTCACTCTCAGCTGTGGAGGGCTCTCTTAATTAAGGGGTAAGGTATGAAGACAGTGGCACACTTTTGGAAGCCCTTGTCTTGATTAGACACCATGCTGGGAGAGTTAGGGAATTTCCTCAGCATGGCTTCCAATCAGCCTCCTTCAGCTGTGGCAACTTGTGCTGCTTTACACCTGCCAAAGGATCTGAGCTCTGGAAACGTTGAAGGCTCCTTTGGCAAGTATCCAAGTCTGTCCAATTGCAATGCATTCTGGCATTTAGAACATAACACATTTTCTGGAACGCCCCAACCTGTTTTTAATTATTTTCTTTATTTTTCTTGGTAATGAACACTGTTGTATAAATAGTTATATTTTTGTAAGAAATTTTTGCTGTGTCATACAATGTCAGATGTAGGACTAAAGAAGGGGAACTTTCTAAACTTCCCTTAGAAATAACTGCATGGAACTCAAATTTTTTTACTCAAAGTTCGTGGATTTTCCTCCACCACACAAAACAGGTAATTTAAAAGGAGTGCAGCAAGTAAGTCAACACTGAACCAGACTCTGCTGGAGGGCTATACTCCCACCTAAAGCTAATTGATTAGGAATGCTACTTAATGTGAGTAACCCTTCACTGAGAGGAGTCTGAGTCAGAATGGACAAGGTGAGAGTGGAATTTTGCCTAAATTTAGGGAAGAGCTGGTAGTCCCTCAGGATATGTATCTACCACCTGAGAGATAATGTGTGTAGTCATCTGAAACACAGCAGGAATTATATTATGTGGAGCAGACAGTATCTAAATATCTGTTAAGTGGGATGTCTGAATTGTCTTCTATCCCACATACTATAAAAACACAGCTACCCATACAATACTAATGAGTAGGCGCTGTTTGTCTCAGGAATATCTTGAGTGAAGATCAGTGATGCGGAGGAATGATCTGACTGTGACACATTGAAGTACAGTGATTAGCATCAAGGACGGTTTAGAAAAATCTATAAAGAACTTGGTAAGATACCTGTATTATTATTTATTTCTTCAGAATGAAAATGACTCAAGTTTCACTGACATAACCTGGAATGCACAGTAATTAAACATATTAATTATATATATATATATTGCATCAGTCTATTTCACAACCTCTGTTAAAACTCATAGTAAGTCTCAGATTCAGGTGATACAGCATGAAGCAAGGCTAACATGTTCATCCCAGCGCTATAGGTGAGTGGTCTCAAGGAGAGGAATGTCAGCAGCATGAGGGGAGGCAAAGACATTTCCTGGTTTCAGTGTATGCTTGGTGAGTCAAGGGAGTAAAGGCGAGTGAGAAAGCCAGGCGGCAGGACAGGGGAATGGAGCTGGAAGCTACAGCAGGGTGACAGCGTTTGCATGAGGTGTGATTAATGGCCATTCTGATTGGCTGTGACAGGGCCAGGTGACACTGGTAGGGGTAGAGTGGGGTGGTGGGGGATAGGACGCATTCTCTGAGGACACCTTTTAAACAGCTGGCCAACGGCGTCCTGGGAGTTACTGGTGTGTGTGTGTGTGTGTGTCAGTGTGAGTGAGTAATTGTGCTGAGTTGCATCCAGTGCTGTTATGTCTTATTTTCGTTCTCCTGCCATCCCTGGCCTCCTCTCCAGCCCCAACCTCTGCCTCACACTCACTGCCTCTGCTGTAAGCGCCTTTCTTGTTGACGCAACTTCTCAATTGTGCGAGTGTCAAGATAATTATCGCCCTATAACTGATGGGCGAAACACTATTCATATTTTCAAATTACATTTGCTGATATCCCATCCCTCTTTATCTCTTTTATGCTAAAATTGCTTTTTCCCCCAGCAATATCTTTCAGATCTATTTAGTAAATTGCATCTCCTTTTCTTTCCACAAATCACTTCCCAAGAGGGAGAATTTAACATTTTAAAATGCTTTGTCCAAGATAAGATAACATGACTTTGTGAGCCACAAAGTAGCAAAAACGAAATTTGTATTTCCCCCAAAATTACATTTAAAACACACACATGCACAAATTTAGAATATAAATAAATGTTTAACCCATGCCATGCCCCCTCTGCATTTGTACAGTATTAATTGATGCTCCACCATGTCTTTCAAGTGGATGTGATGAAAGTTTTCTGGGAGCTGGTGAAAGGAGAACTCAGGAAGCAGTTTATGTCTTACGCCGGGAACACACCGGACGCGGAAGCGACGCCGAAGCGTGGCGGAAGCGCAGCGTCAAGCCTCTAGCTCCCATCCACTCCCATGTTAAACCGCCGCGCTGAACACACCGGGCGCCAAAGCGCAGCGTTGCGCCGCGGCGGCCTAGCGCCGTGAAGCGATCGTTTCGGCGTCGAGTCTATTTTTTCTGCTTGACGCAAGCGTCAAGCACCAGGAAACACACTGAAAAACAGTTTTAAACGATATTGAAGACATATTTTATATTATATAAATTATCAAATATGCATCCCATACTTTGTATTCACCTTCTGTTTTCTTGGAGTTTTAATTTGACCACTTTTAACAACGACTTTATTAAATGCCCCCCTCTGCCCATCCACTACAGCCACATATGTCATATAGGTAAATAGAGAGATAGAGATTGTGCTGTGTGTGTGATCACGGAGCAGAATCGGCAGGGTGACCGGCATGGGGAAATGCGAGTCCGATGTGAACAGTCAAGCACCAGCCGCTCTAGGGATTAACGCCACGCCTCGGCGTCGCTTACGCCTCCGGTGTGTTCAACCAAGCGCCGGCGCGCAAGGGATTAGCGCTTCCGCCACGCTTCGGCGTCGCTTCCGCGTCTGGTGTGTTCCCGGCGTTACACAGAAGAGTTTAATGTAGACTAGATTCAACAAGGAGACTAGAAGGTGGAACAAAATCAATGGTAACAGACGAACATGAGCATTTGACCCCCCCCAAGTCTGAAGATCTCGCACTCATCACCCCAACTTAACTCTTTACCTCCCCTACTCGCATCACCCATTCAAGCAACATCCCCATAAATGGCTAGAGATACTGTCACTACCGGTGACCCACAGCTTGCCACTTGGACGAATTTCCAGGATCATTGCCAGCTCTGTTAACTGCAAGAAAGAGACCCAGCGACACAACCCTAAACTTACCATCGACTTTAAATAACCCTTTAACTTTCTCGCCCATGTGTGCGTCTTACCTACAAGGAAAAAAACATATTTTGGCTTTATTGAGATATTGTGTCAACAGTGCAGTCGTCCATATTGTTGAAAGTTTGTTTAGAGCCCGAATGCCAATGCCAGCATAGTCCATACTGCCAACTTAGAGGCTACAGATACATTTATGGAATTTATTTTTCAGTTATATGAAATATAACAATAAATCATTAAAATTAGCAAACAAAAAAATCTCCCAAAGGGATATTTGACAGGACAGAGATATTGCGTTCAATATTTAGCTGGACTACTATCACATGTATTTTTATGCCAAAGAGATCTTTTTATTTTTACCATTCAATATTGTTCCTGATCATTTCAACCGAAACTCTCTCTTTTTGTCACACAGCTGTCCAGTTGTCTTTCTTTCGCACTCTTGTCTTCTGCATTCTATTTCTAAAATCACAGCTACTTTACCTATTTACTGTTTCCCTCTTTTTCTTCTGTTCCTTGCTGATTTTAAAGTCCTTACCTGTCTCTTCTTTCCATTTCCTCCCTCTTTACCCAGTACATTTTCTCCTGTCGTGCTCCTACTACAGTGAAACATGTAGATATTTCTCTCTCCGAGGCCTCCCATGCTTGGCTTCCCACCATTCAAATGCAAATGATGCAGGCCAATTATGGCTCAGCATGCGGTTATGTCTGTGTTTGCAAGAACACATTCAAAGGCACATTGTGTCAGGGGAGATTTGAGTTAGCCAGTGTAGCATTCCCCCTGGGACTGCCAGTGGTAGATAAATTAGGACCTCAGACTGACAAAAGCAATAATAAATCATAATATTAGGGCTCTGCTGACCCATTTTTGTTAATGTGGGTGCTCATTGCCACCTATCCTACTGCCATTGTGAGTGTCTGTATAGGAGCTGGGGCTCCTTCATGGCTGATCACACAAAGAGAAGGCAGGACTGCTTTTATTCAGTGGAATCAGTGTTGTGGCTTTGTAAGGGTTTCACACATATCAGCAATTACACTGACTAGTTGTATTCATCCACCCTTATTTATAGTACAATACATGTCTGCAAATGGAGATGTATTGTACATGATGCTTTGTAATAGAAACTCAACAAACTTCTTGTCTTACGATGAGGGATTTACGGTGAAGGGGAGAATGAAATTACCACATAAACTATCTGATAATTCTGTGATCTTTGAGACTATTCTCCCTTCTGTCCTTCCCCAGTGGTAACCGTTTGTAGAAGGATCATTCGCTTTTAGACACATACCTAAGATATATTTGTCCACCTCGCCACCGTAGAGGTTAATGCAGTTTGGCTTTTTTGATACAGTAGTCAACTCACATCTATAGGGGTTTGTGTATGAACCCACAGCCCACTAGGGTCCCATATACACTACTTCCCTGTGTTCACTTAGGTCTCCTCAAAGAGCTCCATATTCTCCCTACAGTCTAGTGAGTTGTGGGTTAGGTGAATGGTTACCTCTCTATATAATTTCCAGCCCTGTGACAGACCACAAACTTGGGTTAACCCAGCCTTTTGACCAACGTCAACAGGGGTACACTCCAGCAGCCTTGAATGGGGTATATCGATAATAGATAAGTGGGTTGGGATTTGTGACCCTTTGTATATTCAGTATTCCACTTTTTATTGAACAAAGAGCTGACTGGGAGTAAGCACAGCTTAGTGTAATACCGCTCTAAAGAAAGATAATTAAACTACTGGTCCTTTTTTTCAGACAGGTTGAGCATTGGGCTTATCCTGTAAGCAGAAAGAAAAGTGCTGTCTCACATTTAGCCCTCTATGTTCCAGGAAGATGATTAATGGGTAGTCAAGGCTTCTCTTTCCCACCACATGATGGATGACAAGGATGTCAAACCATGTCTGGGCCTTTCCCCTCTCACTGCTGAGGGCCATGTCACCGACTGCTATTTTTCACCAGTCACTGACTCTAACCCAGTCCAGGAACTTGTGTCACCATATGTCAGGCACTTGAGGGACACGCCTAAAACCATTAACCGTTTGCCAAAAACCAAATTTCTTAAGTGTTGCATTAGCTGAGGCCTGGTACTCACCTGGTATTCATATCTAGAGAGTTCTGATCACAAGTGGCCAGCACTAAGTACATGATTTCTCACCTGGCATTAAAATGTGCCTCCTGTGAACACTTGGCTGAAGGATAGAGTGTACATCCTCCAACCAGTTCGATCCCAGTCACACCAAACTGCATGCAGAATCGTCCTTGGGCAAATGCTGAACCATGAATTTCCCCTCATAGAAAAAAAAGTTCTGCTAATGGGTGCACTATATGAATGTTTGTGCGAATTGGTGAATGGCAAACTGTACTATAAAGTGCTTTTATTGGTCATCAATACTATAAAAGCACTATATAAATACAGAACCATAACCATTTACTATTTGTGTTAGTTGTTTTGACCCAGTCTGACTTTATAGATGTGTTCAATGTAAGTGTGTGTGTTTGTGTGTCAGCATGACAGAGAAAGAGAAGTCAGGAGGAGCTGAATGAATCTCATGCAGCTAGAGTGAAGAAATATTTCAACAATTTAACAAAAGTATCAGTCAAGTTGTTGTGATCTGTGTTGAAAGTTTGTCGTGGTCACAAACAGCATATGGGTACAGGCAAGAGTAGAAATAGGTTCAGTTCATAGTGAAACTGTGACGCGTCAGAGGACATCAGCTGAGTAGGAGGTCCTTCATATGTGGCAAACGACGCAATCTCGTTCACACCGCTAAAAGAATATGGACATGTGGCCCAGACCCCCTCCGACTATTCCTGGAGTGATCGGATCAATATCCAATCTGAGTGCATTCACACCTGTGTTTAGAGCTGTCGACTTGTGATCACAGAAATCACTTGTTAATACCAGTTGTGTACAGGGATTGAGTTAATGGCCTAACAATCCAAATCACATTAGGAAAGCTTCCACTGGATCTGTTAGTACTTTTGTGCTCAGGTTCTCCAAAAACCTTTGTCCATAAATGCAGTTTTGTAAAACTAGAGAAAGCGGACACAATCTAGATTTACAGGTGAACTGAAATATATGTGGCCCATAATTGAATGGAACAGTGGTGCAAAGCTTAGAACTGTTGTCTCACAGCAACAAGCGTCTTTCTGTGTGAGTTTTCTCCCTGGCACCCCGGCTTCCTCCCACAGTCCAAAGACTTGTTTTTTGTCTCTGTATGTTGACCCTGTCATGGACTGACGACCAGTGTCAATTTACTCCAGCCCTTATGCAATTCTCAGTGAGGAGGAATGACTTAAGTTTGCCATGAGGTTAACAATGTAAAACGATTTATTTCAACCCAACTGTGGTTTTTCTCAACCTAGATAAATAGTATTTGTGCTGTAAAGCCGAGCTGTTTAGTATTGTTACTATGTCAACACTAGTGTTACACTCAGCATTTTAATAATTAAAACCGTGATAGAGAATGACTTGTATGTTGCCTACTATAGGGGGCGCTAATTGTGGAGACGGCCGCCCTATGGATTATATGACCTGAACATAGATAAAAGCTTCAACGATACATCAAGTCCAAAATAAGGAGCTTCTTCTGCAATTTACTGAATTTATTGTTGTTGATGATTTATGATCCTGTCTAGGGTTTTATTTGGAATGTGCTTTATATTCATCAACCCCAGTATTCAGAATGCTACCATGAAAAAGAGTAAACACAATAAGGTGAATACATGACTCAGTGTCTGTGTAAAATAAGCACCTCACAGCTGATTTATTGTCACCAATTTTTCTTCAACAGAATGGGAGTTTTTTTGGGATGTCAGAGGGAAAAAATTACTCCAACCCACCTAATAACAGAATACTTTTCAGCATTTATGGGTCGTTTGCAATTACGTTAATGGATCAAAAGCCTATTACTTTTACTACTTAAAAAGTTGTCATTCGATACACATTATCCCTTAACAAAGAGGACCCTCCCCAAAATTATATTAAAAAAAAATGTATATGTCCATGCGTTAATGAGTCACCTGTGAAGGTCCCACTCAAGGCCTCTAACATCTGTAGTGATTATAGAATAAGCTACATCTGATCCAAAATCCCGAAAAGCAACCTCATGCGTTTTTTAGATATACAGTGCTGTGAAGAAGTATTTGCCCCCTTCCTGGTTTTTTATGTTTTTGCATATTTTTCACACTTAAAAATTTCAGATCGTTAAACAAATTTGTATAGTAGACTTTTTACTCCCCTTCACCGTAAATTACTTTTTCACAAAGGGCCAGATAAGTTTGGATAGCTTTTTTCCCTTAATAAATGAAATCATCATTTAAAAACTGCATTTTATATTTACTCGGGTTATCTTTGTCTAATATACAAATTTGTTTAATGATCTAAAACACAAAATGCAAAAAGTGTGACAAAAATGCAAAAACATAGGAAACCAGGAAGGGGGCAAATACTTTTTCACAGCACTGTACTTAACAAAGTTCTAAATGTTCATTTACCCAGGGAGAGTCCGCAACCAGATCCACTTTAGCAGTAAAACCTCTACCTTGATGTCAGTTTTCATGCAGAGGTTCCAAGTTAATGCAATTCATATTATTTTCCTTAGTTGATGATTATTGTCCAACTTCATGGTAAAATCATGCTGCTGTAATATCCAGACGACTGCCTGTTTTGCCCCCTTCATTATTATTCACTTGTACAATTAAGTCACCTGTAGAGTTGGTCTCTCTGTTCCTCGGAATTTGATCTGAGGCTGAATTCACAAAACGTTTTGTAGTGAAAGACTTAAGTGAACAATTGAGGAGAAGGCCTTAAATAGACACAATGCATGTGTCAGTTTTAAGTTTGTAAGAGGTCTCAGAGTACAGCCGATTTACTACTATAGCCAACTACGATAATGATTATAATATCTTAGTTTAATATCATTTCAATGTATTATGACAATTTTAAACAACCTTAACAAAAAAAGATCATGAGCATGCTTGCGTTAGCTTTCTAGAGATCTTTTTTTGCATGATAGTCCAGTATTTTCACATAATTACATGTCGCTGTTGTTTGAACCCGAGTTAAGCAGAGATGTTACTGAATTGAACTTTACTGCTCCTCAAACAACAGAGTATCCTGGCAGGGTTGCCTACAGACCACTATCCCTTTTAACTCCATTTCAAGGGACAAGCTAACCCTTGAAAACAAGGGGTAGGGCCAATGGGTGGAATGGGATTGGGCTCAAGTTTGGTCAAATCACTGCTTCTGTGGAGCGCTGATGTGCTGTCAAACTCTGACTCTTAATTTTGCATTTATCTAAGAATAAAAATAGCCACTATGCAGAAATGTGAGACTGAACCGCTTTACTGCAGAAGTACTGTTTTGAAAGAGTTATGTTAACCTTTAAATAGGTCAGGATTGAACAATGAAGGATATTCTCTTATTAAGCCAAAGCACCTGTTCATTTGTTTTCAGTGGAACTTACTTCCCTGTTGGTAGTAGTAGTATTTTACATTTAGCAACCTGACCTGAAATCAATAATGCTTCAGGACTTTTTCCAGTTGGATGACACATTTGCAATACAAGGCCTCGTGAGGAATACCTTTGCATCGATCTACTGTATGTACATTTTTCACTTAATGTTGCTCTCACCTGCTTCATGAATCGGTCTGTGTCAGAGGAAACTCTTATCTGGAAAAATGTTGCATCCCTTGTCATAACTTTGCTGAAAACAATCAGGACGCTTGAGTATCTCCCCCCCTCTCTTCTTTTACCAAACTGTCTCTGAGGCTGGTACCTTGTGGAGGCTTCACATCTCAGACTGACATAATGAAATGTTTTGGTGTTGACCCGCAGCCATGGACAGCAGCTCCAGGATGTCCCCGCATGGTGACTGGGTTGTGGATGCCTTTGTTCATGATTCATCTCACCTCTTACTGGCAGACATTTCTTTCTTCCTGTGTGTGATTCTAAAGATGGGGGTCCTCTCTCCGTTCCTTCCACTCCATTAAAAGCCCTGTTGCGATCCCCATCAATACCAGTGAGAAAAAGATGTCTTCAGCATTACATGAAACTGCTGGTTGTTGCAATATTCATGGGCTCGAGTGTGGCGTGTAACAGGAAAGCTATCACTTTAAATAGTGACGGGAAAACGGGAAGGGGGTCAGGCTCTACTGGATTTCCATTTCACAGGTCCACTGTTACCCTTTTAACCCCATCTTTTTCCTCCCTCCCCTGTTTACTCTGTACACCAGTGGCATATCACTGCTGTACCTTTTGCATGACTACTGGCCTGCCAGGAGCAACAATCAGCTGACATTAGCTCGCTTTAACACTGAAAATAGGGCATTGCCTGATTCTATTTATTTTTCCCTTTTCAATAGTTTATCAAGTTTATGGTGGCTAGTAACAAGTACATGGTTGCATGTATGTAAAGATGGCAAAGGAGAGGAACCACTTCAAAGCTCTGAAAAGTTTCTGAACTGAAATGATATGCAGTTGGTTTAAATGAAGTAGAGATCAGGGCAGTATGAAACACTGCCTTTATCTGGTGTTAATCATATGGGCCCCTGCCTTCACTGTTTTATCATATCAAAACATGTATTGAGTAATACAGTGGTTTACGATTGATTATATTTGGTTAACTTCTTTGCTAATAAGTGAATACTGCAAAGATTATTTTAAAGTCTCTCTGTCCTTGTGTAGCTCCGCCAAAGCACAAAGTTAGACTCCATATAACATCAGTGTAAAGACCTTGAGGTGGCAGACACTTCCAATCCTATCGAGCCACACTGTGTGTGTCGCAGAACTGTATTGTGAAAACCTCTAGACTTTTCTTTGAATTTCTTCTCTCTATTTAAACTAGATTTACAAAGATTTAAGTCATTCAAAAAATGTTTCAGCTCTGAAGAGAGAGCTCGCAAGGTGAAAATGTTGGGTGGAGGAAGCAGCATTTTAAGAGTTTCGCCAGCAGTGGAGAAAATGGAGTTATCAAGTTATTTAAGAAACTCTGCCAGCAGTTTTAAGTAGGTGCTACTGAGAATAATTCTGTTTGTCTCTTCTCTTGTATTCAAACTGCTGAAGCACAACCAAAGAGAACAAGGTGTTAATTTGCTGCTGTTGTCTCACACACCTGCATCTTGGCCTCACAATGTTTTCACTCTCACCAGATAGTTGAACTAGGAGTAAAGTAAAAAACCCAACTGGTCGTCTGTGCAGTTTGGTTTTCTCTTGTCATTTTGTCTGTTAACATCCCTGTTTGCTGGTTCACCGGTTTATGATAAATGTACACACCAACCAATCCAATCCATGCCCTCTGGAAGGAGCTACAAGTCTTTCAAAAGCCGGATAAACAGACTTAGAAACAGATTCTTTCCCTGGGACATTAGAACCCCAAATTCCAGACTACACATTTAATAAGAGGAATGTGTCTGTTGTTTTACTTTGATCCTATAATATTAATAATATTAAGCACATACTCTTATGTACGTTTTTGTAAGAGCAATATTCGTTTGTGCCTTTTTTTCTGTTTACACTGTTCAGCTGTAGCACAACATAATAAGGAATGCTATCTCGGGGTGAAAGGTTCTCTCTTCCTCCC
The DNA here is from genome assembly GCA_038501795.1 of Pseudopleuronectes americanus. NCBI lineage: Eukaryota > Metazoa > Chordata > Actinopteri > Pleuronectiformes > Pleuronectidae > Pseudopleuronectes > Pseudopleuronectes americanus. Next base: position 1,332,846 of record CM076717.1, on the reverse strand, counting down.
TCTCAGCAGTTCTAAGAGTCTATGTGAGAGATTTTTAGTAAGAAGCTGTCTGAGCATATTCCCACAATGAGTGTAATTACTACCAGAGTTTCTAAAACATACTAAATTATACAAAATGCTGGATAACTGTCTAAATGTGAGATGCCATTGTTCATCTTCTATAAAGTTGTTAACCTTTCTAAAAACATGATGAGTGACTCAGTTTTGGGCTGAATGTAGAGCACAAAGTGTGTTAAAAGTGAAGGGGTCAGAATGCTTTGTGAGGACACTGTTAATGTGCTGCCCTCAGGGAGTTAAGTCCATGAACTCTCAGGCTTCTGAGCTGTGACCCGAGCATGTATACCTGAGCACAAAGCCACAAATCACGGGCACTGAGGATTCCTGCAAAATCACAGCTGATGTTCAAATATATTGCTTTGATATTACAGTTTCTTTGATGCAACACCTTCAGGGCATGGCTTGCATTTAGCCCTCAGAGGGTAGAGGGCTAAACACACTTTACAAGAGTAGCCTGGAACAGTTTGATGTATGTCTCCACACAAAGCACTGGAACATGAAACTGCAAACCGCTCCCGAAAAATAATCTATTAACACATAACAGGGTGTAAATAGACATATTCTGTATAATTCCACTTTGTCGTTGCAATCCTGAACAGGCCACACGCATTCACTTTGGCAAAACTGGTCTTAGTTTGTAACTTTTATTTATTTCAGGAACTGGTGTTTAAAAGGTCAGACAACAGTCAACCAAAGGTACACTTGTTAAAGCTATTAAAATCTCTGCAGCTCCTTCAAGACATCTTTTGTAAGCAGTGAATGGTCAATATTTTAATGGAGGTAAAAGGTGTCATCTGGACAGCTAAAAGGTTGCTCCCTTTATGTGAATGCCACACTTTTGTTACCCTTTCTTTTCAACAACCGGTCAATTACACATATTAACCTTGCTGGTTTTTGCCAAGCCATTGGGTGCCCGCATTTGTCTTTAACAAGGCACACCATATGGATTTTATTAGTCAGGAGGGATTTTAACAGAACACTTAAAGAGCCACATAAACATTTACTGTAACAATGTACCCGATTGTACTGTCTGGCAGAGTCCCAGTAGAGATTGCTATCAATGCAACTGCTTAAAGGCATCAGCAGCTATGATTACTCTTTGTATGTTGTAATCTACCTAATGTCTCCAAATTTATTCCACACTAAAAACAACTCATGGGTGTGGAGGAAAAATATGTATAGTGGAGACATATACAGTTGTAGTCAAAGAAATACAATATTTTTCATAATAAAATTCACAACAGCACCTAACAAAGTAGTACTTGTGTGTGCCTGCATCTAACATATTAGGTTTACTGTAAAGAACAGTGGTACACCTGATATAATAGCTGCATAATTTCAGGACATCTGTGGGTCAGAAAAGAGTGTTAGGTCATAGAACCTTTGGAGATTTGTTGAAAAGCACATAATTTGAGAAACTGAGTATAACTGAATGTGTAACATTTCTATATCGAGTAAACCACCAAAGAACAACTGTGAGTTCTGCTAAGGCTGCAGGAGTACACGTGAAACATACAGGGACACAGACGGAGTGAGGGATGAATGTGTTTCTTTTACCACCATCTAAGATCACTGTCACACATTTATTATCTCAATCATCATCTCCTATGAACAAAATCAGTCTAATAATCAATGAAACACCATGAAAGTGCCTATTTGAAGTAATTGAGGAGATTCTTCTCCTCTCAGATACAAAAACAATTTCCTCTTTGCAGTGAAACTAAGCAAAATAGGTTTAAAGCACAACAATAGTCTCACCAGCAATTTCCCCCATATTGTACTGTTTATGCATGGTCACTGTGAAGAATGAGAATATGAAAAATAATGTCATTCAAAGATTTGATATGTCAGACTTTAAAAGAGGCTGGAATTTGTCTCCTGTGCTTCACTCAACCAACACTACACACAACACTAAAACACAAAACCACCATTGAAAGCTATAGATTTTAACCATTTAACAGACAACAACAAGCAGATTACAGACAATATCAAACTCAAAGTGTAGTTGTTTTTGTACAGACTAAAGTTTGTAGTGAGCAAAATAGATACATTTTGGGTAATCTAAATATTTATCGCTTTATTTTATTTCAAATTTTACTAAAATAATAATTTCACTTACACCTTCAAGTGGCACAGGTGGTGTTTCTCCTGTTTTAAGCTTTAGTAGTGTTATATTAATACTCTGGAGGCTTTGGGCAAAATCAAATCAGCTAAATATAGCACAACTATTATGTTTGCCTTATTTACAGAGACATTATTACGGTCTGGAAGCAGTCAATTCGTGGTTCTCCTACCCTCCAGTAAACCACAGTATTGGAACAAAACTGAGAAACAGAAGGTGTTTTTTAATTATAAATAAAGAAGTGAAGCTGCTGTGTGAGAAACACCCACCAGATAAATCCACTTTCAGCGTAACTTAGACAATATTTTCTAAATTATACCTTGAAATGCAGTCTGAAAACTGAAATCTTTTTATCAGTGGGAAGTGAGAAGCTGCACTTGAAAGTCAATATTATATGAATTGCTCTCAGTGTTCTCCCTGAGAGGCAAATTTGTCTTCTTAACGTGGAAATTACATGCTGTAAACTAGAGAAACTGTATATTGATGAGTCACCACAAGAAGTCTCTCTTTCTCTGCTACAAAATAATAATAATTTCTTCTCGGATAGAATAAACAACTCTTTACGACTTGAAATAAAATAAACGTACTTGAAAACGTCCCTGACGATGTCTGGGAAGAGTCATGGCTTTAAACCAACAAGATAATGATGTGAGAAGCATTAGAAAATGCAAAGAAAATCTGAGCTGCATAAAAATTTGAATAACTTAACATTTCTTTCACAAGACAGCGTATATATTTGTCATTTCTGCAAGTACACACAGCATGTCACCCTGTCGCCTTGAGGACACAAGGAGGTACAACTGGAGCCTTAAACTCAACACGATTAATTTTCCTTGTGAGTGTTGCCTCCAGTGACCCATGCCATGCATAGAGAGAAGGGATCCTGAGATAGAGTTTTTAACCTTGAATATGGGATTCCTGAAATATTACCGATCAGTCACTAGGGGAAACCTTTCTTGCTCTGCATCCGCGACCTTCTACCTTTTATTGCAGACTAACAAGGATAGCATGCTTGTAGTTCCTCCCTTAAAAAAGGCTTAAGCATTGCGTTTGTCCCAGCAGACACTGAGTGGGATCAGTATAGGATTTTCTCTTTTATGTGATGCAGCCCTGTTTGTTTTTTACCTCTGGGCCTTATGTGCCATCAACTCATTCTCATTCCTCAGTCATCACATATGACTTCTCACTTAGGAGCCCTTAGCATATATTTTTAACGCATAGGGGACCTGACATAACTGTTGCACCAGACCCAAGTGTTTCTTTCTGTGGTTTAGGCAACACTGGCACTTTCCATGAGGTTAGGGAAAGATTGTGGTGTGACTTCGAGACCACACATCATCAGACACCGCTGTGCTTCACTCATGCATCAACTTGATCAAACTCCCCTGCATTTTGGGGAATAAAGCTAAGAGGGTATCCAGACCACAAAAAAACGATCAGTGGAGTCCAAGTGTCCGTATGAAATGTGTTGGAAATGACACTGTCGTGGTGCGGTAGGGTGGATCACAGCGGTTCTCCTCACTTTCTCACTCCAGTGTGCATTAATGTTTCTTTCATGAACCCTCCAGTCGGCTTGTGCCAACTGTACATGCTTGAGTAAACTGTAGGAGAAAGGAACACATGTGTGCTAAGTGGCCCAGGACTGGAAAATGTGCTGCAGAGTGGATGAGTGTATGAAAGTTTAATTGACCAGTGTACAGACAGTTTAGTTACTCATACATGTCCTATCCTCTAAAATTCACACAAGTTTTAATTTATTACAACCCAATCATTGTTTTGAACTCTTGTAGCCCCATCATACCAAGAATGCCCTTTGTGCTTATGCATTCCACATTAAGGCTGTAATCCAAACTGCACTATGTGGAGTTTTTACAACATTAAAAAATACAGTAGCGCCTCGCTAATCTGAAGCCTGCAGGCATGCATGTTGCTTGGAATAGAGAAATACTTGGATTATTGTAATGCAGTGAAATAGTTGGCCTGAACTGAGGGAGGGAGCCCTCTTCAGGCTGCACTCACTGCATTTCTTAAACTACTTAAAACCGTCCACAGGTTGCAGCCAATTTCTTCCCAGATCAGCATGCCACTGAAGCAATGCGAGAACAGGTCTAATATTTTCCCTCTGATCTGTTGGACTACCTCTGAAGAAAATATGATTTAGCTTGGTTGCCCTATATTTTGCAGCTAAACTTTGGTGGCCTGAACTGGTCTTTAGTTCTTTTTTTTCAAAATCCAAAAATGCAATTAATTGGTCTATTGGTTTTTCATGGTCTTTACTGTTCTTCATATTGTCTATATTGGAATTTGAAGGTCTAAGACACTCTTGAATGTTTTTCAAGTGTTTTTTTGGTTGTCTAAATGAGTCTCTTGATAGTTTAACAGTCGTAACAGTAACATCTCTCACTCTACATCTCTTCCCATCGTTCGCCTTCTCTGCTTGATTAGTAGTTAATGGGTGTATAACCTCACAGATTAAAGTGTGTGGTGATCATCGAGTGTGATGTGTGTGTTTGTATGGTAGCTGTATCTATGTCTGTGAGGAATGCTGTGGAGAGCTTAAGAGACATCTTGATTTAATTTTCAAGGGGTAATTTGTGTTTTGGGTTGTGGATTTAAAATTGAGGTTAGAATGTTTTCTGACATTTTGTGGCCTACAATCTCTATTTTAAGTCTAAAGTTTTGCAGAAACCCAACAGATAGGACCTAACAGAGTTTAGTCTGGTGGTTTGTTGTGCATGTGTATGGAATACTCCCATTGTTGGATCTATTAAGATCTCACCCCAGATCCCTAAACACTGTAGGCCAGCAACAAGAAGAATTTAAACTAACCCTAACTTAAGGTAACGATGCACAAGTGGATTTTAGCTGAATATGATTACTCTATAGTTCCTGGTTGTTAGCTACAGAGTTTTTTAAATGACATGGAGGGGTATCCAAAGGGAATGAATATGAATAATGACTGATAACAAATATATTGTTTTTTATGAACAAAAGTAACAGAGACTTATCTGTCTGCATATCATACTGCCCTAACCTTCAGGGTCAGAACTGTTGAGTTGAGAAATCCAGGTTTGAATACATTTTGTCATATAGAAATACATAAGGTAGTCAGACTATTGAGTGTTGTACAGATACATAACAGCAGGTCTGCATGGAGATGGAGTGAGGATCTAATTTTACCCAGCCACTGCATCCATTTCTAACGTTTTTATCATGTTGGACAAACTTTGTGGACTGTGATATATCAAAAACATGGGCTGCTTTGTTGGCAACATGCTGTTAATGCAGAAAAATATTAATAATATCAAAAAGTTGAAAATAATACAGTATAGCCACAGCAGGTATTTGAAAAAAATATGTTTGAGATTCACTACAGTCCCTGTGAAGCGTTGTTTGCCATGACAGCTCAGAGTAATGTACTGAATTATTCTCTGTGAGGCACTGCTGCTTATTGTGTTCCTGCTGTCTTGGAAGATTGGGCAACTTAAAGAGCAGTTCAGCCTAAAATAAATGAAACCCGTTGAAATACAGCTCCTTATTCATAAGGAAGACTTGTCAACATCCAATGAAAATGTAATAAATGCAGTACATAAACACCATATGAATAGAAACACATCAATTTATTAATTAGAACCAATGTATGTACAAACACTTGTAGTAGTATGGGCTAACATGCAGTAAATAAATACCTGCTCACACATGAGGGCGGCTGTGGCTGAGGCTGTGGCTGTGGCTGAGGGGTAGAGTGGTCGTCCTCCAACCTGAAGGTCGGCGGTTCGATTCCCAGTCTGAACCATCTGCATGCCGAAGTGTCCCTTGGGCAAGATGCTGAACCCCGAATGGCCCCCCCTTAGAATAACAAAGTGCTGGGATAGATGCACTGTATGAATGTGTGTGTGAATGGGTGAATGTGAAACTGTAATGTAAAGCGCTTTGAGTGGTCATCAAGACTAGAAAAGCGCTATATAAATGCAAATCCATTTACATGTTTAATGGTGCAAATGATGGAGTGAGGCTGAGCTGCTTCAGCTCCTGTATGTTCATGGTTGTAAAGTGGTTGAAGAGAAGTAGCCATGGAATAATGATGAACATGGTGTAAATACACAATATACAATATTTTACATGGAAAGGAAATGCATCTCCATCTTGTAGCTTAGAAAAAGATCAATAAGAACTTTATAAGTAACTTTTTTTGTATATAGGGTGCTGTGTGTGTGTGTGTGTGTGTGTGTGTGTGTGTGTGTAGTGTGTGTGTGTGTGTGTGTGTGTGTGTGTGTGTGTGTGTGTGTGTGTGTGTGTGTGTGAGGGATGGATGGAAGGAGATAGAGGTGTGTCTGGGCAACTTAGCCTTTCTTGGTGAAGTCTAGAGTTAATTGATGTTCAGCTGAATAATACTGTTATGATATCATCAAATTACTCCTTTGTTATACACATTTCTGTTGTGTAAATGTATTAATAAGCAGATATTGTCTGTCTCTCATCTCACATGGATTTAGCCCTTTAATGAATACAGTATATAGCAGTTTTTTATAATGAAAAGATGCAAAGCACTGATTATTTTGTCAAATAATTTTACATTTAATCTGAGAACTGAGGTCAAACTATTTTAGGGAACTTATATTATATATAAGTATCGAAGCAAGAAACTCAGTTTAAGTGTGACCTAATAATATCACTTTGCCAAGGCTAAGTTTGTGTTTTATTTGTATTTATTGATGTGTTTGGTCCCTTTACAAAGACCATACTGAACATGTGTCTCTGTAGCAATCAGGCACACACTGATGTTACTATGATACTGCATCTATCCTGGTCACATCAGGCAGCATCTGCCCTCTTTCTTTTATATAGACATAAACATTCTTTACACAAAACAAATTGAATGAAACATCTGAAATTGGATTAATGGAACCAGCTAGGCAATATGGAGAAGGAGAGTATTTTTCCATCATGACAGGGTCCAATACATGTCTCGATACAGGAGCTAGACTCTGACACTGACAGGATCCATTTAACAGTTCACATTTAAACTGGCTGTCATTTAAGAGAAAAACTTAGTTGTTATTCTATACACCCATAGATTGTGATGGCGACACCTTGCTGAATAATACGCCAAGGGAGGGGGGAAGGTGTCCATTAAAGCACTTCTGGGTCCAAGGTTCTGATGTCAAGTGCAACATCTATGGGCATCGCATATATATATATATATATATATATATATATATATATATATATATATATAAACGTATTAGGATCCATGGCCATCATGATGTTTTATCCTATAATTATAATATAAAGCTCATATGAACCAATACACATGTCCTAACAAGCAAATGTGTCATTTAGTGAAAGATGAAGCAGGTAGTCCATCTCCCCTCGGCAGGATGTGCTACTGCAGTATCCCACCCTACCATGCTGGCTTGGTCATTTGACTGGCTGGATGAGGATTGCCTTGATGTCTTTCCCAGCCCCAAAATGCAGCTGTTTGTGTATCACAGATGATGGGTTGTCACAGCTGAGTGTAAGAGATAGCACTGCTTGACAACATTGCTTTCAGAGCATAAATTGAGTTGGTATCGCTGTCCAGCAACACTCTGATGCTGTGTGGTGTGTTTTTTTCCGGGGCAACTGTACAACTGCATCTGTAATCATCCGGTGCAAAAAAACTTCTTATGATATTGTTTTTTCTCTCTAAATGGGAGCATTAAATGCATTGGCTTAGAACATATTTGACTTGTTACAGATGTATGCTGTGTTTTTGTCAGAGAAAACATCACATTTGTCAAGATATGACCTAACTAGACCTAAGGTTTGCATACCAAATTTTTTACTTCTTCTGAATTCCACCCGAAGCCCATTTCTTTGGGTATCTATTTGATCAGAGCAGAGATAGTCAGCAAAAACTATGGCTGGGTTGTGCGCTTTTGAAGACTGCAGCGGTGGTTGAATAACCTCAGATCTCCCCGAAGTTGGACAATCAAAGAGCCTGATGAGCCGCAGAGGCTGACAGGGAAGTGAATTCATGGGGACAGGGGGCTCAGGGCCATGGCAGATAGACAGGAGGCCCGAGTCTGTGATCACACAACCACATCTCTGTAGGCACTCTGACTGTGAGTGGAGCACTTTGTCAACTGATTTCACATCACAGAAAAATGGCAAGGAAACATAGCACTGAAGAATTGATTTGAATTCTGTGAAATGCAAGGTGGACCACATGGGCGATGGTTGATTTATGAGATGTTGCTGTGAGGACAGGAGGGGGAATTAAAGGCCATTATATACTGCGGTGAAAGCCTGTGAGCGTGACAGGAGCTGTTTGGTCCCAGTGAAATGTAGACTGTGGAAATTAGAATGTGTTTGCAGGCAGAAGTCCCTAATCAGGCTTTGACACTGCTAATGTAACCAGGTGCGCACAGTACAGGACATGCGGGACGAGTCAATTGAAAGTTTCATTCACAGGAGTTTAACTTCAGGACAGGAGAACAGGAGCTGCATTTCCCTCTCTGCTCACACAGTCTGACACTTTCTCATCCCTGTCGTTCCTGGCACTGATCCCTCTCCACTGTGTGACACTTTAGTGGAAAAACCCTGCAGCCTTTTCTTTTTACATGAATGCTCTTTCATCATTGTTGGATGCATGCATCAAATGCAGTCCTACGTTCGCTGTGGATTTTCACTTGACGAAATGTCCCACCTGTCATATCTAAGTCTAAAGACTGTTGGCCTGAATTTAACAGGAATAGACTATTTGCTACTTCTTGGTCACACTTTGGATTTTGGGTGTCTTCAGGGCAATACACACAGGCAGTCATCTAAAGTTTGTAGCACACATCGAACACCAGAGAGACACGAGAGGCAGTCAAGGTGAATTTGCTGATATGATAAAATTGCTGCTTGTCTAAATCATTGACAGATTCAGAAGAAGGAAATAGGACAATGGTATATCTTTACATTCCAATACATGTCAAGCTGAATTGATGCTTAGCACAACAATAGGCACTGGTGTTTTTATCATCTGCCTCTATTGTATGATTCCTAATGGGGAGGGAGATGGGGTTTTTAAACATTTCCGGGAAAGGATTGTTCAATTTAATGTCCGAATAGTCTGATTTTTTGTCTTCATCAAACTGCTTTCTTCTGTTTATCATCTGTACAGATATGTGGAATGTTTGCTGCCTCCAGCTATATAACTAAACCTGTCGTTTATAACGGCCTTTAGTATTACAATGTGCTCGCTATTAACAAAGTTGAAGGCAAATGTGAAGGTGATAAGAGACAGTGAACATAAAAAAAACATATACTGACAAAAGTTTGAGTTGAGTTAACTGTAGCTGTTTTCCTGTGCAATGTGGGGTCAATCTATCCTTCTCAGGTATGCTGACTTCTTCTTTTCTACCAACCCAAGTACCTTTGCTTGTCTGCTTAAATGATAAGATTATTCACAACAATTCTCAGCCACAAAATCTTCCAGCATTAATAGTTCTAATAAAACGCTATGTATCGATCAGTAAGTTTTAAGATATAGATGTAAATGGCTTTGTATTTATATAGCGCTTCTCTGGTCTTGATAACCACTCAAAGCTCTTTACAGTACAGTTCTACATTCACCCATTCACACAGACATTCATACAGTGCATCGATTAACAGCACTTTGTTCTACGAGGGGCAATTTAGGATTCAGCATCTTGCCCAAAGACATGCAGATGGGGAAGACTGGGGATCCAACCTTCAGGTGGGGGGACGACCGCTCTACCCCTCAGCCACAGCCGCCTTTGGACTGAGCCATCCTAAATTGACCATGTTTCGAGTGAACTAAGCTAACACACTGCCGGTAGTAGATTCATATTCAGCATCTTTGTTTGGTAATAAAATGTAGGCAATAAAAAAATAACAAGCCTTTGTACTAATAGTTCATGAGGGCTGCTAGAATATCTTGGCTCTGGTACAGTTTAGATTTGTGGTCCCGTACTTAATCTGTCAGTAAAAACTGAGCTGCGAAGATGTGGTCAGGCTGTGCAGGGCAAACATTTTCTACTATCGTTCTGCCGTTTGCTGTGCTGCTCCACACTACATGATAAAAACCCACTGAGACCTTGCTGTGTTTCATATCCTTTTTGTGTGCTAAAGTGAATAAGTGCATCTGGGGACACAGTTTAAGCGTTGCTGTGTTTGTGAGTTCCATGGGCAGAGAGCAGGTTAGTGTTAACAGAGCTGATACATCTGCTCTTCTGAGAGGGCTAGAGCCAGTGTTGTGTGCATACACAGTGTTATAGTGTTATTATTAGGATGGGGCGAGGTCCCTCTGCCATATGCCTTTCCAGTATCTCTGTTTGAGTCAGAGTATGTAGTGAACTTTAAAAAAAAAGAATCATAACAAAACAGCAATTGCTGCAGCATTTGCAGGGCAGAAATTGCTTTCTTTCATCTTGCTGTATCAATGTGAATGAATTTATACAGACACTCACGTTTCACACAAATGCTTCTGCTATATTTGCGAGAGCCTTCCACTCACTACAATGACTCAAGCTCCAAATTTATAGTAATAGTCTAGCACTGTCCCATACATCAAAATATCTATACTTGAACGAGGGATAAGAAAACCTTGCGCATCCCTACCTACTTTTCATGATTTGAATAGGAAGCGTAAATAGGAAGAGCATTTTTTTTTATAATACAGGAACTGTAAATGTATTTACTAGCCAAAAAGCTTATCAACTCTTGTCGAGTTATTAAATTGAATTATGTCCCCTGTGGCCCAAAGGCTCTTAGACCAGAATTATAAAGTAGGTAACCTGATGACAGGATGTCTCAAACTGAAAACAAGGTCATTATCACTTTTTGAATTGGGATTTTTCAACCATGAAGTTATACAATTTCTAAAAACTCCCCCCTGCAGTAAGACTACCTTTTGTTTAATGACTCCTCTTAATTTAAAGTCTATGAGACACTAATGTACATGTGCAGTAGACCGTGCAGCCTGGAAGCAGACCAGGGTAAGAGGAAAGTTTGTTGCCTTTATCACAATTGAGATATCATAATACGTCCATAGTTGCAATGGAGTCAGTGAGAAAGCTGTGTGCCCCAAAATGAACCCATACTTATTTTTGCTTCAAATATTAGTGATTTTGTGTAACGGAAAATCACACTACATTTGCAACAAGCAGCTTCTGCTTGTACTGTAACAATGGATGAGTAGACAACAATTTCTTTTGATTTTTGATGACACAGAGGGAACAAATCTGCTGTATATTTAAGTAGTATGAGGTAAGGTAAGAAACTATTACGTATGCCTTATATTTCATTTTTATAAAACACATTCTGCCGAACGTTTAAGGAGGAGTTTAACATCATATTCTTTTCTGACATGAGATGGTAAACGTGTCTGAAACCCTGCAGGTTGTAAGAGAGTACAACCAAAATGTGTTCACTCACTTCAAGGTCCGAGACTCTGAATTTGAAATTGACACAAGTAGAAGAACAATCTCTTCCTCTGTCTTCCCACCGGCTTTGTTGCTCCTGATTTCTTGGAACTTGTGCTTGCTTCTTGTCTTCCCGAACCCCCTGGTGCATGAAAGGAAAAAAAGCCTACCCCTCCTCCTAATACACCTCCTGTCTTTTGGTTTTCTTCTGGGCGCAAACCAGAGAAAGAGAGAGTAGATGTGTAGCGAGAGAGGAATGGGGGGAAGAGATGGGGAGGAGGCTTGTTTGGAGGAAGAGAGCGAGGGACATGCAGAACCAGAGAGGCAGGGCGAGATGTGTTGAAGAGAGGGGAAGGAGGCGAAGAAGGCAGGAGAAATAGCCAGAGGCGCTCCTTCTCTTTCCCTCTCTCTTTTCTCTCTGTCTCTCCCCACATGCCAGGCAGAGACAGCGCTGGATGCTAATTACTTATTAGATTGCAGATATGCGTGGCGGGGTAGCAGGGCTAATTAGGTTAGTGCCCTGCTAAAATGAAATGTCTTAATGCTGACGCTACTTACGGTATCTCCAGCCCACCACCCCAGCGTGCCCTCCACCCACACCACCACTCCTTTCCCTCCTGTGAGGCCAGTAAGGCTTGATCCAAACTAAGCCAACCTGAGTGATGGGCAGTAACTGAAGGACGGAACAGGGGCAGCTGGAAAATGCAGCTGACGTCCCAGACAGACAGGAGGAGGGATAAGCCAGCCTCAGACAGCCCTAATTATCCCACTGACCTTTCTAGCAGGCGAGGAGCGGAAAGAGGAGAGAGGGAGGAATGTGAGCTGCTCTCCATGTGACTCAGATAGCATGCAGGGCCTCACTGCCGACATATCAGAATCCAACCATCTCTTTGCCGAGACGATCCTCACAGTAACATCCACAGCATTAGCCGTTTTCCCAGGCACCTCAGGTGACCTGTGTTTACACTGACCTATAGCTGCTTAGACAAAAGCACTGCAACCCTGAGCTTTCCATCACCTGGAGGAGCTGTGTGAGAATGTAAAAGTGGGAAGTAGTTGAAACAGACATTAAACAAGCGGGGGGTGGGTTATTCAGTGGACTCTACACTCCACCCCTCACTTAATCCAAATGGAATATTTTCAGTTGGTAGGAACACATTTCACACAGACTGATCTCCAGTAGAGATCTGCAACTCAAGCCAATTGAGTGGGTTGTGAAAGCAGCTCATATGTGTACACAGGATACACTGGTATTAAGTGCAGGTTACCCATGTGTTGGCAATGTTCACAGTACATTGCAATCACGTGTGTGTGTGCACAGTGGGCAAGTCAACTTTAGGTTTTGTATCCTGTGTAGCTGCAGTATATTGGGTTGATAGACATGCTGTGTGACAAATGTGTGAGACGTAAGACACACTGTAGCACTTTGGTCGAGGCTGAGATATCTGAACTGGATGGATTTTTCTATGAAACTTGGAGGAGACAAACCTTTTCCAAAGGAGAAGCTGAAGTAACTTCGATGAACCTCTGACTCATTGTCACGTCAAAGCTTTAAGACAAAATACCTGCAAACCTTCATCTGGTTAACATCATCACTGAGAGCAAGTTAGCTCACATAACACATTTAGCTAAGGGGCTACCTGTGAGTTTAAGTGGGAGGTCGGCAACGTAACAGCGACAACACAAGAGCATACACATTGATGTGACACTGGAAAATCCTATTTTATGGTAAAAGAGAAATGGAAAAAGCTTAAAAATGATTTAAAGACAATTTATGTTGAGAAAGGAAAGGTTAATACATGATTTATGTGAATGGCTGTTTGACTTCAACATGCTGTTTTTGCTTCTGGCTGCTGCTCCAGTGAAGTTTGATTGTATTGAAATATAGGCCTACGTCAGGAATCTGCAGACTCTCCCCTCATATTACAGATTGAAGTGGAATGGGTCAGTTGCAGATGTTTTGGTTATGTACAATAAGTGTGTTTTTTATTCATGCTGATTTAGTGGCTTGGTTTGTTGAGCTGTGTTTCGTTGAGGTGAATGTGGTTGTTAGAGGCAGTAGAGTTTTGCTGTCCGCATGTTTTTTTGCTGACAAATATTAATCCCACAAAATTTGATGTGTGACTTCAGGAGAAACAGAGCGTAATAGCAAGATAAAGGGGAAATTAAAAAAAGAACAGCTATGCATGTAAAGCTAAGGGAACCTGAAGCATGGAAAATAAAACAGGACTGAAAAGGTCAAATGCGTTGTTACAGGCAGCAACTGGAGACATTTAGACCCTGTGTTCAAATCATAATTCTGTAACTGCTGCTGCTCTGATTCATCCTCTATTTAAAGTTGGAAGAAACTTACCATCTGATTCTCTTTTCACTGACTGCTCACATGAAATGTGGACACATCTTCAGTAAATATACAAACTGAATTGTTATTGTATTCAAAAATACTGGCAGAATCTGCACATGTGCACAAAGGTTCCGAAATGTAAATTAAGTTGCCGTACACAAGCTTTTGATGACATCATCAGTGATGCTATTAAAACGTTGTACCTTTTTTAATCTTACATAGCTACCATGGGAACCGAAAGCGCAGTTTACATCTTTTAATGAATGGAGGAAAATCACCCCATCCAAAAAAAGAGTTAAAGATGGATGTATGGACAGAAACATTTATTATTTTTATTAGATTGGCTTGTATTGGTTGGATTGTGGACAGTTGTGCTAAGTGACATGTTATATTAAATGTAACAGTTGATCCACACACACCTCTCTGTACAAGATTATGTGCACATCAAATATCTGTTGAATGGTGAGTGTATTATGGAGTTTAGGCAAGATGCTCAATGTGATGGTTGTGTGTGTGTTTGTGTGTTTGAGTGTAAGACATTTATTTAAAAATTTCACTCCACTAACTGACTGACAGTATTGTTGTATGAATGTGAGCAGTGCCTTGGCAGCAATAGCCACAGATGTATTAGGCAGCCGTATAGAACTCAGACATCAGAAAGCATGCAGGACTCTGTTTGGTCGCACAACCCTCAGTGTTCTTTTTCTTTGTCCAGGTCATGACAACACTCTGGCATTGCTCAATATCTTTATATCTCAGGACAGTGAATACAATCAAGTTTTAAAGTTTGTGGGAAGTGAAGAGACTGATAAATTTAGTTGTGTCTTGATTTATTGTTTCTGACTGTGGTCTCTTATTGCTGCTTTTCCAGTAAGCACCAGATATAATTGTCATACAAATCATATCATATCATGGGATTTGTCAGACAAATGGGGACATAGTCCAAGACAAAACTATTTTTTACCAACAAAGTGAAATGCACATAACATTAACCCATGATCCTAGACAGACAGCAGGGGTCACCGAATAAAGCAATTCAGTTTAGTGCAAAACAACATTTTCCATGGCCAGAAGTTGTCTAAGCATTAAAATGTGCATATGTTCACTTACACAGCATTATTGCCAATTATATCTGCATATACTAGGGCAAACAGATCCCTAGAAAATCTGTAATGATGAACAGATACTTAGCATGAGTTGAGTTTTGAACGTATTTAAAGTCATGATGCAGTCCTGACTTGCAGAAGATATTAAAATCAAATTTTTAAAAGGTTTTGATGGTTAGCATATGCACTGTACTGATTGTAGGGATAAGTTAAACACTATTCCTTTATGAAGAGCAAGAAATCATACTTAATTAATTCATAACGGACATGAATGTGTTTCAGTTCTCAGGCTGCTGCTGTTCACTGCAGATTTGTGAGTTGGGAGAGTCAATCACTCCGAAACAAAATGTTTCCATGCATCTAATTTGTTTAAGAATTGCTGCAGTAATTATAATAGCATTTATTATTTAGCTAAATTATACCAGTGAAGTTTTTTTACAGCTACTTTGTGGCGAATGAAATACCTGAACAAAACACAATTAACTGAAAAATACACCCAACTCTATCTCAGTAATTGCTGTCAATATCAACGGTTGCTTCAGTTCTACCTGTGTCGCTGACAGCAGCATGCTGGCTACTGTCCTCCCACTGCTTGTCTCCTGTCTTCATCAGCGACATCTACTCCGACCTGACCCTCTCTTGCTGCTTCACCAGCTGCAGTCTGCAAATAATGGAAGCAGATTAGTTTGGGTAACTAATCACACGTCTCAGATTCTTCAGCTTTCCCCAAATGTGTTTCGCGATTTTGCTTTTAGCTCTGTGCCTCCTCAGGTCGAGTCCCTTGTCTTTGAAAGTATTTCTCATTCATCTATATGAGGGAGCAAATATTCAGGGTCTGAACTTAAAGAATTAACATTTACGTTGTCCACTTGCAGCAAGCAGTTCATAGTTAGTTGCAGCTCCTGTATACTAGACGTCTCCTCTGTGTGAAAAAAGCTTACATCATCATCATCTCTTTACCCCACACATGATCATGTTAGTCAAGAGGAAGAGGGTAAGGAGGGGTCGAGTGCATCAATGCACAACACACATTTCTACAAGGAAATATGTTTAACTTATTTGAATTGAAAACACATTTTTAACCATTATTTTCTGTGATAGTAGTAGTAGTGATACTGTAGCAAGCCCCCACATATTAATCAATGTTTATAAAACTCTGCAGGTAATATTTAAGGTGTGATATTTGCATAATTTCTTCCTTACCTTTTTTGTTAATCATGAAATAATATAGTGTGGGTTGGATTGTACACACAATATGATGCTCTTGTGACAATGAGCCCATGGGTACAGATGCTAACTGCTCTTAGTTTAAAACTACCTCTGAACTTCCTGCTGGGTGGGAAGAAAGAAAGACTGATGTTATTTCCATTAAATTAGACAACTGCTACTTTTTCTCCTTAAAGATTGCACACAATACTATGGGAATATTTATATATATATATATATATATATATATACTGTAAATACAGCCAGCAACCCTACTGTTTCAGTTCACTCTCATCACTTTCTCCACTATGCAGCTGTTCTCAGTGAAAATGTTCTTAATACCAGGGTTGACACCAGACAATTATACTGTAGAAAACCTGTGTTTCTATACATAAATATGTCTTTCAAACTCTGTGCTGAATGTCAGCGCTCTGCAGCAAAGAGGCTGCCCACCCTGCTCCTATTAGAAGTTCCTCAGAGAACATAGAAGTTGTACCAGGAGGGTACACCGGTGGCACTTAGCCAACTTGCACCTGTTGGCCATGCCAAAATGTACATTGTTTGATCATGAATGGTCTCTTAAATCAGTATTTAATTCGATTAGATTCAATCTTTTATTCGCACATGCTGGATTAAGGGAACAATAATCTTATCCATGGCTGTGTCATGCAATTAAAATTTTTTTTGATTTTCGTATTTATCGGAAACACACTTGGCTCAGGTGCAAATACTCTGATAGAAAAGTGGGAAATAAATGCCAATTGTTAAGAGAAAGCAAATATACTATTCATGTTGAGCTTCTTTGTAGCAGCTTTATGTTGGGAACACTGCAACACACTGGAGCATATAGCATCTGAACAGCCAGGTGTCTTTTCTAGAAGTCATCAAGAAGTGTCAGTATCTGGATTATATTTGCCTGTAACACAACTCAAGTTTTGCTTCAACTATGGAGCAAAAAGGTCTTGTGAAAAACAATTTTATTTAATCAGGGTGTCTTTTCAAATGTTTTGAGTGTACCACACTTAGTAGTTTGTTCAGTACGTCATCAGTGAAACATTAAGTGAAATCAGCTTATATTTATACTAAATGGTAATATGTTTATGTGCTTTTGTTAATTTCGGGTTCATTCAAAGGGTTAGCGCTCAGTTGTGCCAATCCAAGTATTGATGTTGACCTCACCTCTTCTCAATGTACTTTAAAAAAAAAGCGTCACGTCTTTTAATTCACTAAAATATGTTGGAAGCACTGTGTTTGTCTGGGTTTCAGTGAATTTTTTTTTGCGAGGTGCTGGTAAATCCCGGGACAGATGCATTGTGGGTGGGTGGCAAGATGGGGACTATGGGGTTCCTGGGATAGAGCCCTTAGGCCCCTGGAGATGAGTGGCAGGAAGCCCTGTGCTGCTAATTAATGTAGTCCTTTGTTAAAGAGAAGCTCTTTTCTTCACAATGTGTGTGTGTGTGTGTGTGTGTGTGTGTTGTATACTGTATGTGCATGTACATGTGCATGTGTGTTCTCAGAAGTAGAAGCGCTTCACAGAATAAATTACAGCTTCTCCTTGAGGGTTTGAAGGGGACTGCATGAATTTCACAGCTGAACAATCATCCCACTTGATACACACACACACACACACACACACACACACACACACACACACACTCCCGCAGCCTACCTCAAACATTTTAGGTGCGTCATAAATGGTGAAAATTGTTAAAACTCAGGCTACGACAATCGGTGTATAATTGAATAGTTGTATTCTTTCAATTGAAAGAAAGAAACGCAGACATCATAGTTGGCTGTGTTCATGTTCATGTACTGTACTTCCAACATTTGGGACACATGGTGATTTGTGCACATCCAAGACACAGACATGTTGTTTCTAGCCTCACAGCTCCATCAAAGGTTGGTGTCAGAGGATCTAAAAAAAGTATATCTTTCATAAACTCTGACGCTGTCATGTAGTGTACGTTAGTGGTATTTAAAGATGCAATGAAACAGTTGTCAGAGGTTGTTTGATTTGATTATATTTATTTGACTCATAAGAGAATGCTATGGGGGGAATTATCTTGGATATTGATTTGCATTTACAGCAGCCAATTCAGCACTAAATGTGCATTATGCCCTGTGGCAGCGTTGACAGTTACAAGCAGCTCAACATTGAAAGTACGCCTGTAGGTCTAACTGATGAGGTGGGCATCTTAGGCTACTGGCAGCCAGCTAAAAAGTATACATGCGTTATCATTAGATCCAGAAATAGAACATGATTTACAGGAATAGAAAAGACAGAGATTTAGATGTTAACACACTATCATAGTGGTCATATAACAAGAGGCAAATGGATACCTGGCAAAACAAGTTGCAAGGTTGCAGAAATACAGCTTCAGAGTGAATGAAGTTGACATAAGATATAGTTGTGTCATGGACCACACTTGATCTTGAACAGCGTGGAACACTCTCCCAGAAACTGTATGATCTATAAACCTAATAAAACATGAATCTGTTTAAAATCTGTTCCAGGTTCTGAGGTGCTGTGATAGTTATCATAGTGTGCTGCTCCCCATGCCCTCAGGTCCTGACACTGCCCCCTTTTCCCTGTTGACAAAACACTCTCACAAACACACACACATGCACTCACGCGCAAACACACACACACACACATATCCTCATTTCTGTCCCTAAAGTACAGGCCTTCAATTGGCAGGTGCACACAGTGTGAAATAACATGCTGATACACAGCTGGACTATTACACTGTATGTCTGTCTGTTGTGGGCCAGCAGTGTTTGTAGGGGTTGAAGGGAAAGAGACTTGGGTGAGGCGGTCCAGCAGAGAGGCCGGTTGTGATTAATACAGTGTTTACACCCAGGGTGCCGGCATTCACCGTCCCGTTAATCTGTCCTGCTGACGATTTGCTGGGTCTAATGTGAAATGAGGCGTGGAGCTGCATCGTTTATCATCGGGGCTGATGAGAGAGGCTTGGGGGATAGCAGCCAATAGGATGTTATTCAGGCAAACAAGCCACGGGAAGTCATAAAGTCTGAAAAATGTAAGCCCATAAAGAGCATTTAAGTGCATTATATACAGTGTGTGGAGGTTTTATTTTTCCATTTAGTGTTCATAATGAGACTGGCCTTTTGAAATGCTATCACAGTGTTGGCAGAAATCTCAGGTTTTATTTAGAAAAAATGTTGGCAGGTTTATAAAGCAAAGCAGGTTAAAGGACCGTTCCTCTGTCTTAGCATGTTTAGACACATCACATATCCATTACTGTTTAACACTTTGGTTTTTCTTTTGTTCCATTATTTTCGGCTAATTAATATATATATACACATAATGTCCTCAACAACATGTGTACTTTGATAATGACAAAGCAGTTGTGAGTGCACATTTATTTGCGGTGCTTCTAATGGTTTACAACACAACAAAAACTGTCACTTTGCAGAATAAAAGCGTTGTGCACCAGGATGAATTACCGAACTCTGGCAAGTTGCAAGTCTTTCCCACATTAGGTTTATAGCCCAGTAAAATAAATGGAAACCAGTGCTGCTTGGAAGTAAATAAAACTTCATAATTCAATCCAAAAGCTTATTGAATATCTTGTAAATGGTGACGAATTGCAAGAGCATTTTTGACACTTAAGATTCTGCATTATCACCTGATGTAGTGTCCTGGGGCTCTGTGTCATACCCAACTTTAAGACATTTATTCATTTACAGCTGATCAAGAATAACACAAACTGAGAGAAAATTACACATATTGTTCTGCAACAGTTTGTCCGTGTCTGCAGTCAAACAATGAAACTGCCACGAGCAGTGTGTGTATACTATACTGTACTCAATTTAGGTTACTACAGCAAATGTGTTCCCTGGGATCCCTACACACTTTACTGCAGTCATCACAATAAAATAATCCAGTTTTTCATATGTAAATTGTTATTACCAATCTTAGTCATTCTAATCATAACTGCTTTACTCAGCATGGGCATAAATTCCACTGAGAACTTTGAGTATATTGTTAACATATTCTCCAAATGATGTTCTCCTCCATGGAAAAGAGTCTAAACTTAGTCAAATTCCCAAATAGTATTATTATTATTATCATATAACTGATATGAGTAAAATCATCTACTGATATCATAAAACAAAGATTTTAACATATTTTTTCCAGCTTGTTAGATGTATGAATATTTCACTTATGTAATGAAATATTTGAAGCAGTACCCACGCAAAACTGAATGTAAAGTATATGGTGCATTCGGAGTGATACAATCACAAAGAACAAGGGAATTCTCTGATATGAGTCTTGACTTTAAAGGATTAGAGAATGGGCGAGGCGTTTCAACAAAGCTGTGGTGTTGGAGAGACAATAGTTGCAAATGGTATTTTTAGCCTGGATTTTCCGAGGTCTTTTCTGAGGACTGGTTTATGCAGTCTGCTCTGTCGTTTCACTCTGCTGAGTCGCAGCTCTTCCCAGCAGGGCCGGGACGGAGGCAAGCTAAATGGATTATAGCAAGGATGTGGCTACACTGATTTGGTACACAATACACTCTACTCTGTCTGTTCTACACCCTGCAGTCTTGGCACCTGGAATGTAAAAGAGCTAACTTAAGTGTATGCATGTTTGTGTCTTTGTGTCATTGTGAAACCAATAGTATTTGCTGTTCCCTTTTAACAAGACTTTTCCAAAAATGTATGTGAGTTTACATTACCCATAATTCCCTGCTCAACCTCGAGATAATCTCCACCTTTCTCCTCACCTCTCACAGTAATATTAACCGATATAACATTGAAGAATAAGTCAAAGCTCTGTGAAAGACATACTGTTACTATGCACTTTCAAGGTTAAGGCCAGTGCTCTATTTGTGGGTCAGCTTTTTTTGTGTTGGTGGGTTGCAATTAGTGAGGGCAACATATGAAAATCTGGGAACTAAATCCTTACCAAGAAATTTCTTCACAATTGTGTTTAGGAAGGTGTGTAATATCATGTCTTAAAATGTTGAAATTCAACTCCCGTGGGAAACCTCCTAAAAAAAGTTGGGGTACCTGTAACCGATTTTTGAAAAATCGAAAATGTTAAATTTGGCTTTAAGTAACTTGTGAGGGGTCAAACTAGGGTTTTTTCATGATTCTGAGTTGATTGCAAGCATTAGTTTTTCACCAAAACCACTCCTTAGTGCAAAAACAGCCACCCCCACTTTTCCCACTCACTGCATTGTCAGCCATTATTCACGAATAAAGGGTTCCAAACCCCCCCCGCCTCCCCAAAAACAATAACAAATTTAAATAAAATTAACCCAGTTAACACCATGAAAAATTCTATCTTTTTTCTATTTGTCTAAAGCAATAACCTCATGGAAATGTAATAATTGTCAGGGCAGCATTAGTTTTTCACCAAAACTGCTCCTTAGTGGAAAAACAGACTTTTGAATTTGAAAAGTAGCGTTATTCGTTTATTTCAGTATCTTGCATAATACTGAGCCACACGCCTCATGTGTCAATGTCTGAGTCTCCAAACTGAACATCATCATGAACACAATTCTTGCACATATGCCTTTGCAAACTCCACATGCCGAGATACACTTGACACCATTCTTTTTGCAGCTGCACCCGCGGTCGCTGCAATCTCCATTGCAATTGCAGACAGTGGAATGGCTGGATGAAACGTATCCATGCAGATGATGCCAAGCAGAGTACGCTAATCGACTTCCTCCCAGTCATCGAAGGTGACCCTAATGACCACAACACCATCTTCACCACTCTCAAAGAGTGCATGCGGCTCTCTGAAGACAAAGTCACTATAGTGACGTTCGCTCTCCCAATCTGGCTCAAAGCTGTGGACATCATAAAGCAGGCAAATCTACCCATCATTCCACGGTTGGGTGGATTTCACCTGCTAAAGTCCTACCTTGGATCCTTGGGTAATATCATGGAGGATTCTGGACTACTAGAGCTGATCCAGCTGATCTATCCAGGGAGTACGACAGCCAACCACATCCTGGATGGAGGATGTTTTGACAAGGCAATCCGTGCTCACCTCCTGATTGATGCAGCCATCTATCAGCACATCATGAAACATGCCTTCACTGAGGAGGAGCTTGGTGAAATGAGGACCTTGATGGAGAAGGTAGCTGATGGGAAAATGGGGGCCAGACACACAGATCCAGTTGTTGTAGTGTTTGAACGGAGGTTTGAAGAAATCTTCAAAAGACTTGCCAAAGGAGAAAGAACGCCTGCACTCTGGGTGCAGTACCAATACATGGTAGATGTCATCAAGATCTTCATCAGAACTGAACGGCTTGCAACCATAATGGGCACCTGTCTTGCATTGTCACCAGGATGCTAGACATCTTTGCAGCTGCGTGGCATCACCAATACCTCAAGGGGGCACGGCTGTACTGTCAACTCATGAAGCAACTCGAAACTTTGCCTGCTTACAAGGAAACCTTTAAAGTTGAAAGTTTTTCTGCCCATGGGAACCATGTTGTCTTTTACTCTAGCCATGATTGGTCTGGCACCTGGTGTGACATCTGTATTGAGCAGACATTAATGAAGGCAGCCAAGTCAGAAGGTGGACTGAGCAGAGGGAGGATGAGAAATTGTGATTCTGGTCACAGGTGCTGGGTGCTTACCCTCAACCACTTCTCCAATGTCAACCAGCGCATGGAGGAAGGTGTCAAGAAACATGGTCCACTCCACAGAGACCTTGCCAAAACTCAAATGAAGCGAGATGCTGAAGCGGTTGAACTTGTCCTCAAATGGTTTGAGGAGATCAACCCATTTGACCAAGATCGAGATAAGGAGTTGCTTGTGTCTTTCTCAACAGGATTCACAAGCACAAGAGATGACCCAGTTAATGCAGAGAGAGCAGCTGAAGTAGGGAGGGAGATGCAGATAAAGCTGGAAGGACGGTCAGTTACATCGACCATGGCGGTGAAGTTGAAGGTACAAGCCCTGTCCTCACTCAGAAAGATTCCCAAGGTCAATGAAAAGAAGATTCCCCTTGACTAACTCAAGTTGTTCAACCGACTGATCATTTTGGCCCAATGGCCTATGACAGTTGAGATGAGCTTACAGTATGAGCTGACTTCCTTCCCCTTGTCCCTGTTCAGCAACAAAAATCAGAAACAAGGCAGGCTTTTCCAAGACTAGTCTGAAGGATTTAACTGATCCGCTTGACCTCACTAACCAACCCTCCTCCACTCTGGTGGTTGATGGTGGATGGCTTCTCTACATGGTGAAGTGGGAACAAGGTCAGAGTTGGCAGGAGATTGCCAACAGTTACCTGAGATACTTGCAGGGTCTTGGCTGTCGCTCTCAGAAGATTATTGTGGTCTTTGATGGCTATAGCAGATCGCCAAAAGATCATGATCACATCAGACATACCAAGAAGTCATGCTGTGATCTCCAGATTCGACCAGATCTGATACACTGGACACCAAGAGCAAAGTTCTTGGACAACACTCATAACAAGAGTGAGTTCATCCACCTCCTCTCTTCAACATTTCGAAAACTTCACATCACTGTCGAGCAGTGTGACAATGATGCTGACTCTTCAATTGTTAGAGAGGCATTGGCTGCTGCTAGAGCTGCTGCTAGAAGACGCAGATGTGCTGGTAATGCTGGTGCGCCATAGCTCAAGCACAAACCATCCGATCTGCTTGACCACATCTAAGGGCTCCAATGATGTCAGGAGGATCCGAGAAGCTCTCTCTGAAAGACAAAGACGCTACCTGCTCTTTTGTCATGCCTTCACTGGTTGTGATACTGTTTCTGCAATCGCTGGCCATGGGAAAATAGCTCTATTTGACAGGTTATAATAATAATAATAATAAAAATAAATCTATTGCACTTTGCATTTGAAACAACAAATCTTAAAGTGCATTTTTTGCAGGTTTTGTGGAGGGGATATTGATGAACACATGGACATCTTCCTTGACACACAGGCTTCTAAGGATGCAGTGATTCAAGCTGGTACAGCCATCTTTCAGTGCATTTACCATGCACCAGGTACCAGTTTGGGTTCAATTCGATACAGCACGTTCTCACAGAAAGCCGCAGCTGGGGTGATCAAACCAGAGACTCTGTCTCCAACAGAGGGTGCAGCTGCACAGCACTCTCTCCGTGCATATATACAAACCCGAGACTGGATCCTTCTTAAGAGCATGTCTTTGGACCCTAGTGACTACGGGTGGACATTAGGTGTTCAGGGATATGAGCCAGTTCCAACACTAGACCCCAAGGCTCCTGAGGAGCTTCTTCAGTTCACAGTCTGCAATTGCAATGGAGATTGCAGCGACCGCCGTTGCAGCTGCAAAAAGAATGGTGTCAAGTGTATCTCGGTATGTGGAGTTTGCAAAGGCATACGTGCAAGAATTGTGTTCATGATGATGTTCAGTTTGGAGAAGACTCGGACATTGACACATGAGGCGTGTGGCAGAGTGGATCAGTATTATGCAAGATACTGAAATAAACGAATAACGCTACTTTTCAAATTCAAATGTCTGTTTTTCCACTAAGGAGCAGTTTTGGTGAAAAACTAATGCTGCCCTGACAATTATTACCTTTCCATGAGGTTATTGCTTTAGACAAATAGAAAAAAGATAGAATTGTCATGGTGTTAACTGGGTTATCTTTATTTGTTATTGTTTTTGGGGAGGCGGGGGGGGTTTGGAACCCTTTATTCGTGAATAATGGCTGAAAATGCAGTGAGGTGGAAAAGTGGGGGTGGCTGTTTTTGCACTAAGGAGTGGTTTTGGTGAAAAACTAATGCTTGCAATCAACTCAGAATCATGAAAAACCCCTAGTTTGACCCCTCACAAGTTACTTAAAGCCAAATTTAACATTTTCGATTTTTCAAAAATCGGTTACAGGTACCCCAACTTTGAGCAATTTTTTAGGAGGTTTCCCACGGGAGTTGAATTTCAACATTTTAAGACATGATATTACACACCTTCCTAAACACAATTGTGAAGAAATTTCTTGGTAAGGATTTAGTTCCCAGATTGGTCAAATATCTGCTAAAATGCCCTTACTAAATGCACACAGATGAGATTAAGATATTTTCTTTTTGCCATAATGAGTAAATATCATTCTCAAGGTTTGTAAATGTTTAGGTATTGTATGAAAGTGCAAATATGAGTTATTATTATTATTATTATTATTATTATTATTATATTATTATTATATTATTGAGCTTGTGCCATAATCTCTGCTCTTTGGAGTTTGGTTCCTTTCTTTCTGTTCTTCCTATCATCTAAGATGTTAGCATCTTTATTTGTGGGAAACTCCAGAGGGATTTAAGTGGACCAAACCCTAATTGCATCCCAATTATGCTATTAAGGTATAACAAGCATATAAATCAGATAACTAGACTGTAAGGGATAACTTTATCCTGTAGTTTTCAGCCATAGCATTTGTTTGCTCTGGAAGTAGGTTAAACAGTCAGGGGATGTAAAAGTGAGCATTAGCACAGTGCTATGAGTTGCAAGGAGTGGGATGTTCATACTGCAGAACACTGCTTTTTACTGTACTTCTCATAGTTTGCAGTGTTAGGGATTTGTTCAACACATTTGAAACCTTTTAGAGCATATAGAGTATTACTATTTACCAATATTAGTGAAAGGACTTTTAATTTATATTCCACTTGGCAATGGTAATAGATATATTTCTGTGTGGCTGACCTTTTTAAGGGGACCACCACTTAATCCAAATACATGTTTTATTCTTCTGGCTTGGAAAGTGAAATCAATATTTGTGAAAGGAAACAACGTTCTCTTACAACCAATGAAATGCAAACTTCAAGAACGTGGTGCCACTCTATTGAACAACCTGGATCTGCTCCAATAGTGAATAATGAATGTAGACCATCTCTTTGAATTTGCTGCAATGTTTGCACCCAAACAAGCTTCATTTAATTGCAAATCATATTCAGTCTGACCTGCTAAATGCAGTCACATTCACTGACAGTTCACATTGCTGTTCATGGAAATGCTGTTTTTATTTCACTTTCACTCCGAGTGTAAATGCACACCATGTGGTTGGCTCATCACAGGTTTGAAGGTAGGATACATGTCTCACCTTTTTATTTGCAAATCTTCACAAATACAGAACAACCAGTCCTGCCACTTCAGGGAAATGATTTTGGTTCTGAAAGTAATCTGTAATCCCATTTTGACATAATAATGCATAGTTATGTAACGTATAATCCACAGCGAAAATGCACAGCAATGCACAAATGATCCAAATGCAGTAAAAGAATGTGTGGTTTGCTGACAGTGAACGTCTATGGGACTATGTAGAAAAGAGATGGATGCTGCAATCCATTGTTCAACATATTCCATGATACTATTTATATTTACCTTGTACTCGAACCATAGTGTAAAAGTTGACTGGGATGCATATTTGATCGGTTGAAGGTCAGTCTGTCCAATTACAAGCAAAGCAGAGCCAATAAACAGTGGAGATAAAATCAATTCCTTCTGTATATATCTGAGTATACAAGTTTTGGTTGTCTTTTATGTAAATTAAGTGATTTGGTAGGTTGTGTGGGGTTTGGTGGGTGGATGGATGTTGGAGGGTCTTCTATTCTGCACACAAACATCCAACAACCCCTGTCTCCATACTGTGTTTAAGTTGGAAATGCACCACACCTGAATGCATCTCAATGGGACTTAATTGCTTAATTCAGCCCACTTGATAATCACATAAGACAGATAATTGGTCAATTATAGATTTATATATATATATATATATATAAAATTATATATACTTTTTATTATTGCCTTTTTTTCTGTCCTTGTACAGCTTTATGTCAATCATTTGTTCATTTGAATCTCCTGAATGCCGGTTTGAATTTGTCGTCCTGTTATTTCTAATAATTACCATTTAAAAAATACAGAAAACGCCTCAAACAGTTAAATCTGACAACAATCATTTTCATTCACAAATCAAGACCCACAGCTTTAGGGGCCTTTCTTTGCTAACAACAGACATATTAAGTTTGTATTATAATAATAATATGAATCCACCAGATATCTATCCACCAAAGTGGATCTGGCTTTAAAAAAAAATAGGAGCTCTAATTGGTTTGTTCCAAATTATGTATAAAAAACACCCAACAACGTTTTTCCAAAATTCATTTGCCAAACGTGGAAGTAGACAGGACCTAAAAGCCATTATAAAAATAGAAACATAAACATTTTGATCAAAACTGCAGTTCATTCTCAAGTACAAGATTCTTAAGAACTGACTTTATTCAGTACTGACTGTAAGCAGTGCACCTTCTGTAGTGTGTGCGAGTTTGTGTGTGAGTGTGTGTGTGCAGGCTTGTGTAGTCCTCTATCAGTAACAGCCTTCTGCTGATGTGTCAAAATCTGGGCCGCCTGCACTGTTGATATTATTTGCCACTCTGCATGCAGTCTGAGCCTGGCCGGCTTGGGGAGAGTGCAGGGCAATAACTGTGGGTTAGGGAAGCAATAACTCCATTGGCTCTCTCATCAAATCAGTGGTGACTGGTGCGGAATAATCAGCAATTGAAATCAGGGGGAGGAAAAAAGCTGAACCGACAAAATGAGAAATGTCATCATGAGCGGAGCAATAATAAAGAATCAATGAGGTGCAGTTGCTGTAGCACTTCTTGGAGGCACTAAGACAATTGAGACAGAGCTCTGCCTTCACATTTTTTAAAAGAAGAGAGTTTAGCAGCCATTGTGGGGTGGCTATCTGGTGTGTCCTCGTATAAAACCATGAACCTTAACACGACTGGGCTACTCTAGATAATGTTTCATAACAAAGTGTTTAAATGTTACTTGAACTGTTGGCTTTCTCTAGGTCTCCACATCAAAGTGACTTGAAATAAGGTATGTCGTGATTTCTAGTTCTAGTGAAATAAAATGTTGAGCAACTCCAGTCATGAAGGTCCTTAATACATCTCCTGTGTGCTGAAAGTGAATCACAATATTGAAATGAGTCTTCTTTGTGTTTGTGGAAAGGCTAAATACCCCGAACAGCCTCCTGCTGGAGGTAAAGCATTGATGTTCCCCCTTCCTCTGGACTTGGCATTTCACTTTGTGGCTCAGGAGGTAGCACAGGTTGTCTATTAATCACAAGCTGTTGGCTCCTCCTGTCCACATGTTCACATGTCCTTGAGCAAGACATTGAACCACAGTTGCGCCCAGTAGTTTGATCACCATAGGAGTGAGAATATTTTTGTGAGTGTAGATGAATGAGAAGCACAATCTAAAGCAAAGGTACTAAATAAGAATACACATACTTTTTTGTGTGTAAGTGTGGTCTGAGATGCTTCTCCCAAAAGAGGCCAAAATACACACAATAGGGGTACAACTGTACTACTAATTCCATAATTGCGTGTATGTCTGAATGTAGAGCACAGATCTTCGTCAGTGCAGTTATTCACTGAATAACTTCCTGTTTTGTAATTTGTCTTCAAAGTAAAAGCACAACATTGATTTGTTTCGGCATTTCCTGTCATTGAGCAGAAATACAGATTTTTTATTTATAAAAATGTTGAAGTTTGTTTGGAGGATTCTGTGGCTTGTTTGACAGACCTCTGAAATGTGTAGCAGACATGCAATGTATGAAACATTAACAACAGTAAAATAGATAATTTAAACTTAAATAAATAAGTGACATGCACAATCCTAAAGCTAATATAGTTTCATTTTATAAAAAAAAAGACAATAAAATCTTCATTGCAGATAAACTAGGAAGAACACAATTTGTTTATAAAAAAGCTCTGTACACAACATCGGCAGGTGTCCTTTGAGAAACAAAACTGATATAACCAATCTCTATATTTATAAGTTCCAAAATATGTGAATCAACAACATTGCTTATCATAGTAATCCAGCCGCAATTTAGGTGCTGCTGCAGACAAGTTGGAATAAAGGATCACTAATGTAGAACACATATCATTTAAAATGTGTCACATTTCCTTGCTGGGGTCGAGTCATTTGTTTCTGTCATCAGCTCAGAATCATGTTCATCAAATAGGTAAAAGGAATTGAGGAAATTCTGTTTGTATGTATTCATTTATTTAAACTGTAAGAAAACACAGCATTAGGTTTGATGCAGGGATACTGCTCCATCAGATAAAACTTAGCAAATGGGCTACACATTTTGTAAATTCAAACTTAGCTGCTTATTTATAATTGCAAACTTTATATTTGGGAAGTTATAAACCTGTTTTCAGGTAGCATTACGCAGCTCTGCAGTTAGTTATCATGGATCTCACCTCTGTGCCAGTGTTTATTTGGTTGTGTTTTTGTCCATTTCTTTTCAGTGGAGTTTGTTAAAGGCAAAGCCATGTATTTTCCTTAACTGTCACAGTCACATTCATTGTTTTCTTCTCTAAATTGTTATTGTTCCACCCGTGACCCATTTTCTCTCAGCCAGCCACCCCCACACATACACCTACACACACGTATATGCACACACACGCACACACACACACACACACACACACTAACACATACACAGGCCCACACAGAAAAAACGATCTCTGAAATGCACACATCACAGGGGATGGGAGCACATCCATTGTGAGACCAAAAACCCAGAGCTGCAGTCATATGCCGGCACACCCACATGCACATAAGCAGGAATGTGTGACACACAAACACAACAGGGGACAAAAACACTGTCTTTTTTTAGAGCCTTTTCATTAAAGTGTTTTGTACAATAAACAAGAGTCGAGCTGTAACAAAAAACGCTCCTCCTCCTCCTGTAAGAGGATGTGAAGCAACATTGTAATTAAGAAGGAGGACAAATTATATAAAAATAAATAGACTCACTCAGTCATTGTGTTGGTTTACATACTTGTTATACTGGTCCACTATGTAGCATTAAACAGTTCAACATTTCAATTTGTTTTGTTGTCTCAGTCCAAGCCTCTGTCAACTATGTGTGAAATCTATGGGAAATTCAATGTGGTCTGTCATTGTCCCTAATACTGTCAGTGGTGAATGTTAAGCAAATTGACAGTCTCAATTTGAATCTTGTTCAAGTGCACACAAAGTACTTTTTATTTAAATAAAGATAGGTCACATGGCAGCTCCCAAAAGTAAGGAAAAACCTCTTGAGCCCCTCCTGGTGGCTGGCTAAAGTCCTTTGGACTTTGACCAAACTTAGAAGTACAGGTCAGAGTGAATAATTAATTACAAATGCTTCTGACCTTGTCTTTTTTAGCAGGTAATTATGCATACAACATGAAAACCATGTGATGTGTTTCCTCAGTCGTGTATGGAAAGATGATTTTATTTTATTTAACCCCTTAAACCTCCAACATGATTAAAGAAACACTACCAGAACAAATGAAAAGCTGTGTGTAATATTATGGAAAAGTGTGTCATTGTTGAAAGTATTTGTACATAAATATTCATATTTCAAAAACAAGTTTTTAAATCACACAGGGCATTGTTGTTCTTTAAAATGAGTGTGGCCACAGCCTGTATGTACAGCATCAACAAATTTATAAAAATACAGGGACACCTAAAGGATTATCATGTGCAACAAAACACAAACACACACTTACCATGCAGTGCACATTTCCCCTAGTCCCATCTGACAAGATATTTATTTCCAGGCTTCCAAAGAATCACTGCTACTTCAAATGTGTCTGTAGAGAGTAAACTTCTGTAGTTTTAGTTTAGGTCATAGTCCCCTATGAAAATTGAGGATTTCAAATAGCTTCGCAAACAATGCTGCAAACACACGTCAAAGTCTCCACTTGATTTCATCTTGAAATAATCTTGCAAGAAAACCAAATATCCCACTAGGTTTGTATTGTTTTACTCCTCTGGTTTCTTCATTGTTTCCCTGCTGCTCTTGATTTTTACCTGTTATTATTCTTCAGTTATTATGTTATCGAGGGTGAGCGAGGACGAACACAATATATAAATCTTCTCTTTAGCAGCACTTAAGAGCACTGGAATGCCCTACAATGGACAGTTTGTGGACATTTTGGTGTCTGGTCTCTCCTCCATTTCCCATACACCAGCGAGGTTGGTGATGGTAATGGGAAGGCCTGACGAACTTGCCCAATAAGAGGGACTCAGCTTATCTCCCACCTAGACTGGCCTGAATACCATTAATTACCTGTCCCCTGCCTCAGCTCTCTCTGTGGAGGCACTGCTCCACGCTCTGAATAGAAATTATTTTTTTTCAACCTCCCCAACACCCCTATCACACTGTCCTTCCTCTACCCTACACTTATCTGAGCTCATTGGATTGAATGAG
Source organism: Pseudopleuronectes americanus (assembly GCA_038501795.1). NCBI lineage: Eukaryota > Metazoa > Chordata > Actinopteri > Pleuronectiformes > Pleuronectidae > Pseudopleuronectes > Pseudopleuronectes americanus. The sequence continues at coordinate 1,301,346 of CM076717.1, read as the reverse complement.
GCTTTTGGATTCCTACTGATGATAGAGAATGTTCCACTCCAATAATTTGTTTAGATTTATAATCAGGTATCAGAGGAACCTAAGGATAACCATGCTGGACAGTTGGTCAATCTGTAAGATAAGCAACAAGTCTATATACCTAAGAAACATAAACGGTAATGCTAATGCCAACCGGAACCAATGTTGACAGTTGGGGGTTGGGGTTTAATATGGTGAGGACAGTTTCCATACAGTTTATTTTATTCAAGAACAAGATACAATTGGAGAGGCGGTGGTCTAGTGGGGAGAGGCGGTGGTCTAGTGGCAGAAACTTGGACTATGGGCAGAGAAGGTCTCTGGTTCGTCTCTGGTTCGATTCCACGGAAAGACAACAAAAAGACGAACCTGGATTGATCTGCCCAAAAATCCAAGAGTCTCTCTAGACCCTGTCTAGTGACCCTGAGCAAGGCACCTTACTCCTCCAACATCTGCTCCCCGAGCGCTGTACATAGTCGCTCACTGCTCTGTGTGTCCCGCACACAGATGGGTCAAAAGCAGAGATTACATTTCCCTACCTGCATGAGTGTGCGTTTGCATGTCTGTGCATGTGTGTGGGATAAATAAAATGCATCTGCATCTACTTAATTGTGAAAGAATTATTTTCACGCTGCACATTTGTATAAAAATGTCAGAAAAGTGGTTGCTGAATTTAGGGCAACTAAACATGGGCGGGTCTTAAACCGGATGATTATATATTTGAAGCCTGACAGGGATATGTGTTTATCAGAAGTTGCTATATTTATTGTTTCTTAGAAAACAATTTACAGAACAGCTTTGGAATTGACCTTCAGATCAATGTTGTTGATGAAAAGAGTAAAATAACTTTTCAGAACATGTTTTTTATAAACTTCAGTGAATAAACTTGAGTAAATCAATGAACACAACACATGTAATATTAAGAAGTATTAAGTAAAATGCAGATTTTTCATAATTAACATTCTAACTCAACACGTTTTCAAAATCAACATTTTGTTTTTTGCTTACTTTTTAGAAATTACATTGTGTGTGAGAGAGTGACAGAGAGGAGCATTCACTCAATGAGCATCTGGCCGGGGCGTGGTGCATTCTGTCTCGGCCTCAGGACGCTGAGAATATATGATCATAGATAACAATGTTACACGTTAGTAACCCTGTGGACAGAGTGACTGTGACAACAAGATGATTGTGTTTTGTGGTGCTGCTGGCGCAGCAGCAGTGAAACTTTTAAAGGCTCTGTGTGGGGGAAGAGCTCTGTTTGTGGCTGGCCTATCAAGAAATGATCCGGGCAAAGCTATCCAATGAGGATTTTCATTCATCACAAGAACGGATATGGACACATTTTACTCGGATTGGTACTTGTGCTCGTAAAAGTACAATATCCATACTGGATAGTGTTTCATCTGAGTATTCGGCTCAACCCTAGGCCGAAGGTCAATAAAAATAAGGGAAACAATAAAAACATCAGCCAGAAGTGAAGCAAATTAGAAAATTACATAATGAATGCAACCAGGCAATATCAGATATGTCATGGGTCAGTAGGTTAACCCTAAGACATATTTAGCCTGTAGAATTTTTGCTTAGTTTAGGATATTAACACGCTCAAATTTTTGATTAACATCAACAGCGGAAGCTGTTGGGAATGTCAATAATTTAGAGCTGTGGGTAATAAGCCATAGTAGCCCCCTGGACATGCTGATTTTGTCATCTGATGATGGAAGAAAAGACAGGGGACCACCTTAGTCATTGGGATGGTTATCATGGTTGTCATGGAAACCCTTTGTAGAGACGTGTCAGTCTTAACTACAGTGGTGTATCAGAGTGTGTGATCAACAATTTCAACCCTAGAGAAAAGTTCTTAGTCCCTTTTCATCATTTTAGTTTTTTATCATGTTTTGTCTGTGATTTAACAAAAACTTTTGTTCTTTAAGTATCCGGTCAAACATGCTGACAAATATTTCCATGGAATATAACTATTTTTAAATGTGAATTAATATTATCTCATTTTTTAAACACATCTCTATTAAGAAAATGTTAATCTGTGATGTGTATTGCTTATATTAACTGTATTATTATTATTATTATTATTAAAATATATATGTGTTCTTTTCAAAACGATCATTGCTCCGAACCCTAAAATGTAAATTCATTAAGAAACTGAAGCTGCAGTATTTGTGATGAGACCAGCAGCTTGTGGAGACCTTTACATACTCGTTACAAGCACATTTGATCTGAAAAATGTCACCATCTTTTTCCTGGATACTTGTGGCTGTCACTGCACTAACCGGAGCACAACTCTGCCTTTCCAGACTCCTCATTCAAGACTATTATAGCTTTGTCTCTACAAGTGATGTGTATTGATGAATCATTTAAAAACATTTGGCTCTAAAATGAACGGCATCAATTCCGATGTCAGCCATGTTGTTGCCAGTTACCTGTAATTATAGTGTAAATCATTCTTTCGCTTTCCTCTGCTCTTGCAAATCAAAAACATGAAACTCATTAACCATTTCTACAGATAATGTGTGTGCTTTGACTTCATCTCTGTATGTTTTAGTGCAAAAATAAATTGTAATTATTTTCTGTCCTCTTTTGCCCTTTTCTCTTTCATGTGCTGTGACGATTTCTTCACAACAGGTAAACAAGTTTTTTGATTTATCTGTAAATAACTAAATGTGTTGAATATGATTGGATGTTTTTGAAAAACAGACAGACAGTTCCTGATTTTTGGTCTTGACAGCAGAACCAAATACTTGCCTATTTACACACTTAGCAATTATAGCTCAACAATACTATTCCTCTAGAATATTAATGTGTGTGTGGTTAACCTGATTTTATCTCAGCTTTTTTCTCTTTACAATTGTGAATCTGCTACCTGCTTGCAAACCAGGGTTGGGCCAAACTATTTTGAAATGTAGTTAGACAAATCTGCATGGCATATTTTCGGTAATGTAATCCATTGATGCACTTTTAGATACACTTTGCATAATCAGCAGTGACATTTGGTTAAATAGAAACCTTCACAAAATCATTACTGGCATAACCTACAGGTTTAGAGTGTTTTACCATTTTTTTTTAGTATCTTTGAAAGTTAAAAGTGGGAAGTCAAAGGCATTCTGAGAGGAATAACTTACAGCATCAGCATTTAATATTTGTATTAAACTACCCTCATGAAAACATGCTGGCATAAACCTCTACAGATGGACTTGTACCGGGAGTGTGCTGTTGTAATGCAACAGGCGCACTTGTTCAAAATGTTTATCTAACATGCAGGGGTCGGATGAGAGTTGAGATAACTGCGCCCCAGCTGCTCTATATGGCCAGGTGGGGTTCTATTTTAGTAGGAGCTTCTACAACTTTAAACTTGTATTTGCTGAATTTCTTAAAAGGTCCATGCAAACAGTGGTGTTGGGGAATATATTGTTTATACACTACTAAACCAAGCATGTAATATTAAATTGCAAATGTGATGCAGACCCATCAGTATGCATCCACTGCGTGAATTTGAGCTAATGTAAAATCAAAAAAAATACTAATACGCGCCTGTGCAATAAGTTTTAGCAGAATCGTTTACAGTCCCACTCACAATTACTTAAAACCCAGGGTATCCACATTCATAACATTTTTATTAAAGTATAATGGCGATGCATATTGAGTTATATGTAATCAGACAGAGCTCAAAGTGGGAAAACCATATATGATGGACTTTGCCTCCTGTGGGATTTCATCTTTATGTAAATTCACAAACAAACTGTTCTGGTCCTGCTCATCCAACAATTTGTAATGTTCGTATCTATCCTGCCATGTAACTTGGTTTAAATGGTGATCAGTCAAAATATTAAGAGGTGACTGTCACACTGGAGAAGGAACAACTGCTTGGCATCTGAAAAGCACCGGCGTACATTGATGAACAGACTACCTCTTTTGATTTTGCACAGCCGTTTGTCAAGAAAAAAGCCTGTCATTGACTCAGGCGCCGCCTCTGCTTAGTGTTGCTCACAAGCAAATTGTCAATGACAAGACTGACACAACTTGATGAGACGCTTAGTTCCTTTTTCAAAGCACCTTGATGTAGTAACTTTGACTTTCTTCCCTCTCATCAGATTTTCAAGGGTAAATCTCTATTTGTCTCCAATTTGTCTCTCCAAAGAGTAGACATGCACCTCTCTCTCTCTCTCTCTCTCTCTCTCTCTCTCTCTCTCTCTCTCTCTCTCTCTCACACACACACGTGCACACTTATGAGCTCATTGCTTTTGTCTTTTTTAGTAGGGAGGCATTTGACTTATATGCACACACACACACACACAAAATAAACACACGCAATTTATTGTTTTTTCAGTGTATGTTTTAATTAAAAGAAAATGTTTCTATTTCCGTGCCTCATTATCCCGACTCTCTGTTAGTTTGTTACTCTGGACCTCACCATTTCTAGACTGATGCATTCGTAGCCGCAGCGCCTGAGCAGCCAATTAGTCTTTAATGTCAACTAAGTATCTTCGTCAGCCTGAGTGATATTTCACTCTGAGTTTTGCTGAATATAGCACAACTCAACTCCCTTTCTTTGCTCCAGCTCTTTAATCTGGTCGGCTGTGAACCTCAAAGGACTGTTTCCATAATGTGTTTAGCTCATTTGCTACAAATAACAGTTGCAACTCTGGGTGAAAGACACCTTGAATGATTCACAGAAGGAGGCCAGGGGGTTTGTATAGAAAGGATTGATGGCTTGTTACTTAGTTACTACAATACATCATCCTAAAAAGTTATCTGTGTAATATCAGTAAAGTGTCAGATTATGTTAAACAGGTGAGCACTGCTTCCTCACAGCAAGAAGGTTTCCACGTTGAATCCCAGTTATTGGTCTTTATGTGAAGAGTAAGAATGTTCTTCTTATGTCTGTATGGGTTTCAACACCCCTCATCCAATGTCAGCTAAGATTGGATGACAGATTAAAAATTGTACAAGCTTTCAGTATTTAGATTGTGTTTAAAGTTATAGTTAAGGGTATTTGATCTTATGAATTATTGAAAACAAGGGTTGATTGTGCGAAATATACTGCCATCAAATGTGGTCATGTTTACTGAGTTGTGTCAAATGTGTCTTAGCTACAACAGTAGGTTACTGCTCATCAGCGTCTATGTGAAGAGCCGTGCTACTAAAACGTATCTGTGGAAGATGGTGTTTCAGTTCAAAGGACTAAAACAATTGTTTATAAAACACATGAAGCACAAATCTGAAAGATTAAACTTCACCAAAATTAATATGAACGTTTATTATTGTAAAATTTTGTTACCCTTTATGTCAAAATTTTCTTTACTCTTCTTGGATTAAAAACAAATAAATTAGTATCAGATGAACAAGATTTATGGTCTGTTTGTTAGTCTGGCTTGGATTTCCCTAAATCACAAACATACATCACCATTATCACCATCATTTGTCAAGCAGGGGCTAAGTAACATGCCATGCCCCCTCTGTACAGCATTTAAGTCTAATGTTGTGACCTACAGTCCGTTTAGGGCAGACATTGGAATATGTAAACCACAACATTAATCCTATAACCTGAGGTCCCCATTCTCTATTGTCTGCCACGCTTCAGTTGTTTTATCACAACTCCCATAAGGACTAAAAGGTGGTGTTATTTAACTGTTCATAATCACACAACTCTTCCGTTCTCTTATGTAGTGAAACCGCCAACGTTATCTTTTCTTCTCTGTCAAAGACGCCATTGCTCCTGTGCTATGAAGGTCAGTGTAAAGGAAGTTAAAGTTTCAATAATTTCAATTTATATGAACCTAAAACTTGCATCCAGTACAATTACATAACTCAGATAGCTGCTACAAAGAGCAGTGCCTTCCATTGATTGTACCTGTTTCACTCTATACAATGCACTAATGTTAAACCTTTGTGACACTGCACGATTCATCAGGCGACGGTTATATAGGTGTCATGTAAATCACTAAAATGTTAAGACTAAACTGAAGAGCACACCTTGACACTGATGCATGAATGCACCTACTGCATATTAAGTGAATGTGAGAGCTGTACCTCAAGTATGACCAATTCTGCATCAGGTCTTTTTTTTACAGGTGCCAATTTGAGAAAGCATTTTCTTCCATTGTTTATAATGCCGTGCCTGTGCACGTGTTAATCTCTCATGATTAGCATGTGCCAGGCAGTGTTAGCCTGTCCTCCTGTAGGGGGGCACAATGGGAGTCTTGGCCTTCTTCGTGATCACTCTCTTGCTCACCTCATTAAGTTGCCACCTCCAACTCAATTATTCACACCATTTAGCACTTAGTCCTCCATGTTGTCTCTCGTTCTCTTTCTCTTAATCTCTAACCCTCTGTCTCTCTTTCTCACCTTTTTCATCTGCACATTCTTTTTTTTTATCTCGCTTTCATACATCTTTTGAGTCTTCACTTTAGTGGCTCTGGAGGTGATTTCTGACAGTTACAGTGTTTCACTTATCACTGAATCATTTGTCTTTACCAAGAATGGATTTACAGTAACACTGCAGCAAGTGGTCAGCAGTAGCCTGACCAAACTCCTACACTGTGCTCATATTTGATTTGATTTTGTTACAGTTTTGCACTTAACCAAATATTTAAAAGGAGTCAGAATATAAATGTATCCAAACCATGAAAATTAAATGGAGAAATACTAGCTCTTGTATTGCAACCGGTCATTGATGGTGTATTCTTTGATGCAGATGGTCTTGGACTCCACACATTAATTTTGCCAGTTTGTTTTGCATTGTTTGTCATGTCCAGATTTTAGTCTATTGAGCGGCCTGCGGTGTCCTGACTCTTAAACAAGACAAAACTGAAAACAGATTTTGCTGTCCAGACATAGCAGAAGAGATGGCAGCAGAGAGGCGTCTGTGTCCCTTAACCACCGGCACTGGCCTCAGCCATTGTCAGGACCCGGCCAATCAAGCGTGGCGCACGGTGGCCACACCAACACAGATGTTGACCAAGCTCATTAAGTAAATGAGCCTAAAATTGATTTCAGTCAATACCCTATTCTCTGTGAGGGTGTGCATCTACCGATTGGAAGCAGGCTCCAGGGGACCGGGGCTAACAGCTTGAATAAATGCAGTATGTGGGGTGTCAGATAATGCCAGTCTTTGCAAATGCTTAGGGGGATTAGTTTGACTGGAGTTTAGCTATTTAGTGAGCTAATGTCGATTCCCAACAGGGGGTTACCTTCTAGATGAAAACAATTGAGTGTCGCTACAGCCTATTACATCTCCCAGGCTCTCTCCTCTATATGCTATAGGTATGATGGTAGCTCTGTCTATATATGGTATATATATATATATATTATTTTTTCATTTGTATAGCACCAAATCACAACATACATTATCTCAACGCACTTCACAAATGTATATATGTGTTTAAGCATTGATAGCAAATTATTTTCTCACCTGTCAAGCTCTGCTTCTTTAGCTCTGCAGAGTCCAGCACAACCCATTAAAGCACCAGTGTGTAGTTAATTAAGTTCACATTAGGAGCTGGCCTAATTGGCCATGATTCTGTCAGGGACCAGGAGCCCAAGGATAGCATAAAGTGTTTCCTAAACATAGGCATAAAGTGTGTCTCATAAAGTTCCCAAGTTTTTACCTTCTCAAAGGAGCAAGACAGGGGGAAGACACTCAGTCATCCCACAAGGCATTTTCACCTACATAAGTTCAGGTGGTCCAAAGGTAATTCACAGTCAAGAAATGCATCTGCTATCTCTGTATTTTGAATTAATGACAAGAATATATTGAATCAGTGAGTCAATAAAAGGTCAAATTAATGTGGGTTGCCCTGAACATACTAACAAATATTTTAATAACCACAGTTGTCCTTAAGATAAGGAAAATAATTATGTCATTACAGACTATTGTGAAATAAAAAAGGATTTGACTTGTTATGGTAAGGGTCATTGATCATGGTAATGGCAAACAAAAACATGTATATTCAAACATACAAACTATTGTGTTCAGGGCAACCTATGAACCTTAACCTTCTGCTTCAGCACCATAGAATATATGATAAGATGGACAACATGACAGCTCCCCAAAAGTGAAGCCACCTTGCTTTAGTATAGGTCATTAACCCTGCCTCCTCCTTGTTAGTGGAGGAGCCATGCTGGATAGTAAAAATATACATCCAATCAATATTGCATACATTTGTCACACTCATTTAGGTCTGAATGAATGTATTAGTGGGACCTTGCAATGGAGGCTCCATCGCTGCTGTGCAGATTCTGGCTTAGCATTTTGAACAGAATGAGATATTCTAAAGTTATTCTAAAAGATACTGGTCATATATGTTAGTGAGAGAAGAGGAGCCTCTAGAGCCTCTCAGGATTAAGATAATCTTCACAAACGGATATTGATTCTTTGGAGTAGGGAAGTAGAAAGCTTTTGGGCGTTTAGTATGAGTTTGCTCAAACAAATTTTATGAGGGGCACATCATTGTGTTGGTGGACAGCCCCCACTATCACATCCCTGAGTTGCTCTCCCTCTCCTCCCATCTTTACTGTCCACAGACATGCACACCAATGTGGTGCTCGCTCTTGGTTGTTCCTGACAGTTGCTGACTTCAGCGGATACCTCCTGCTTTGCAAGCTCAGTCTGATGTAGGCAATATGGAAACACTGCTACATTGTCAGAATCAAGAAGCTGTTATGGTTGGGCAGTGTGTCACAATAAACACCTCCCCCACCCCCTGCTCTATACATTACATGGTTCCCAGAGGACATTTGCACAGGGCTATGGCAGTAAACACGCTTCATTACAGTCTTTTATTTCCAGGCGGCAAAGATGCATCCAAATCAATTCCTGCTTGCCCTTTGATCTAGTGTGCCAGAGCTTGTATGCTGATGTACACTTTACACAGGCTCTAGTGTAAGGCCCTTGAGAAATGAAGATGACTGTGTTACAAAGATGATAGCACAGTCTATTATTATCAGTAGAGTCTCAGTTTGTGTTTCTGCTATAACACAACAAAACCAACGTAGTACTTGCTGTGTAATCTTCCCTGAGAGAATACAGGCAGTGTATTTAAAATACTCTTTATTTAGCTGCCAGTTATCAGGAATCCTGGTGAGAAGGGGGAGGGGAAAAGACCAGAAGGTGAGAAAGAAGAAAGGAAATAGTGGTGCAAGTCTCTGTGAGTGAATTCTTTTGAATTATCATAAATTTATGTCTCTATATTTGTGTCAGGATATGGTCAGACTTTCATCTAAGTTACAATTATGAACAAACAGATGCTGGTTTAACTTATTTACAGAAATCCTTGTCGGCATTGAAAACCTACCTTTGACATTCACAGTTTAGGTTGGGCAAAGTAAAATAACCTCCTTGGGTCATGACATCTCATAAACCTGGAGTCCAGTGATGGATCCAGATTCAAGGTTTGATTTTGAGCTACTTTGACTTGAAAAAACACTTGAAGTGCTCATTTTCATGATAAACCCATTGAATATTTAATCTCAATGAACAAAGACTTTCAGGCAATGTAATATACGCAACTGGAGAGGCAATTTGAGTTATCTGTTTCCAAGAGGCATCTTCTGATGTGAACAGTGCCTTGCATAAACAATATCTTAAAAGACTTAGGATCAAGAAATGTTGATTTGTGTGAATCTGGGATGGGTTATAGAGTCATCCTAAAGAGTTTAGATACTCATCGTTCCACAGTTTAACGGAGCTTTGCAAAATGAGATGCTTTAGTGTTCTCTCTCCTAATTGTGGGTATCAAACCAAGATTAGTCCAAAGGCACAAAGCTGAATAATCAGTGAGATTTAACAAAAGCTCATTGTAACAATCTTGAGGAAGTGTTGCCACTGTAGCAAAATATACAATGTGGAACATGTCAGACTATATGAACTCTTTTTTTGTCTTTGCTTTTCTCCCACAGCCTTTAATAGTATGTTTAAATCAAGTAGTCATAGAGAGGCTTAACAATGGCAAGGCTGCCTTAGATGTTTTTGACCATACAGTGTTTCACTGTTCTAAATAATTAGGCCTTTGCAGGTACCAAAATCTTAGAAGACATTTGTTTGTGTTGTCTCTGGGAAAAACAGAAAAAACATTTCTTGTTAAAGATTCAAAAAGAAAAGAAAATGTAATTACTAGAAAACAAGAAATGGCACAAAGGTGAAAAATAACCCTGCCCAGAAGATGTTGCTGTCTATGGTGATTTTACTTGTTACATGTCTGACAACACCTGAATATAAAGCCAGACCATCAGCAGCCTCCGGGTTGGAAAATCTGCTCGCCTTCGGTGCAGAGACCTCAAATGCCACATCTATAATCTGCCTGCCAATTATCATCAGACTCACCTCTGCTGCCACTGAAACTCCCTCCCTCCTATAATTCCCCCATAACCAGCACACACACAGACAGAGCCTGACAGCTCTCTCAGCCAGCATGATGTTGACGAGATGGGCTCGGGCTGTCACTGTGTGTAGGAATTATAGAGCTCAAATGTTCCTGTCACTTCCTTGGCCCTTCCAGGTGAAGGCAGCAGAACAAAGGTTAACCTTGCACAAAGCAATCCACCAGTTTTGTTCTTCATCGTGGGATTATTTTAGATGTGGCATTTTTGTGTTAAATTCTAAAGAAAAAGATAATGAGAATAAGAAAAATGATTGCTCGGTCTCATGGTTTACATAGTTGCAACACTGAAATTCTAATGAGGTAGCCTTACAATGGTTTGACAGCATATCTGTGGCACATTGCATTTCAGTGTGTGGAGTAGTCTCAACTGCAAATTGTGACAGAGAATTTGCACAAAATATGTCTATCGTGTGGGACACAGATGAATGCCACAGCAGTGAAATCTCACAGAGTTCCTAAATCAAATTTTCTCAAAAACCTTTCAGCATGACGTTAACAGTCTTTCCAACACAGGAATTATTTTCTTTTTTTTTGTAGTTGGTGGATCTCTGCAGTAATCTGACTTCTTTAACGTCATGTAAGAGAAAAACACAGTCTCAGTAATCAGGTTAGGGGATTAGAGAAAATGGATTTAAAATTCTGCCGGAGAGAGAGAGTCTCTCAGCAATGTAAACACATGACTGGTTGTCTGATTTAGCATGACAAAGACTTCATACAGCAACTGTCTCCTCGAGATGTATATGTAACTAGATGGTTTTGCCAAATGTGTTTTTGGAAATAATTTAATTTCTGAATGCATTTTGATGACAGGCTATATTTCATTATTGTGCAGTAACTGTTAAACAAATGGTTCCCAGCTTGGGGTTGGAATCCCAACAATGGGTTTTAAAAATAACTATGAGAGGTCACACAATGAGGACCGTAGAGGATAGCAGGAATAAACAAAACTTAGTTTTGAAATTTAAACATCTATGCTTATTTTTAGCAGATATTTCTGCATTTCAACAAAAAAGGTTGGTAAGTTAGACTTAAACATTACCATAAAATCATAGTCGACAGTACGACATAGTATACATGTAATATGCAGGCATAAATCACACAGAGGATGGGATGAGAGAAGTGCAAACAGGAATAGGGAAAAATAGACAGAAAGTCCATAAAAATACTTAATTGTAAGTAATGTAATTTACATGCACCGGATGTAGTAAAGAAAGGTATACAAAGAATGGTTCACAACTGCTGTGGTTGTGGTCAGACACTCTTCTTCAGTGGTGGAGTTTGTCCTAGTTACAGTATGTACAGAGGGAGTCCACAGCTGTTGTTGTTTTTTGTGGATGTAGAGTACCTGTCAGTATCAACATTTTGTGACTGCACAAAGAACGGTGTCCTGAGATATCCTCATGTTAGCAGAAAAATAATCTGGCTTTCATTCACTGTCTGCATGCCTCTTTTTCTCTATGTGTGTGTGTGTGTGTGTACGTGTGTGTGGTCGACTGGCTACGGCTGACCCCAGTCTGTGTGCTCTTGACAGCAGCATAATGAAGGTGTCTGCTGTTCAGTTAGCTGAGTCGGACTCTTTCTATGGGATCTCCAGCCAGGGTCGTCCAGTCACAGCGAGCAGTCCATTTAACACTGCTGTGACTCCAGAGGAGATGGGGTATGGGCCACAGAGTGGAAAATGTACCTTGTGTTCAGGGGCAGAAAGGCCACGTTAAAGGAACACTCTACCATTTTGGAAAAGCCGTTTGCTCTCTAACTCAAAGTCAAAAGAGAAGATAGATATTAAGTTCATCTCTCAGATATAGTTTTAGCTTAACTTAGTGGGAGCAGTAGGTAATTGCTAGCCTAATTATTTCCATATAATTTATTGATATATATATATATATATATATATATATATATATGTGTGTGTTTGTTTGTGTGTGTGTGTGTGTTTATCCCTGCTAGTTTTACCTCATTGTCATATCTTTGCTTTTAGATATTGTGTGATTGGAAACACATCTATATGGTTACGCTGCAGTAATGACAGATGGATTTCCCTTTGTTTATGATATGAATGATATGTGTCATTCTGTTTTTACTGTATAGAAATGATAAAAAGAGCAATAGACCGGAAAGTTGAATAGATATATGTAACCTAACATACATATATTAGGTTTAGGGTTGCAAAATTCCGGGAATATTCAAAGCTGGAAACTTTCCATGGGAATTATCGGGAATATACAGGAATTAATGGAAATAAACTGGAAATTGTGTGGGTAATTTATACTAACTGTATTTATCTTGTCATATACAGACATAAATATAAACATTGTGTTTTGTCATAGGCCGATTTGAGCCCTGAGGAAACTTTGGGCACTTGACTATATGCTTCTGGATCTTTGTGTCATTCTTAACATAGGTCTTTGCACAGTATTTGCGAAATGTACAAAGCCTTTCCTTCTACATTGGCTGGGGTGAAATGTCTCCACACATGAGATAGTGCACGTAGCATTGCTCTGTAGAATAAGATGAGAAAAAATCTTGTAAAAAAACACTAAAGCAATGCCAGAGATATAAATAGTTGGCCAATTGGAATCATCCTTAAAAATATTTTACAATTGATGGATAAATGAATAGAAATAGGCTAGATGGACAGATGAAAAATCCTCAATCGGCATGCTAACATATTTTCCCCAGTAATATCATTGAAACTTACCTGACTAGTCCTGCACATTACAGCAGGCCTCAATAGCCCAGCTGTAGTGTGCAGGATGCTGGCAATTATGGATTTGCATTTATATAGCGCTTTTCTAGTCTTGATGACCACTCAAAGCGCTTTACATTACAGTTTCACATTCACCCATTCACACACACATTCATACAGTGCATCTATCCCAGCACTTTGTTATTCTAAGGGGGGGGCCATTCGGGGTTCAGCATCTTGCCCAAGGACACTTCGGCATGCAGATGGTTCAGACTGGGAATCGAACCACCGACCTTCAGGTTGGAGGACGACCACTCTACCGCTCAGCCACAGCCGCCCATTATCTGTGCATGTGATGGAGAAATGCACAGTGCAGGGTTGAAATTCAACGTGCAGCTTGTGCTGCATTCCATACGTCTTTAAAATAGAGTTTTTAATGATTTTTTTAGTGCTCAGCATTTAATTTGTGTACATTTTTTTTTCAAAATTCCCGAGCTGAATATTCCCATGGAAATTTTTCAGAAATTTTCCGCCCCTTTGCAACCCTAATTAGGTTACAAAGAGTGGCATCAGAAACTATTAGAAATCCCTGCACCATTTTCACACTTTGTCAAAGTCTACTTTATTGACAAATGCTGTTTCTTTTCTGATCCCTGTTGTAAACATAAAGGTTGACATAACATATAAGTTTGCATGCTAAGTAATCAAAACATAGTCGACAGTACGACATAGTATACATGTAATATGCAGGCATAAATCACACAGAGGATGGGATGAGAGAAGTGCAAACAGGAATAGGGAAAAATAGACAGAAAGTCCATAAAAATACTTAATTGTAAGTAATGTAATTTACATGCACCGGATGTAGTAAAGAAAGGTGAAAAAAAGCAGCAGTTTTAGTATGATATAAGTATTTGAGCTTTGTGTTGTGGATTTAAGTCAAAATGGATAAAATTCTCTCCGTCTCATAAATGTTAAATGGTCTGTATTTATTTATATTTATACTTGTCAAGTCTTGATGACCCCTCAAAGTGTTTTACAGTACAGGTTTAGCTATTTATCAATTTAGGCACACATTCATACGGCAAGATTTTTGCTATGAGACCTTCAGGTGCAATTTGGGTTCAGTATCTTGTCCATGGTCCCCTTGGCATGCAGATGGGGAAGACTGTGATCGAATCAATAGCCTTTTGGTTAGAGGACGACCCAGTCTACCCCCTGAGCCACAGCGTGTAAACACATGAACATATACTCAATCTTCATAAACACGATCATCATACGCTTTAAAGTGAAAGTCTCAGGAAGTGTCAGGAGCTTGTTCTAAGTTTCATTTATAGAAATGGTACCAGAGATGCTGGACCCAGATTTACTCTACTATTGTGTGCTTTGAAAACGTATCATAGATTTTACTGGGAAACTTGAAAAGTAGAAGCAATGTGCAACATGTACAAATTATACTGGTTTGTTATCCAGTGGTGAAGGAACATCATGCAGCCTCATTAACTTGAGGGAGGCGGGAAAAAAGAGAGAGCTATTTAAATACACTGCTGCAGCTAGATGAAAGAGGGCAACACCCTTACTTAACCCCCTGCCAAGCGCTGGTACCCCCTGCTTCCTCCGCTTTACTAAATCACAACCCTTTAAAGGCTTTATTTGAACTTGTGACTTGCTGGCTGTATTTATTTATACATTTTTTATGTTTGTTTCATTCGACCTTTACTAAAACTGTACTAATGTATTTTTCTCAGTCCTAGATGACATCATATGAATGGCTACACATTAAACAGTAAAAAAACAAGAACACACACATTAATAATTTAGGATGATGAAAGCTGTGCAAATGCATAAAGGAGCATAAGGGAGCCAGAGCCCTAATGAGCTGAAGCTATAAACATCAGGCACTCTGTGGCTAATAGCTTTGCAATTTGGGATGTGAGCCGAGCATGTGGCTCTGTGTACATCACTGTAACAGCAACAATTGTGTTTTAAAGCACTCTGCTGGAAGACGGCCTTACTGCAAGCATCACATGCAAACAAGAACAATGAATTTAGCAATGTAATCTCCGTCAACGGTGTTTAAATGTGCTAAACACACACTAGGTCTGAATGCTCCCGGGTCAGAGAACGTGATTCATTTTGTGTTGGCTGTTTAAAGGGATGGGGTTGGGGGGTGTCATCTAATGCAGTCAGACATAGGAAAATCATGCACAAGTCACACATGGTTGTGTGAGGCAGGAGTTGCTCAGTGACACCCCCAGGCAAGAAAAAATGGAGAGTGACGACACAGCGGGCGCCTTTGAGATGGAAAACTTGTCCCCTCCAGAAGCCCCTGAAGCAGGGATTAACCGGGTGGAGGACCATGGTTGTTCTGAGCCGTATCAAGCTCAGTAATGCCCGAAGCAAGAACTGTCGGAGGGGAGGCAATTCAAGCCCAAGGGAGCATGGGTGCCGCCACTGAGTAGTAGTGTAACATTGGTTGGAAACCTAATGTTGTGGAATATTCAGATGAAATTACAATGATGCTTTTATATCACAAAATGTTTAGAAAATCTCAGGAGTGAGACACTTACTTCATCCTGGTGTGTTTGCTGGCATTGCAGTGGACACAATTTCCCCAGTCTGATAATTATCTACTAGGCAGCTATTGTATATATACAATATTAGGGTACACAGCCTCATATCGAGGCACATCAAGGGCTGTTGTTGGTCTTTAGATTTCCAACTTGAAAAAGAAAATCTGTATTAAGGAATTTCTTCAAAACCACGGACTGTTTCAGAATCATGCCACTCACGTGTATATCGGCCACAACAACTTTTAAAGATTTTTATGTTTTTTTGGAAAACCAGAGAGCTGCCTCTCATTTTGACACTTGATGTTTTGTTGTGTCTGCCAAGGTCTTCACAATGAAGTCTTAAAAGAAATTGTGGAAAAACAGAGTTTGTCAGTCATGGGTGACTATGTGAAGTTAGACTGGAGACTTCAGAAGGTTGGCCGGCTTTGACAGTGGCCGGCTGAGTGTCATCCTGCTTCTGTGTGTTATAGATGTAGCCTCCATGTTCTGCCTCATCTATCCCCATCTCGCCCCTACCAGCGCCTTCTGCCCTGGGCCTGAAACCCTGTCAGACACGCCAGGTGCTCAAACAGTGTTCACTCTACTTCTGGCTTTTTTTCACTTTGCTTCTGCGCTCTCTTCCCTTTCTCCTTACGAACTCTCTTTTCACTCCATTTATCTCATTATGTTCTGGCTATCTCCAGTGGCGTTGAAAATGAAGTGTTAATCTCTCTTCTCATCAATCTCAGCAGCCCAGAAGTGCCCGAGTCTCTGCTTGCATCACAAAATGATGACTGGCACTTTTACTTGTTTGTAGAAATAAGTGTGGGGGCTAAATTGAATTTTAATGGATTGTGCATCCCCACAGTGAAAGGTGCAATCCATTACTGAATGATTGTAATGTTATTTGTTGCCAGTGTTGATTTATGGTACCTATAGTGCGGAGGGCAAAAGGTGGTATGTTTGGGAAGGAGGCTTTGTGGTGTGTTGATGGTGTTTTAAGTACAGCACAGTGGAGAGAGGAGAGGAAGTTCAAGAGCCTATTAGCTGTTCATTCATCTCATTTGAAAGGAACAGGAAGTAGTTGTTTGAGTCTGAAAGGTAAAGGCCTGGGTCATATGTAGTTACACCCAATGAAAAGAGTGAAGGGTGTTTTCAGCCAGCAAATACTGAATGCTTGAGTACTTTACACACATTTTCTAATTCATCCAAAAAAGTAGCATGTTTTTTTATAAAAAAAGTTTATATATTTTTATGATTTGAATCAATACGAATCATGTTGTGGATGAAAAAATGTTTTTAACATTCACTATATTCTTTACACACAAAAGTGCTTTTCAATAACATACAATAACATGCTGAGATAATCCTGTCACAAGAGGTTTGAGCTGAATACACAATCAAAGATTAAAATGAAAAAGAAAAGTACTTACAACTAGGAAAATTTTACATCAGTTCCACAGTGTATAGCTCTAAGTCTGTTCACATCTGGCATCAGAATGTGTTCTGAATCACCACCTGTGATCGGCTCTCACCATGCAAATAAATATACCAAATGTTCCGCAAGTGATTTCTGTGATCTACACTTTATATTATCTGTGTTCAGTATTTAGAAATATTTTCTAATAGAGGCAGAAGATTGTTTATCATGGTATTTTGTCTAAATATCAACTATTTGCTTGGATATATGGGGGCTATATTGAATATTCACAAGTCACACAATATAAATATAATATTCATATATTTTTAACCATGAATATTGTGCAAATATTTCAAAACCACTTTGAGGTATGCAATTGTTTATATTTCTATCTTAGTTCTTGGAGGCAGTGCTCTCCATCTCTCTAACCAGGGACTCTTTAAGTGTTTTTGTTCCAGAAAATATTTGTGTTTTCACACCTAAAAGAATTCGGCCCAGACCACCTCTAAATGTGGTCTGAGTGATCAGATCTCAGGACACAGTTATTTGGTCATATCGACCTGTACTTAGAGCCGGGCACTTTAAGCTGGATCACTCAGCACCAGGTCTAACCAGGGTCCAAGAGGCATAAACCCTTTTCCAGAAAACATTAATTTCAGTAAAGCATAGTAGCAACGTCCTACTTAAAGCACTGTAGTTTGTCCTTACTCTTGTTGAGGGTTAAGGACAGAGGATGTCACACCCTGTTAAAGCCCTATGAGATAAATTTGTGAATTTGGGCTATAAAAATGCAATTTGATTGATTGATACTATCCAATATGACGCATTGGAGTTTCCTTGCAGAAGGCCCAACAGACTCTCATCACCATGGTTACAATAATACAAACACTTAGGGTTGGGTATCAGTTTGTTGTGAGTTATTTTGTCCACACACAGACACGGCAGGAAACAGTGCTGTGCCTCAATGACACACTGGGTAATAATGTAGGACTCACTATAAGTGGAGATTGTCCAATCCCAATTTTTTTTAGGAAAACAAATATATTTTTAAGAAATCCTTTTATTGAGGGATTCTATATCAATGTATTTGGGACTCATCTAATCACAAAATATGTTTTATGTTACAGTCTATTAATGTAGGGTTGTATAATATCATGAACAGTTTAACTATCGAATAAATCTTGAAGGTCGGATCTGTTTCTAAGCTTGTCTTCCATGATCGTTGTCAAACTCAGCAGGAATACAAATCCACATCAGTGCACTGCTGTCTCTGGTCTAAATACAGTCCCCACTGTTCATGGCTGACCTAATCCTTTTGTGTTGCTCCCGGAGAGAAGCTAACATCGTTATCCAGAGAATCTCCCTCAGATGGACGCTGATACCCAGGTTAGCTAATCTGGCACCTGCAGCTGGTGTGCAGGGGAAACAACATATCAATTAGAAATCTCTGCTTGCACACAAACTTTGTTATCAGAGTCTCTGGTGTGTTAACCAGCTGGTGGACCCTATTGACTCCGCATCTCAACCCAGCTCAGGTTAGGCATTGTGTAAGTCATTTCCTCAGTGAAGATCTGCCATCTGTCCGTGGTAAGACATCCAGTCTGCTGGGAGGGAAGCGCCAGGGGACAGAGTAGGCCAGATTGTCTTGTCAGCAATATGGAGTCATTTTCATCACATATATGAACACAAATTTCTTCATGAAGACAGCGGAAGTTTAGTCGCCAAGGAAAAAGTGCTTCAATTTGAGTGTCTTGCCAGCGAGACTCAAACTGTATTGTGCTATAAGACATTCATGCAGTTGCAGTTGGTTTTTCCCGAATTTAAATCAGATTTTATTAGATTTGTTTTTGAGTCGTGTATATCAAATATTTTACTTTTTATTTAACCCCATTTTGTTTTGCCTCCTCTCCATTTTCTTAAATGATGGGTATGGTAAGACCTGTCACCAAATTTGCTATAAAAGGCACAATCTCTAAGAAAATTGAAAAATCACTCCTCCTTCAAAAAGAAAAGAAAATATTTGAGTGGAAGACAATTATAAAATATAAAGTCTATTCCCAATTGCTTCATGCTACTACAGTTTGGGGAAGATGTACCATATTGTATCAGGCAACTGGAACACTTGTTTAATAAAAGGGAAACAGCCCATCTTTCTGATTTGAAAAATAATAATGGCCTGCATTTATATAGTGCCTTTCACGGGACCCAAGGACGCTTAGAAGTTAAAACACAAATGGCAGCGTTGGGATGTTATAATTTAGAACACAGGTTTTACTCAACCTCCATACTTTAATTAGGACACGTGCATTAGCACTGAATGCTGTCCCTGCATGTGCACTAAGCTGTGCTCTGTAGAATGGTGTGGGAGTGAGTCCAGAAAACTGAGCTGCATTATCCAAACAGCATATTGTACTGTAAAAAGTGTGGAGTTTAATGAATAATCTGGTGATAACAAACAAGTACTTATTTAATAATAATTAACCTCAAAACATTGGTGGTTAAAATATTCCACATTATTATGTATAAGATATCATCTGCTTAGTAAGTAACTTAGAAGCTGATTTTACATATGAATCTAATGTGAAGAAGACAGGGATTTTTTAAATTATCTTTTTATTTTCGTCATTCAGTTCAAAAGTCCAGATTTGCTGATACATTTTAAGTCACGCGAGCAAGATGCAGAAACACAAAGGCATGCTGATACAGTGAAATATTTGATAAATTAAACAGGCTTGCAGGCAGTCGTCCGAATGAGCAGGGAAGTGGAACAGTACAGGCAACAGGAATCCAAAAACAACTGATCCAGACACAAGTAGCAACAGCAAAGGTAAATACTCAGGATAAGCAGGTGATGGAATCTGATTAAGGACCAGAGTGACTATGGTTATGGAGGCTCAGGCTGTCAACAAGAAGAAATCCTCATGGAATGTCAATTTTTAGATTGGATCAACATCCTTTCTTTAGACTGTTAGAAATGGATAAGACCTATACAAATAACTGGTCAGTCAGTTAGCAGAAGTATGAGATAATGGTGGAATATTGTACAGCAGATGAATCAACTCCCCTTTGTGATGTAAAACTCTGCAGTAAGATGTGTGATTCAACTGTGATGCACCCTCCCTCTCAGTGGATGTGATGAGCCCACACAGCATTTCCTGTTGAAGTGAGCAATTAGGGACCCAACAAGACACTACTCTCACCCGACAATGATGATGTTTAGGATGGACCCAGCCATGTGAAATAACACTGGTTCTGCTCCACAGCACCTCTCCCAGGACCATCAACAGCTAATTCACATATCTCTAAGGCCCCACTACAAATGGTACAGAAAATATTACAAACAACATAAACTTTCCATTGAAGTTTGTCCTTTGCAAATATGCGACGATAGAGAGAGTACCACCGCAATCTAAACCTGCCACCAAGTGCATCAAACCACAGTTGGGCATCTCCATCTGGACAAATTATCCATTTCCAAATGGCAATATATCAGTATGTCAGTCTCTCAGCTGCCTGTGCAGAACTGACACCAAATGTTCCGCAAGTGATTTCTGAGATCTACACTTTATATTATCTGTGTTCAGTATTTAGAAATATTTTCTAATAGAGGCAGAAGATTGTTTATCAGTGATGGTATTTGGTCTAAATATCAACTCTTTGCTTGGATATATGGGGGCTATATTGAATATTCACAAGTCACACAATATAAATATAATATTCATATATTTTTAACCATGAATATTGGTTAGTTCTTGGAGGCAGTGCTCTCCATCTCTCTAACCAGGGACTCTTTAAGTGTTTTTGTTCCAGAACAAGAGGTTGAGTGTTGTATTACCAGCCAATATCAGTCAGCTCACACGAGTAGCCCACTCTATGTGCAGTAGGGTGAGTGTGCCTCTGACGGTTGTGCGTTTTGGTTGGAGGTACATCAGGCGCTGTAGGCGATAGCTGTGTTTTTTCCCCAGAGACTGTTGGAGAGGAACTAAAAATCAATGCAGGCAGCTTACGGACCATTTGAGGGGCCTGACTCCCTGCTCTCATTCATCACCTAACAATCTGCCACCTTACTCAAGAACAAATCCTCACAGGGACCTATCAGCACAGCTATGGTGTTGTGGGTTACTGTGTGTGTGTGTGTGTGTGTGTGGCGGGGAGGGGGGGGGGACGACGACGACATATGTGAGTTTTATTGGTCAATCTCAGGGCTCCATAAAACCCAGCACCTTTTAGTCTGTCATACAGCATTCTTTCCCTCTAACACACACATACACACACAATTTAGTTCAAACAGTCACTTGCATGGAAAAACAGTGTACAGGGTTGTACTTTATTATCCTATTATGCATAAGGATGTAATGATGAACTTAACTGGGTTTTTAAGTAAAATAGGTCAGATTATCTTTTCATATTTTTTAAATAATTGTTAAATATTCCTTAATTTGCAAAGCCTCATTTATGAATTCTGTCCATAAACATCTGCTTGAATTAGAAACCATATTTTCATTGTTGGCTGCAATTTAATTTTAAACATAATTACTGTATATAAATGATCATTGTTGTGATTTTTTAAAGTAAAGGCATAATATTTCAGTATCTAATAGATCAAGTAGGCTGCTTAAAGATAACACAAGTGCAGGAATCAAAAAGATAAATGAATAGTTGCTTCGCAGGAAGGTTGTTGCCCCAGTTTGTCTGTGAACTATAACATTATAAAGAAGAATCTAAACTGCACAGTGCTGTATTTGGTCATTTAGAATGAACCCCTCTGATTTATCTGAATTTCCTTTTTGGGTTAAACTGTTCTACAGTCACTACAGAAACCTTTGTAACCACTGCTGCAGCCAAATCCACCTCTCACAGTAATCCGCACATTTCAAGGTGTTCACAACATTGATAGAATAACATAAAAATACAGCTTCAGCTCAGAGACAGCTTGATTGGCTACTTACTGTTGCCTGCTTCTAAAAACTGTGACTGCTCACTGCATGGTATTGAATCCTGCCACTGAATGTCAAATCATAAATGCCGAACAGCTGCTTTTATATATGAAACCAATTTTGTAGAGAACAGTTCAGGCACAGGATCCAGGCAGAAACACAAAGGCAGGCTGATACAGTGAAGTAATCTTTAATAAATAAAGCATAGTTACAGGCAGATGACTTGATGAGCAGGCAAGCGGAACAGTACAGACAACAGGAATCCAAAAACAGCTGATCCAGACACAAGTAGCAAGAGCAAGGTGAGGAGGACAAGGGAACAGGAAGAGAATCTGAAGCAGATGATTCAATGCTGTGTTTGGACAAAGAGCAGGTTATATATGTACCAGGAAGCAGAGCAGCATCAGGTGTGTGAGTGGGCAGGGAAGCTCAGGTGACTGAAGACTGAGACTTTGTTCAAACTACTAACACAATCAGTGTTCACACTCAATCAGAGTTTAGAAAGTGTGAATGGTTTCTCTAAGGTGTGTGTCTGGATGCTTTAAATATGCTGTCTTCACATTCACAATCCAATCAATTTAGAATAATAATAAACCCCAGGATCTGACTTGAGAAATATGTGCGAACAAAGACAGAAAATTCAGAGCTGTCTGCCAAGCAGATGGAGAATGGCAGCTCTGCAGAGAAAACATATCCTGGGAGAAATAAAAAAAAGATTTAATAAAGATTTAATAAGAAAATACTGATTATAGTTTCACTTCAGTTTAAAAACAAAGATATATCTCAGATATGTTTCTGAAGTGGTAGTTTCACTTTCCCCTTTGTCTCTCGAGAGGTTTGCAGTTTGTGCTCTTATCATTTATTTAGTCAGGCAGAGCGACGAGGCAATTCTCCAAGAACCCTGGCATATTCTTACCAAAGGTTGAAAAAACAACAGGGGATGCTGGTACTACTTTAGAAAGCATGAACACTTGTCACTGGCGATGTTGTAGCCAAGGATGGAGGCTGGAGATGAAGCACAGCTGTAATAGGCAGGATGGCTTAAGGATCTCTTATCCTGGGCCTCAGCAGTCCCACCGAGTACAAGCAAAGGGCCAGCGATATGCTGCTGAGCTGTGTCTGTGTGTGTGTGTGTGTTTGTGAGTGTGAGTGTGAGAGAGGGTCAGGAAGTGAGGGGGCTTTGCATTTTTGGTGACTTTGTGGTATCTTAGTAGTAGAGATAAAATTGGAAAACAGGGGGGATAAAATGTTGGGTGATCATGCACCAGACAGACTCTATAAAAGCACTGACACTGGTGCAGGTGCCCAAGCAGACTGTATATGGGGGTGGGAGGGAGGCAGAGTTGTTCACAGGGGGTCGGCTGGAGTTTGGAGGAAGAGGACCATGGGGAACCTAGAGGAAGATGTATCAAAAGGAAAAGGAGGAGACTTCAAAACTAAACAAATTCTCAGGGATTTTTACAATTATTGGAACCAAGTCTCTCTCGCTCACACACAAACACACACATACACACACACACACACACACACACACACACACACACACACCTGCTGTGAACCATAAACAAAGCCCACACATTGTTGCAAAGAGAGAATCTTGTTGTCAACACAAAATAACAGTAAGCATGGCTCTGTCCAAGGTGACACCCACACACAGGATTTCTTCATTATTATTTCCAACTGACAGCGGAAAGGAAAAACTATATCAGTTGATCGACTGAAAAAATGTGACAGACTGGTTTTCAGTAGCTGACAGTGTCACAGTGTCTTTGTCTTCACCTTTTTTAAACATTTGTCCCCTTTTCTTCACTTTCTTCCTTTAAGTAATATTTGCACAGTGAAACTGCATTTGCATGACTCTTTCCTCCACTCTTCACACTCATTCAAACACTCACACCCATTCTACACAGGTTCCCTAAAAGATACAAAATAGAGAACACCCTTCTAAAGATGTGTCAGTATCAGCTTCTGAAATATTTCCAAACAATTGAAAAGAGATGGATTTAAATAAAAACAAATATAAATGCAATGCAACTTAATCCAATATCTTTGTTAAGAAGATTCAAGTGTAGGATTCTCTGTATCTCATTCTCATAATTTCTTGTAAGTGTAAATTTAAAAAATGCCAGGTATATTTATTATTCTTTTTTTGTTAATTCCATTTTAAGTCTGATGATGTGAGTGGTGAATTTGATAATAGTGTTACTGTTAATACTGTTTCCAGCCTTACAAACAACACAACACAACTGTTACACATGAACACATAGAATGAGCTGCAAAGTGCAGTGTGTAATCATATTGAAGTGATACAGGAGTAGGATATGATTCAAAACTCTGTGTTCTTAACAGGTTCCAGATGATAAGATCTGAGAGCACCTTTCTGCAAATATATTGGAATAATAATGAGAAAAGCAGATTTTCTTCAAATTACTAAAGTTATTACTGCTTTAAGATACAGATAAGATCTGAAAGATAGAGATCAAAGTTTGTATTGCTTTGGGACATAACTTATATTAATACCAGCTTGTGTGAAGATGCAAAAGTATTCAGTAATCAGTTACGTCATTGGCTCCATTAAAACCCCATATTGCTTAACTGGTTGAGCAAAAATCATAGCTGTTTGCAAACACGCAAAAATTCAATGTGTTATCCTATTGTTTCAATATCTGTTAAAAGTTCCAACTTTAAGGAGCTTTATCTTTTCAATCCCACTGTTGTAATTACTGAAATCAATGATTCCGGTAAACATCGATGACGGCGGCGTGTCTTATTCCTCCGTGAAACCAGGATATCGGTGGCCGGTTATCAAACCCTTAATGATGGCAACCCTAACACTCTCTGACCGGCTGACCGGCGCGGAGAAATGCGGGTCCGGTCTGACCGGTCTGAACAGCCAGGCAGGAGCGCGCTTGAGAATAGCTGTGCGCGGCGCGGCCACTACATGGTCTGCTGCTGCCCTCACTGCTTTTCTACTCGCGCTGTTTTTTTCACCGCCGGTCAACACACACACAACTCGCCTCTTTCACTTTACAGCTGCCTGAGAGTGAGAGACAGTCAGCTGGGCCGCTGAATTGCGCATGTGCGTCTCTTTCGAAAAAAAAGAGACGCGCCAAATAATCGTTTCAACTCGATTATAGTAATTTGGAGATCTTTTGACCCCATAATCGTAATCACGATTAAATTTCGACTAATCGAGCAGCCCTACAGTGTTGGTAATATTTAATATTAATGGAAGATGAAGAGGGATGCCCCTGCTCTGACAGCATTTGGTAGGATGGTCCACCGTAGAGGAACCAAAAAGAAGAACAGTTTTGTTTTTGACTGCTGTGTGTTGAAGACCATACATGCTGCCACATTCTACACCATTTTCACTGTGCTTGAAAGGTACTCCTGCTAGCAGGGCACTGCAGTCATTGAGCCAACAGACGTGCATGGCCTTTTGGCATACTGAGTCAGGGAAAGCCTGATATTTATTGTGTTGGGAGACAGAAGCTACATGGTCCGAGATTGATAGCTTATCATTGATTATAACACTCATATTTCTGATGTGAGGAGGATGTTTTAAAGAGTTTCAGCAGAAGGTGTTTTTCTCAACCATATCAAAAGGTCATAGAGACAAGCAGAGACTCACATTAAGACCATCTGGGGGTAATGACAGGGGTAGTAGGCTGTCATCTATGAAAAGCCTAAGAGTGAATAATTGGACCCAAGGAAGTGATGCATATTGCAAAGGGAAGGTGCACTAGGACTGAGCCTTGCAGTGCTCCAGTGGGGAGAGGATTGGATAAGGATGTTTATACATGCAATTAAGCAATAAAGCTAAAGTCTGATAAAACAACAATATGGTAGAGTTCATTAACTAAAACACAAAAAATCAGCATTAATACCTAAAGTGGCTGCTACCTACTACTGTTAGGTTTCAATTGTATCAAAATGTGTATACATGTGGTAGCCATAAAGACGTTGACTACATGAATTGACATACAAATTTGTGAGGAAAACAAAAATGAAAACAACACAGTAGAACATCCTGCTAAATAAGCCTCCTGTTGTCTTTGGTCTTCTGTCTTCGTTGTAAAGCTTGACAGGTGTTTGAACTAAACACATGGGAGCTGCGGTCGTGAACAAAGGCTGCTGCTCCTCCTCTCTATTGTCTACAGATGTGCATCTATTTGAAGCATACTGAGTATTTGGTGGGGCACCAAGGTGGTGGAGTATGTAATTAATGTAAGTGAGGGACTTCTAGCTACAGCCACGTTTAAAGGTTATTATATGAACGTCCACCCCCAGTTAGTTTGTAAATGGAAACACAAGACCAAACCAACTTTAGTAAGCTGGGGATGGAGAACCGGACTGACAACCATGACACAGCACTATCTACCTCTTACTCTCACTCTTTTTATATGTCTCACTTTAATGTTTTTATCATATATTTGTATTTTAGCTACTATCACAGCTTTTTTTAGTGACTACTTATTAAAGTGATACCTTGATGGTCATTCTGCCAGTGAAAGTCAATAGAATATCTCAGGAAAAATGATTTTCATTATGAGCTTTTTGCTTGTATAGTGAAATATGTGACTTGCAGTTGAAACTGGTAAAGGAGTTAAAGTGACAGTTATGGTGGTAGGACTGACAGCATGTAGAGTGAGTTGGAAGAGCTTAAAACAGCTGGAAGAAGATGAAATGTAGGTTTGAACCTTAAAGCCCCACAATCATTGAATTGTCAGTTTGTATCTAAGTACTTAAGCAGGTATAATAACTAATATATAAAGAGTAAAAGGTGAAAGTGACAGTGATGTCAGTTAATGTGCATGAAGGCAGCAGTTGAAGGCTCATCTGAAGAGGAGGATGAAAGCAGTTGAGAGTGCAGGTGATGCTGGCAGTGCTGGAGATAGCTGGGGTGTGTGCACTGTGTCACTTGGTTACAGTCTATATATATGTATCCACAAGATGGATTTGCAAGCATTAAATTCAGTTCCACTGTCTGTTCATGAGAAAGAGATGAAAGCAGCTGAATAATCAGCTCAAGTGGAGACGTGAGTGCATTTCAGAAGCTGATGGTTCAGTTGTGTGTTATAAACAGTGACATGTAAGATTACTCCTGCATTTTCTGTTCACCCAAAAAATGGGCCAATTGTATTGGCTGGTAATTGTATATAAGTTGGTATATGCCATATACCTGCATATACGTAGTGAGAGAAGGCTGCTTGCTGAAATGACCCCTTAAAGGCTATTTCCCTATATTGCCTGTAAACTCTAATAAAGGACATTCTGTGTAGTTTTTGAAAATTCAATCTAAGCATCCTTATGAGATGGGGGAAGGAATAATATTGAACGTCTATATAAAGAAAGCTTTCATTAGATTTGGCCTTTTACATATCAGCTTGATTTTCTTCAGCCCATTTCTAAAACTTCTCCCTGCCTGCCTGCCTCTTACCACTTAATAAAGAATGGCTTTGATCATCTCAGAAATTCACTCCCAGTGTCACTTAAGTTAAATTTATAGAGCCATTCATTATTCTCTGTTTTGCCTCTAAACTCCACCACTGTTTCTCCTTGTGACACTCAAAACTACGCCCAAAAGTAAATCTCAGTTAAATCCCTGTTAGAATTAAATGCTGCCTATTTTTTTTTGCCAAAGGAATGTTTATAATCTTTTATTCATAGCAGAAGAAAAGTAAAGAACAACAACTATAATCACAGTGGAACAATCCCAGGAACAGTGCAGCAGTCGAGGAGGATTTGAACAAAGCAAGGTCAAAAGGATTTAACGGCATAAAAATGAAATGTTTTTATTTCCACAGTCCGGATCAGTGCTGTTTGTCTCGGCTTGTAAAACCCTACCACACATACACACACACACACACACACACACAACCGAGGCATATAGTCAACCACATGCACATGACACGCATTCAGGCACATAATGATTAACAATCCCTGCACACAGATTAAAGCTTTTAGATGGACAACGCTGATGTTTTTGTAGGTCACTTGTATTTTGGAAGTGCTCAAACACACCAATAGTCACTGAAGTAATTTGTATGAAATGCAAGGAAATAGACCTGGATTGTAAAAATACACACCATCTTTAAAACATCTTAACCTTTGTTTTAATCATACTAGATTTTGTTTTGAGTTGGAGTGACGAAGTGGTCCAGTCAGAGCCCAGACCTTAATCCAACACAGAGGCTAAGGAATGAACTCAGAGCTGTTCAAACCAGTCATCGTGAATACACATCTGAGCTTGAACAGAACTGTAACGCGACAAAGGGTCCGCCATTCCCACTACGAGCAACCGGCACGACATAGAATCCACCATACTGGATCCACCACCGCGACCTCCGACACGCGATCAACAAATCGCAATCCATGATGTTGTGGCCACAGCTGCGGCCCTGGATCTGCGGGCGATAAGGCACAGGGAGTCAGAAAAATGTATTGATGTGATATGAATTACTTTGATGTGATAAGGATGGAGAAGAGGAAGTAGAACCTGGAAAGAAAAGCTCTGTGTGTCATGTGTCATGAATTCCCTCTGCACCATCTGGTGTTTTTGCCTTGTAATCAATGATACAATGATACAGGCCGAACTTGAGTGTTCACTGAGGCTCAAGGTAAATCTGACTGGATACTGGTTTGTATGTCAGTACTATGAAAGCCATGTGGCCCACTCAGTAGATCATACATCAATACCTCTATGCATTTTTGAACTAAATGCTTCCTAGTTTAGAACTGCCTACTGAAGAGACAACTGAATGACAGGAGCGAGAACATTTTGAACTTTGACAATAACAGGAAGTCCCTCTAATTGAGTTTACACTTGGTTGAATTTATTCTCCATGCAATAATTTATGCCATCTTGTAAATCGAAAGAAGAGCAGTTGAAAAGCTTCAGGTCTTCCTTGTGTGAATTACACGACTTTGCAGAGCTTTGACACTCCGCTGCCTTTATCTTCACCAGTTCTTCACCATAAATTGTGGAGAAACATTTTGCAGTGGAGAAGCTTAAGCCAGCAACATACTTGCCTCTGTCAGTCAGATAAGCACATCTACTCTAAGGATGATTGGTCTACTTAAAGTGTCTCAGACTGAGCCCACGCAGCCGTTTATCACAAACTTTTCCAACAAAACTCTTCCCACTCTCATTTGCAGCGTGTTGTGTCGAAGTGAGAGGCAGTGAGAGGGAGGCATGCGATAGTGTGGGTGCAGCTCCTCAGCAGCCAGGAATTTATCCAGCGTGGAAGCGTTCATAATAGTCTGACTGCTGGGGAGTGGAGACATCTGTACTGCAGTTTGTCTTTTATTTACTGAGGTTTCACACAATATTACACAAGCTACAATATTACAATTGTGCTACAGCTTGACTGTGTTGTGATCTCATTCCCCCTGTAATGAAACTTCGCCTGTGTCTTAGTGATGACACAGGTGTGTTTTCATCGCCTGATAGGGCTTCAGAAGTCAAATACATTGGTTTAACAGCTCTGTGCGGAGATGGTGACATTTTTATATTACCCGAATAAAAACATTTTACTGTGGTGTCTTGTTGACATAACTGCAACTTGTCAAATATGCAAATGAAAAACATTTTCTCAATATTTTAATAAGAAGCATAACCCAGCTGTAGCTTGTCTGCCATACAAAAGCCATTTGGTGTTTTGCATATAATTAAAATCACTGCCTCTTCCTACGGAGGGTAAAAATCACCATTCTTAGGACTAAGTGAAACTCTGTGTACTTTGAATTATGATGAGTTATTCATCACTTCAACCTTCCAGTCACCTGGGATATGTTTTAGTGTATGAAAACTCCTTAATTTAAAGTATACTCTAAACGGCACACAGAACTATTGTACTTACTCTGTCGTTTGACAGGGAGTAAACACACGATTTACACTGGCTTTGAGTCCTGCCTTGAACTTACAGTAAAGCAAAGTTAAGGTGACGAAAGGTGTAAAACATGAAGTTATTGTTGTTCATGCTTGGATCAGTGTCCTCTCTGCCCTTCACATTATATCATTTTGAGGAACAATAGAAGTGGGAGGTGATGCTGGAAATGAGATTATCTGGGTGGAAGTGTGAGGTTTTTCCCCCCTGTGTGTGTGTGTGTGTGTGTGTGTGTGTGCGTGCGTGTGTGTGTGTGTGTGTGTGTGTGTGTGTGTGTGTGTGTGTGTGTGTGTGTGTGTGTGTGTGTGTGTGTGTCTGTGTGTGTGTGGTGGGCGGGACGTGAGGGCGGCTGTAGTCCTGTGTGGAGGGGGCATTTTGTTTTTTCAATCTCTTCACGCTCAGTTGGACAGTCAGATGGGATTAATGGTTGGTGGCGTGCAGAGTGACGGGGTCAGTGGGACACAGGGCGAGGTGTGAAATCACTTCTCTATGGTGCACAGGGACTGAGAACTCAGAGGCTGGATGCTGGATCAACATTATAAACTATCAGCTTGACTGCATTTATTTATAAGTTAACTTTTTCAAACTTATTTCCTTGTTAACTTTTGAGTGGAGCTTACCTTTCTTAATCTTAATAGCACTGTAGCAGTGTTTATTTTCTGTAACTCTTGTAAAGCTGGTTGGAGCAGTAGTTTTGTCATGCAGTGAACTAAGAATTCCTTAAACCTTAAAAAATGTCTAGGATGTTAAAAATATTAAGGGAAAATTGACAACACAGCCATGGCTCTCTTTTTTCAGTGATTCAGAGAAGTGGTAGAATTCAAAGGAGAAGTAAGATGGATACTTCTAGCAGAGCAGCAACAAACACTCTGTGCATGCTCTTAACTACTTAGCGACTCCTTAGCAATATCCTATTAACATTTACAGTCTTTTGTAATTTTTGTTGTCACCATATTTTGATGATATATTACCTCAACTTTTGTAATGTATTTCATATTTAAGGCATCAACAATAAGGGACTGCAGTCGTACAGTCTAAGTGACAGTCCCCCAACACTGGATTGTCTGGATTGAAAATTGTCCATGTATGATTATGTCCAGATGTGAAACTGTCAAAAGTAATTAGTATCCACTAAATCGATTGGAACAGACAAGTTGCTTTTTTTTAATTGTAAAATATTTTTTTAATTAATTATAGATAATCACTGGTTTGAAAAAAGTGATGGGATCATTAACCCATTATTTTATAGCATACATTTTGGGGGGAATTGCTGCATTATGCACGTTTGTATCACTTATTCACTTCTTCTTTTCTATGACAACATAGCATAAAGCTGAATGAGGTATTATAGAATAATGGCTTGTTAATAAGCATTTTACCAAACTTCGGTCAGGCTCCAGTTCTCGGTCAAAACTGGGCTCTTCTTGGGTCTTCGTGCATTGAGTCCATTTTGATTCAAAACATAATGTATGGCATGGACTGGACACTTCTATGCCTTGGAGGTATGTATAGCCACATTTTGACCAAAAGTACCCATAGCCTTTAGTCCCAGGAACTTTATCAAGAAGCTTAAGTCTCCCTTCAGACCATCGTTCGCCTGTGTTTCCACAGAAGGCCAGGGGAGATTAGGCAAAATCATCTTGCTGACATACGAACGATTGATGAGTTCCACAAGCTGTTACACTATAGTCCTCCAGGTGGTGGTAATGCAGAAGACTATACAATAACTATGACGTTATAACTATATTGCGTGGAGATGGACCAGGGGAAATAAAATGCTTGAGCACTTGACCTATCAGGCATGTTCAGTGCTGCAAGCCCCCCAAAGGTCTCTGTAATCTTGTAAAGTACCCCAACCTGGGACTGAAGGGGTTAACTCATTTCCATGGAGGTTTGGTTAGAGTTCTTGGATGTATTTCTTTGATAATTTTTTCAACATTGATATCCTTTTATTCAAATTTCCCCTATGACCATGTCTAGAGAGTTTGTCCACAGTTTCATGGACGTTACATTTCTTAATAATACAAACAACTATGGCCGCTGTCACATCAAGCTCCTTGGAGGTGGTATTTATTTTCTTTCTTATCTCATCACAGAACTTTCTACTTGTCTTTTATTGTAATGCACACAAGCAGCACTTCTCTCCATTCGAATTGGCTCAATGGCGGATAATAAGATTGAATGCACCTGTGATACTAAATGAACACAACAGTCTGCTTGAACTATCACGACACCACATATTTATCAGCACTTGTAAGGACACCAAACTTTGTGGGTAAAGTGAGAGTTCAGCTCTTTTCACAGCTTCTTTGTTTGATCTGATGACAAACCAGATTCCTGCAGGCAGACATGACAAAGGAGCTTTTCACCTGATGTCAACACGTTACAAAACAAACTTTGTAGAAAGTTGTTTCAATGCGGTGAGAGGGTACCAACTCTTTCAACTATCTCATTATGATGTGAAAACTATTTAATGTTTTAATTAACCCTGTGTGTTGACTGATTTCATGTCATGACACTCGAACATTACTGACTCAGAACTTAATGAAACTAACCAAAGACCTGTCAGAATGAGAGTGGAGCTCTGCGGGGTACAGACTGTAGAGTTGCACAGTAAACCAGGTATTTGTGTCTGCGGGGGGTTGAAGATGATGTGAGAATTGGGTGCCTGGGACTTGGTTACTACATAATCTATTCTGAATCAAAAGTTGGATGTGGATGTTACGTGCTTGGGCATGTTGATTTGTGTGTATGGTGCCCTTGCAGAATGTGTGTGTGTGTGTGCGTGACATTGGACAGCTGTGAAATGGAATGTGACTATGACTTCAACGAGACTAACTGACTACACATGGCAAGCCAGGCGCCCCAGTGGCCTTTTGTCAACGCACTTTCCCTTCCTTCATATCTGTCTCTGTCATGTCCCTTGCCACACACACACACACACACACACACACACACACACACACACACACACACACACACACACACACAGTTTTGATTATATCTAATTAAGGCTGAGTGCCATTTCAGCTTTGACAAAATGCATCTTTTCCAGCCGTGTGTGCACTCACTCTGGCTCACTTCTTCCTATGGGTCACTAAGTGAAATGGATGGCTCCTGTGTTCAAGGTGACAGGAGGCAGCACCCATGGGATACTATCTGCACCCACACCCACAGACAGCTACGTTTGCTCCCTGAAGTCAATGAATCATTCATTTGATTCCATCTAGTGTCCCTTCTTATTTTTCCTTATTAATA
Source organism: Pseudopleuronectes americanus (assembly GCA_038501795.1). Taxonomy (NCBI): domain Eukaryota; kingdom Metazoa; phylum Chordata; class Actinopteri; order Pleuronectiformes; family Pleuronectidae; genus Pseudopleuronectes; species Pseudopleuronectes americanus. The sequence continues at coordinate 1,268,198 of CM076717.1, read as the reverse complement.
CATTTTACAAATTTTCTATATTTCTCTTAACCACGGAGCCATATTTCCTAATGTTCCTACATGTGTCATTTCCTACATAAGTTGTTCTGAGCCTCGCAGGGGGTGTGTTATTATTTTCCTGACATAACTGCAGCACTGATCATACCTTATTATGGCTGGTGGGCACATTTCCTCAGCTCTTCTCTCTGTTGATGACAGAGCACAGTAATTGGCCACGCTGAGTGACATCCTTGCATTTCTGGGAGCAGATAATGAGGCAGCCATTTTACGTAATGCTGACAGACACTTTGAGCTGTTAACGCAATTAACTGCTGCATCGGGCAGATCACTAGGTAAATTAATTTGAAGCCTGATTCCAGATTACACATTCATGGGTATTAATCACCAACTGATTACTACTACAACATTAAGTACATGGGAAAAAGTTTACAAAATGTTGGGTCAATTTACTGGTGCAGCTTTTATGCATTGGATTGGATTGGTGTTGGGCTGAGCATTGAGGCATCAGAGAGGTTAAATAGACCCTAAGGAAAACACATTTTCTTTATTTGGTCAGATGTTATCAGAAACATATGTCCTGTATTAATGGTTGGACTCTGGGTAATCTTGTGAATGATCCTTTACATACAAATAGTGCTCAACTGTGTGTGTGTGTGTGTGTGTGTGTGTGTGTGTGTGCGTGTGTGTGTGTGTGTCACTCTGAAACGTAATTACCAGAGAGGGTTTACAGAATTAACATGACATCAGTCAGTAAGTACATAATTTAAAATGGAATGCATAAATAATGGAATTTAAAATGCAGTTTAAATAGAAAAGGAAAATAAATAACTTCCTTCATCTATTGAATTCAGATGGCTTTTTGAGAAGCGATTTCCTTACTTATTTGCATTTCCATTTCCTTGCTGCTGTTTTCCTTTTCCTATTAGCTGAGTGATTTGCTGAGTCATTTAGCTTTTCCTTTTAGCCTCTATATTTAGTCTTGTAAAGATAGTTAGGGCAGTGCACTGGTAAAATGAGGTAAAACAATACAAATTAGCCCAGGGATGTAACAACATATTGATTGGATCTGTACAAATTTCCTAATTTGCATTATATCGACACAGATTGTCTTTATAAAATATATTTTTAATAAATCCTCTTTTTATTTTAATAATAATTATTAATAAATGGAAATCTTGATGGATTTCTACTGCAATAGTTGTGCTGAGCAGTAGACAGGGTGTGCCACTGTGTGCCAAAAACAACGCATAACCAAAAAAAAATCAAAGAGCACAAAGACAGTCATATAAATAACTAAAAGCCAATCTTTTAGGTGTTGATTTGATCCACTGTTGGTTTAAATATTGATACCATATACCCACACATTAGTTGGAGCTGCTTATCCTTGATGTTGTGGTCTCTGAAACCTGTCTCACTAGTCACTGGTCATGAAGGCGGGTAAACCACTTGTGTCAGCAAAGTGCTCAGTGCATAACTAAGGGATACGTTTTATAAAAGAAGATAAACTCTGCACTCAACTCAAGGCCACTCAAGTAATATCCCCTTGAGCAAATCTCAAGTCATTTATCTCATCCATGAAGGAGTTAGGGTTTACCAGTGTCACACATTATTATCCAATCAATACATGATTATCCAAGTAGGTCATAATGATAAACAAGCTTTATTCCAGCTGCTGCAAGTGTTGTTCAATCAATGGAGGAACAATAAAAGTAAAATAGCCATCCAAGGAATGGATTAATTCAATGATGAGTTCAACAGATGACAGATGAGTGTCAATATGCTTCTACCACTCTCCTTTGTATTAAGACACAATTTAGAAATTAAACATATTGGTTGTTTTTTTGTTATATTTTTTAAATAACAGCTCCCCCTGCTGCAATGTTTGCTTTCTTCCTGAAACAATATTCTGTCCTCTGCCCATATTCATAAACGTCAAGATGTTAATGTGGCCATCAAGGCAGCTGATCAGACCATAAGGCAAAGTAACACACTGAATTTTAACAACAGTATTCTCATTGGATTGGATTCAATTTTATTGTCATTACACAGAGTACAAGTACAGAGGCAACGAAATGGAAAGTGAAATTGTGAAATATAAAACCTCATGTGGATGCTACAGTCGTGACCTGTCAGAGAGCCTGTGCACTGCCCCACCAGGGGGCACACTGCCACTGTATAGATGCATTATGACGGTAGCCCCAAAAACGTACTGCTAATTAGAACTGAGTCTGACGGAGACTCCACTTGCCAGTTAAAAGTAATGGTCCTCACTGATCTGTCATCCATCTCGTCTTTTATTCATTCTTGCATCAGCCACAAATGTCTAACACACATCATCCTGTGAAGAAACCCATTGTCAGGAGAGATGACTTGAATGGAGAGGCTGAATAACTTAAGTGATACTGTTTAGTGCCAGACAGAGAACAAACTGATTGTTAATATATTTTAACACGAAGGTATGAATTCAGGAACAACAGTTTAACCAAATGTAAGGTTCACATTGAGGGTAGTGACAGACCTCATGACAACTGCTGCAGTGTCCATTCCAAAACTTCCCGTTTGGAATGGACCATTTGCTTAGCCTGAGTTGATGCTCCGGAGCTACTTCTGAAGTATCAGTCATCTGTGAGTCCTTATCATCCAATTGAAGTAAATGGTGTCCACTTCTTCAAATGTATAAAAACAACAGAAAAATTTGGTTGTTTTGGATGTGTGGACTCAAACTCTTCACCCACCCCTCCATTGGCATAGTGGTGAGAAGATAATTAGTGCATTTTCCTTTTTTGGTGAACTATCCTTTTAAGTTAATCACATTGAACAGCCTCCTCTGATCACATAAGATGACATTCTACATGATATCTGCACTCCAGAGCAGAGGACCTTGGCATTATGTTCCCCCTCTTCTTTTTTGCTTGATTCAAAGAAGAGTGGGTTTTTTCACAATATGATAATGAACATGACAAGATGACAATCAATAATTAGAATGGTTAAATAAGTACAAATATTAAAATAAACAGCTCCGATCAAATCTCAGAATGCCTCAGGCTCTGCTGACTTTTTCAAAGTTTGTGTAAAAACCATATGTTGAGTCGTGTACAGCAAGTCTTAATGGAGCTGCAAAATGTAGGCTATTATGTGTGTTTTGCACACAGCTGCAGGTCCTGCAATATTCTGGAATAGAACTCAGAAGGGAGGAGGCCCAGGAGTCGTAATAATAGCAAATGTTTAATGTCTAATTATTTTAAAAACTCTTTGAGGTTGAATCCACTGCGGAGACGGTCTGATTGCTCTCCATTGACCACTCCAAAGGGGGAGATGGCAGTAAGGCTGAACATAATGAGAGGCACACAATAAAGGAACAGTTGCCACAGTGAGGAAAGCCTAGATTAGCCAAGATAAACTGTCACTCAGGTAAACAGAGAGAGGGGGGGAGGGGGGGGAGGACATTCTCTCGCATCTGAGATCCCTGCTGCGCTTGTGCAACTTCCACCTCAGATTGTCAGCAATCTACTCTTCATCGACGTCAATTATTCACTTTGTAAATGCACGAGGCTGCTGCTCCTGACCTATGAGACAGTTTGAGGTTTTTCAGTCAATTAAGGACTGTTCATGAAGCAGATGCTGTGCCGACGACCTCGCTCACTTCAAACTGAAACACCTGCCATGATTCCAATTTGCTGCATAAACAAGATACAATACTGTATGGAAAAAAAGTTTCCTAATGACCACAGTTATGGACTGCAAGCCTCTAAAGACCAAAGCTTTTTTGTTTTGTTTTTTCAAAAAGAAAACACCTTGGGGAGAAATTTGCTGTCAAGAGAAGTCTGACAAACTTGAGAATAACAAAAATCAAGGTGTTCCGGTGAGACTGAGAACAGGAGGGATGCTGGGGGAGGAAAACAGAGAGCAATCTTTCATGCCCATTCATATTCTGTCCAGGAAAAACTGAGACGCACTCTCGCCATATGTCCATCTCCTGCAATTAACCACTCACGTCAGAAAGGTCTTCTCAAGCGTGGAAATAACAAGATGGAGAGAGACAGAAAGCTTTGTGTGGCATGTTTCTCTTTTCCTTTTGGCAGGAAGCTTCCTCTCAGCAGGCACTAAGAGATCCTCTCTCTCAGCACTGATTCCATCAGGATTAGTGGGGAAATGGCAGAAATCAATGCACTGAGGAGTTGGCCTGTATGCTGAGGATGCCTGGATTTGGAGGAGAGGAACCAATCCAGTGAAGCGGGGGTATTAGTTGTAATCTCTGAATGCAGTCAGTGCCAGAGTCTCCCTAACCCGTCTCTGTTTTACAATCCTCACCTGGAGTGAAAACACACATCTTTGTCCAGCAGCAGCCAGACAATATAGAATGTAGATAAGTACAAGTTAATCCTCAGAGAAGTGACTGATACAGAACATTAACTTGATGAAGACTTAATTAATTAATTACCTGCCCATATCTCTGTCTTCGCGCTTGACTTTGACCAATTTCCATTCAAATTCTCCTTTATTCATTACTTACTGCTTCAATTTGTCTGAATATCATCAGCTGATGTGTTGACTTGCTTGCTAGACTTTATTTAAATAAAACTGGTTGATAACTGGTATTTTGAACATTTATAAAGCTTCACTTGGACTTTCTCCTGTTCATAGACTTTATGCTTAGACTGACCTTCAGTAATGTGTAATCTGCAAGTTAATGCAAATTTCAAGCAAACTGACTGAAGATTTGATATTGAAAGACTTTAGTGCTTGCACGCAGGCACACGTACACGTAAATTCAAACTGCAAGGTTTTATGGCTGTCATGGATTTAATTTGGACAGCCATCATACCATGTCACTGTAAAATTTGTACTACACTCTTACACATCCCGACACATGCAGACAGGGCCGGAGCATAATGGAAACTTAGATGGAAATCGATTTGAATGTTCAGTACCCTTGTGAGTCCACCGATTCAGCATGAATACTTCTCACCATTATCCATGTGTATGATTGAGGTGAGAGCTTTAGCAGTTAGGCTAGTCCCCTCTCTCCCTTCCTCCTTTACCTTTGCACTTGTACATACTGCTTCTTTCAGCAGAAATTAGCTGTATTAAGGCAGTGACTAATCGCCTCACATTTTCCCTTCCACTGCACTTGCCGGGCGGGCCACGGCTGTCTGGATCCATAGGTAATGCTAGCCTTATACGAAAGCCAGACCACCTCAATCAATAGCTGCCCCTGGGCAAGGACGGAGATGGGAAGGAGAACAGAATGCCGCCTAATTCAATGAAGGAGACATTACCCCGTGCTTGCAACGCGCCAGGGTATGAGTAATCATAGACAAATTCATTTTAGAGCCCTGGAGCCCAGTATTGCTTTCAATTAAGGGCAGAGTTTAGAGCAAGCGGGGTGCATATAGTGAGAGCTGCTGTGAGTGGGCAGCAAAAGGAGAGGCTCAGACAGAGATCGGATCAGTTTCTGTTGACATAGCCAATTTGCAGCTGAGGTCTTCTTCAGGCATTCAGTATATCCAGAGGAGTTGTTGTAATGCTTGCTGACCAGTTCACTGTGAAATACAGATAATGATCCATCCATGAGAGGCTCAGTGTTGTTTTCCGTCTCATGGAGAATAAGTACATTATACTGTAGATGTTGCTGGTGGAGTGCTGGCTAAAAAAAGGCTGGAATGGAAAGACATGTTTTGATCCAAACGGGGAAGACTGCTGCTCAAATGTGAAAAAGAAAAGAAACCATTGTCCAAATAAGGATGCAGGATGTTGAATTGCATCAACATCCTGCTCTAACATGTTGCATTGCTGCAATACAATGAAGTTATTTATTTAACTCATAGGGTGAAGTGCAATCTAGTTCTACCTAAGAAGCACCCACATGTGGTCAAGGTGCTTAAAGTGAGATTAAACTTAGTTTTACACTTGAGTTATCTACAATACTGAAAAACATATATGCACTATTTTGAAAGCTCCAATCTATAGGCCTAAGGTATTTATGTGTGTGTGTCGGTGTGTGTGTTTGCAACTAATTTCTGTGATAATGTAGAATACAGTGTGTATGTGTGTGACAGAATGTGTGTGTACATATAAATCAGTTTTCTCTGTTGCTGTTTCCATGGCATTGACCTCATCTGCCCTCCTTCCCTCTCCCTGTATATATCGGGCCAGTCCGCCTATTGATGTTCTCCATGTTTTTTGACTTTGTGATTTTATGCAGCTGCATCTTTCATCATATCACATCATCCTCTGCATGCCAAAAGAGCAAAGTGTGGGTATGCAGTCATTAAAATCCCCTGCAATGTAATCACTCAGTTGTTGTCAGACATATATAGTTATGGAAAATGTTCAATTACTGAGTGGATATTATGCTGATAACTATGATGTTTCAGTGAAAGAAAAATTGTAAGTGTGATACAGTAAGAGATGGTATTTATGCATGGATTCCTTTAAAAATGCCAGACTAACAAAACACAGTCAGAGGCATGGACAGGAGCTGGACCTTTCTCCAGCAGTCACTATATTTATCAGTAAATAAGTCAGTTATGGAGGCTGTGTCTTTTCAAGTTGCTTTTAGATTTGATTTTCTAACTGGCATGTGGAAATAGCAAATAAATGCATTTCTGCTCAACTGCCAATATAGAAGATGCAAGTTGCAGCTTTGGAATGCAGTTTTGAAGCCACTTCTAAAGATCACTGGGATTTCATTATATCTTCTATATGTAATAATCTTTGTCTCTGGCATTTTTGTTAAGACTGGTGACATGTGATATCTTGAGTGGTTATTGTAAGGAATATTTCAGTGTATTTTAATAATTCTATGCTCTATACTTTCCATGTGTAAAATCGTACAAATCAGTTCGATTCTGGTGAAAGGCCTATGGAAATGCTAATGCTCTGTTTACACCAATCACATACGAAGTCAAAGCAAAGAGACAAATAGACAACTCTCTTCTATTGTGTGTTGGCAATAGAAATTCTTGAGCAAAAGATTTGTGTGACACAATGTCACAATAGCCAATCAGCATTGATGATGAAACCCACCATACTAAGGTCATGGCACCAATCCGAGCTAGCAGTTCATCCAACCAGTAGGCTGATCAGCCCTGAGTCTAACGCTGGAATTGACAGTCATCCAGACTGTGAAATTCCCTGAGCTGTGTGCGACTCAGGATGGTTGTGTTAACCCACACAACAGGTATCAAGTAACACAACATGAACATTTGCTTTGTGTTTTGTGTGAACGCACCTTAAGGTGAAAGAGCTCCTTAAGTCTTATGTTCAAAGTCTATCCAGGACCAAATTGCAGACAAACAAAGTTAGCTGTGAGCTGGTGAGTGTGGTGGAGACAGATATTATGCTCATTAATATTAGATTATGAACTGTATAACTTGCAAAATGGTGACACCGTCTTGTTGAGGTAATATGTCCACAAGAGGATTAAGATCTGCCAGATTATTCAAAACGGCCTCTCTTTTGCCAAAACAAATACAGAAAGGTAGATTCACGAGGTGAAATCTGACTGGTGATAAATGCTTAATGCAGCTCAGCATGAGCTGCATGTTCTAAACTGTTTGATAACAGATGTATATCACAGCCTCAGCCCCACACATTAAATAGTTTTATCTGCTTTCTCTAGAATAAAGACTTCAAAGTAATCTGTATTTATAAAGATCTTTATATACATTATCAATAGATGCAAAGGCTAATAGCACCATGGTTTTAAACTCTGTTAAACATTTTAATGATAAAAAACATCTGTTCAAACAGTTCAAAATCCACTACAGCAGAATTTGACAGTGAAGATGACTGTGATTTTTAAGAGATGTACCATCTTGAGCTATTTCTGTAATCTACCTATTCCATTACTTGTCAGAGCAGTACACATCACCTAATTGTCAGTCGTGTCTCTGTGAAAGCTGCTTTTTAACAGCTCATGCCTCGTTCTCCACATTTTAGAGTTCAACTAGTTTCCACTGACAGGAGAATTATAGGTCTGTGGGACTCACAACACTGCTTTTATAGGACATGCTGGCCCCAAATCGCAGCAGCAGCTCTGAGTCTAACATAAAGGAGAATAAAGTTCTGAATATAGAGTAATTAATAAGGTGGCCTATTATGTAGGTTTTCCATCTCAGAATACACGTCTGAGACAAATGTAGGAATAGTACACCACTTTGCTGTAAAGCACAACAGGAGGGCAGGTGAGTCACTTTAAATGCCATGCCACAGTCTGCCTTATCTCTTTCATTCAGAGAAAATACACATAGTGATACATTTAGCCTAATACCTCAAAATATAGCACAGGTGATTTTTAAGATTAGTAGTATCTCTTTTTAATTTAATACTGAGATTATTATAGGCTTTAAGTACAATCATTCAGACGTTTTCATTTTCAAAATCAGAATATCCCAACTGTACTGAGTTTGTTCATTTTTTTTAAGAACAACTAAAGAGCAGATTAAGATTCAGTGGTTGAATATAAGGAACAGCAAACCACACTTCCATCAACGCCCATTTGTGATTTAGTATTTGATGTTAACTTTAAGATCAGATCGAGTTTTTCAGCTGTTTAATATCCTCTCTGTGTCCTGTATTTAACCAGGTAAAGTGTCCATTGAGAAAATAAAATATATTTTTCAATCTCAATAAACATTGTTGGAACAAAATCCAATGCAACTGTCATATAGATCTGGTCAGAAATCCACTAATAGTTTATAAAAAAAGGTACACATTTCTAAATGATTTAGAAGTAATCACATTGGCAACAGTACTATAGTCTCCATCCATTCCAATTAACTGTGGCGACCAGAATTTGTCAGATACTGTGAGAGGGCAGGTCAGGCTGATCATATTTTTCAAAGATAAGAACCAGTTCAAGCAGAAATCCATTCATGAAGCCAACCAATCAGAGATCAAACAAATAAGTTTTTATAAATATAGATGCATGAATAACCAGGTGTTATATAAACCTTGAAGATTCCATGTTTTTCAATTTTACCATGTAATGGCTGTGAAATGCTTTTTCACTCAGGATTAGATCAGTTTAGTCGAGAAGATTGGAATTTGATCCACAGATATTTAATAGGTGAGAACATTTTCTTGTGTATTTCTATCAGGCAGGTGCCTACATATTTATTTTACACTTTTTCATAAAGAAAGGCCAATGGCAGCATTCTATACAAGATCTGGTATACACTCAGACAGAGAAGTGACAGAACCCTGCAGCATCAACAACTGCCTAAGCAATACACTGGTTTGTGCTACTGTATTTATTTATGTCTTACTGTCTATGGCCATGAGGATTTCCTTTTCAGTGCACATTAGCATGAAGGCCTTCAAGTGATGCTGAGTCAGATAACTTCTTAGCCTTTACTGTTGAGAAGAGTCCCTCAATGACAGCTAGAGGGATAGAAAGTGTCAACAGAAACCTATATGCCAGTCCAATCACATGGTCCTCATCAGTGAGTTGTGAGAGGTTGAAATGAATACAAATGGTATAGTGTTTGTGGCTTAGACAGATCCTGCAGCTGTCTTATGTCTTGCTCCATTTACAAAATGATGGTCCATAGCTATCCTCCTCATCTCATAGGGGTATCTCATTACCTGTGCTGACGTTATAACCCACCAGAGACGACTAGACAGCTCAGCATGAAATGTGCCAAGAGCAGCTCTGTCATCTGACATAAGCAGACTTTTGCTGATTCCTGGGAGAGCTGAGCCTTTGGGTCCATTTGCTCTTATATTAAAGCAAAGTTTTTTAGGATCAAGACCAGAAAACCCTTGAGGGAAGTTTCATGTTAGTTGAACACCCACCAAAGTATGCTATCTGTCGGTGTCCAGAATGACATTGTGCACATTGACCTCAAAATAAGCATCATGTAATATTATATAGGCTTGTGGCACATCTCCTCTCTCCTTCAGCTGAGGCTATAGGGTCAGTAGCAAGCCAACAAAAAAGGTGTCCCTGTAATTACTGAAACATCCAAAGACCTTAGCAAGAGCCTGGACCTTAGGCCACAACCTGGTTTCCCCTGGTTTCCCCTGGTTTCCCCTGGTTTCCCCACAGCCCCCTGTGACATTAGTCATCACTTGCCTCGTCCCACCTTGGCATATGTCTTTGAGAGAAAGTACACTTTATAGAACACTGCCCATTGTATCTCTCAGTACCAATCTCAGATTACAGTATGTCTTTATGTCCTATCTCTGTTGCTTTAAGAGAGTCATAAAGGAATACAGAGTACTTGGTGTTGTCAGCTACATCACTGAAGTTACTCAAATGTGCAAATGGTTATACTGAGCTTGTGTTACAAATCTGTAAATTTGTCCATCCTCTGATGTATATGTGTCCCTATTTCCATTTTTCATGTCATTATTTGCAGCTGGTGCAAATGCTCTAAACACAGGACAGAAATGGTGTACGTGTGTATATGCATAATAAGCAGAGAATTGAGATCTGTGTTCACAGGAGACACATGCTGAGATAGATTCTAATGCCAGGTGTCAGTCAAATAAAAGAAAGAAGGCACTTACCCGCGCACCTCCCACGCTATAACTCGCATATACACATAATTAAACATGTCCCCCCACACATCCCCCCCAACAAAGAGCTTGACAGGAACCTTGCTACGCGGGCTCGACCCCCTCAACTGTCTCCCACCTCTCCCAATCCCCCTAGCCGAGCACAGAATCCCTAACAACCCGTACCATCCCAACACTTCCCCTTAAGCTACGGAAAATAATCTCCCCCACCCCCCCCACAAGCTCTACACTTCCCGCCCTAAGCAAGCCGCAAGGACTCACACCCTGGGGGAGTACATAGTGAGTATATTATAGCTGGGGGCGGGGGGGGGGGCGGGTATGGGGGTGGGAAGGGGTGTGTACCGTCCAACTGCCCCCGGCGGAAAACCACCCACCACAGCGGACGGGTACAGGGGGGAACTTAGGGGCGGAAGGGAGGGTTGTCAAAGAATAGTTGCAGTTAGACGGTATTCAGAGTAAGAGGGTGGTATTATGTTGTATCTAATATGATATTATTTTAGGCGGCTTGTGGGGGGAACATTTTTGTGAACTGAACTCCCAGTGGAGTATGCTGATGCTGGGTGTTTTTGTAGTTATGATTCAAGGTTTGAATGAAGTAGATTTTGAGGTCGGTTTTTGGGGAGGGCGTTTTACTGGTGGGTCATAATTTGATTTGGTGGATGGTGTACGGTTGAAGCATTGTGGGGTGTTATTGTTCGGTTATTCATGAGTTTTTCAACTTTTGCGTTTGTATTTTATGCTAATTGAGGTTGATTTTTAGTTTAAGGACTGCGATGGGGTTTTTGAATTTTCTTGTGGATTGGGCTTTCGTGATTGTGGGGTTAGTCTGTGTTGATTATATTTAGAGAGAATTTTTTGTGAAGTGTGTGGTTGAAAGATAGATTTGAGATTGTTGGTGTAAGAATTGGAAAGGGTACGGTGTTTATGGACCTGAGTTAAAATTTGATTGGGGTTTTTGTTTGTATAGTCTGTTAGTTTTTATGTTATGATAGGGAGATTTTTGATAAGGTTAAAGATAAAGATTGGTATTGATATAAGTGTGTGGGTTGATATGAAGGAAACGTTGTAGTAATTGTGTAACCTGGGGAAAAGTGTTGGTATAAGTCACGCTGTGTGGTATTTTGGTGTTTAGTAATGATAAATGAGTTAGTTTTTGAGGATGTGTATGGTGATTTTTTGGTGTTTGTTTATGATTTTTTGATTTATATATTAAGTAATGTGCATTAATAGGTACGAGGTATGTACAGGTTTTTATGTTGTCATTTTTATATTGAATAGATATAGTAGTTAGACATTAGGAGAATAAGTCGGCTGTGTTGTGCTCGTTTAAAAATAGGTTATAAGTTATTTTAATGAGGATTGTGAGAGTGAGTCATGATTTGTGGTGATTTATAGTTGTTGGGTTGTTTAGTAGATATGATGGCGGGGGAGGGATGCCGTGATTAATAATATTTTGATAGTTTGTTAATTTAGTTTTGATTATCGTTTTTAATTTGGGTTGTATGGAATATTGATGGGATATTTAGTTTATATGGGGGTCTTGAAGATAATATTGTATATTGTTGTCTGGTGTTTGGTTGGTGTGAGGAGGTTTGATTTTGGGGTGTTAATTGAATTTTGGTAATTGGGATTGTTGTGTTGAGTTGGAGAGTTGTTGTGTCAGATGGATAGGGGTAGGTTTGGATTGGTAGGGTATTTAGATTTTTTTTTTCGTGAGGTGTCTATATTTTAGAGGGATATGGGAGTTTGTTTGAATTGAGTGTATGTTTGATTGGAGAATTGGGTGGAAATTGGTTGTTGGGTGTTTGGGAGATGTGTTTAATGTGTGTCTTGCTTGATATTTTGTCATGGTAAGTGGTAGGTAATTGTATTTAATTGTGATGGTGTATTGTGGGTTAGTGTTATGAAAGGGAATTGTTGGTTAGTTTGGGGAGGTTATAGTGTTTTTTGAGTCGGGGAGGTAGGTTTTTGGGTTGTTTAAAGTTGTACGTTTTGGGTGGGTATGTATAGAGTTGTAGTGATGTATAGACCGTGTTTGGGTTGGGGTGTTGGATGAGGAAGTTGTTTGGGACTTTAAGTATGTTGTGGATTGGGAGAGAATAATATAGTTGTTTCCTGATATCGCGTGGGGGTTTTATTATAACCCCCTAGTGTGATTTGGGTGTGTTGAAGAAGCATGTGTGGTGTTGTGTTTATGTTCGGATATATACTTTCTATTGCATATTCGGTAGGTAAGTGGGGGGTATTAATGGGTTGTGTCGGTGTGTAGCTGGTGGGTTGAGTTCCGGAGGGGGTGGTGGAGTGTATGGATAGATAGTTGTTTATCTGTCTGTTGTGTGGTGGTGAGTTGGTATTTGGATTTATACTTCGTAGGGGATTGGTTAGTTTGGTTTTTTGTGTTTCTGTTTAAAGGGTCAGTGTTGGTGGGAGTGTGTTTGGCTTTTTCTGCTGGTATGGTATTTGGAGGAGTTGTTGTAGTGGTTTTAGATTACTTTTTGATTTGGTGGAGCTTGGTGGTTTTCGAGTGTTGTTGTGGGGGGGGTGAGGAATTGGCGGTTGGGATTTGTGGGTTTGAATTTTGCTACATAGTAAGTGTCAATGGTAATGTGATTTGGGTGTGTGTGGTAGTGTGAGTTTTGTATGCGGTGTTGGTTAGTTGGTGTAGATTGGGGCTTATGGTGGTTGGGGGGTTGGAGTATCGCCCATGGTTTTAGGTGTGTATGGATTAGTTTTTAATATTGGAAGTTGTTGGTATATAGGTGGTTTTGAAAGGTTCAGGTGTTTTGGTTTTTTTTGTGGGTTGGATGTTAAATTGGGTGTGAGTGTTGCTATATGGGTTTTATTGTATGGGTTGCTGGGGGTTATAGTTGATGGTTGTGGTATGAATTTTAGGATAGTTATCTCTTGGGCTAGTAAGATTGTTGATTTTGAGATTATGAAGTAGTGGTGTTTTTGGTTGGGTCTAGTGGGAGAGGGGTTGTTGAATTGTGGTTTGAGTGTGGTGAAATTAGTTAAGGTTGGGATAGGGTAGTGTGCGGGGTAAAGATGTAAGACTGTATTTTAGGAGTCTGTTGTGTTATATTGAATATGAAAGAGTATAATGTGAAAATTGGAATATATTGTTGTTATGTAATTGAGGAGGATAGGGAATGATAGGGGTGGTATTGTAGTGGCCGTTGAAAGTACAGAGTCACTAGAATTCTAGTGGTGGGAGAATTTAGTAGGTTGTGAAGGTTGGAGAAGTTGATCGGTTTAGGGTTAGGTTATTGTGTAGTTGTTTGTTGTTAGTTGTGTGGGGGGGAAGGTGTGATCGACTTGATTTTGTTTTAGTTAATGCTTGTATTTAAAACGGTTGTGCAGGTTTGGATTTAGTGTTGAATTAGTGAATATTAGGTAATAGCGGAGGGTGTAAAGATGTGTTGGAGGTAGAGATGTATGGATAGGTTGGTAGTGTATGAGAAAGCGTTGTTGTTATGTAATTTGTTAAGGGTTTAGTGGTGTTGGTTGATATGCGCGGGGGTTTGGTTTGGGTAGGGCGTATTAAAGATGGATGGTATTTAGGGAGGTGTCTCGGAGAGGTGATTTGTGTGAGGGGGTGTATAGTGGTGTTTGGAGATGGTCTTGCGTTTGGTTTGTGCTAGTATACTAGTATGGTTGTACCTTTAAGGAGTTTTTTGTGTTGATGAGGATTTGTTTGGGAATAGTTGGTCACCCGGGGTTCTCGGGTGAATGAGAGTTGTTTGTAGGTGTGTGTTGAAGTCTTTGGGTATGGGGATTCGTTGATATTGTATTAACCCCAGTGGTTATAGGTTAGGTAAGGGGGGGGTTAGGGTGGAAGGGAAGTGGATTTCATTATTGTTGAAGAGGGCGGTGTGAGTGTTAATTGTGTGGGTGTTAATTTTTAAAAGTGGAACTGTGTTGGTTTGTTCATTTATGGTGGTAAATGACGTAGGTATGATTGGTGAATGAAGGTGTTCAGCCATTGGCGAGGAGGTTAAGGTAATTAGTTTAGTATTTTTTGTTCTTGAATTTTGGGTGGATGTCGGGCTGCTTATGTGCATGATACGGTTATGGGGCTATAGTTGGTTGGGGGGGAGTTTTGAGATTCTGTTGGTGAAGGGATATAGTGGAGAGGCGTGGGTAGTTTGGTTGGGTTGTTTTGTTGTTTTGGATAGGACTGATGTTATGGGTTGATTTTTGTGTGGGGGTATGGTAGACTTAATCTATATTGAGTCGTGGGAAAGTGGGAGGATTTTGTTGATCTTGTAAAGCCCCATATGAGGAATGTATAGATTTAATATTGAGAGGTTGAGATAGATTTATGAGGAGTTGTGTCATGGATGAGAAAGGGGTGTAAGTTATGGTGGTATGAGTATATCTTCGTTGGGTTGGTTATCTTATTTGTAGTTAGACATTGGGTTTCTTTTTTAGGGTAGGAATGGCGGGGTGTTTGTGTGATAGTGTCGTATGAAGTTGGAGTTATGTTTTGAGTTGTGGGATTGTTTATTTATATTGGGGTTGGAAGTTGGGGGTTTGTGGTTATGTGGACCCTATACCTACAACCTTACCTGAATGCGATCGTTCTAATTACGTGTTGAGATGTATTTTGGGTAGGGGTTCTCCAGTGGGTGTCGTTGTAGTATGAATTTGGGCTGTGAGCTAGAGATGGGACCGTTTACTTTTATGTGAAGTGGGGTTGTAGTTATGTCGATTTCAGTATATGTTTTGAGTGGTGTTGATATAGGCCTAATATGTCAATGGTATATTTTGTATTTGGTGAGTTTTGTGGAGTAATAAAGTGTTTTGTAGCTGTGGGGGGTTTGGTTCTAGTGGGGTTTTTGAAGGGAATAGTTGTATGGGGTCGGGGGGTTTTTCAGGTTTGGTTAATCGACCGCGATTTTCGTAGTTACACTTGTATGGAGATCGTTCAGTATCGTGTAGTTGACGTTCGCGGATCACTAATCTGGATGTTATTGTTTGGGTTCTGTATTTAATGGGTCTTAATAGTCGGGGACGTGGAGTATTTCCACTGGTAGTTGGGTTGGTTTGCAGGTGATATACTCGTGTGTGTCTGGGATCATGGCGCTTCGATCCCCCGTGTGTGATATTTCTGGGTGGGTGGGTAGGTGAAATCAGTATCAGTGCGGTTGTGAATCATGTTTCAGCCGTGTTGACTGGGTGTGGTGTTTTATATTTTTTAGTTCGGGGATTGATGGGGTGGGTGTTATCCATATTTGGATTCCTTGATTCGGGCGGGCTTTTGTTGGATGGGGGGGCTATGGTTGGGTGTAGTGGGGAGGGGTGGGGGTGTGTGGGTGGGGGGGGAGTTCTGTTTGGTAGGATCTTTGGGGTTATAGGATTCTGTCGTTAGTGGTGCGAGATGTTTTATCAGTGAAGTACCGGGGATGGTCTACCTTCGTTTCTGTTGATTTTTAGGAGATTTATCTGTAGGGTTAATGGTTTTTTGGAGAAAATCACGTGTGTTCATGTGGACACGTGGATTCTTGGGTTAGGGTGTGTTTGTGAGGGTGACGATCTTAGATGGTCCCTCAGAGTGTCTTTTTTCGGTGATAGTGTGTTTTCAGTGATTTGGTGGTCGTTGATGTTTTAATTTTTGACCTGCGTTCTATGAGAGTAGGTTATTTGGGGGGGATTCCTTGCTGTATTGTGTTCACACTGTGAGGGGTGGTTGGGGTATATGTCTAATTTTATGGGTTAGTGGTTACTGATGTTTGGAGTGAATGTCAAATTTTGTTGTACGTCCGGTTGGGATTCGTTGTTTATGTTTGTTGTGTTTTATGTTAGTTGTGGTGTATTTTTCCCTGTGTTCTTAGGATGGTGGGCTGGTGATTAAGGGCAAGGTTATTTTGTCTTATTGACCCCCGTCGTTTGGTGTCGTTCGGTGGGTTGCTCCGCGCCCTACCCCCCGACCCCCTAAATTATTTAAGGCTTCTGGATTGTTGGGAGTATTGTTTCCAGGAGTTTGCGTGTAAATCATTAATTCTGGTTGGTTTTGTTGTTTGGACACTCTGCTAACGTCAAGTATACGATGAGTATTAAAGTGTACGTTAATGGTGGGTATGGGCTATCAGGGAGCTTCTTTTATGATAGGGAAGTGTGGGGTTTTTGGGAATTACATTGTTGGAGTTAAACCATCACCTCCCATTTGGTGCAGTAAGTCGTTCCTGTTATTCGTTACCACATTTGGTTTTGTTTGCTTTAAAGGATAGTGGGTGTTGGGTAGGTTGGGGGTGGGTTTGGATGAGGTTTTTATGAATTGTGTGGGGGCATCTGTATAGTTGTGTGTTTTTAAATTCAGGGATGTCAACGGTGTCCGGGTTCGATCTTATTGTTATTGCATGTTACCCAGTATTTTATATTGGGTTGTGTATTGTTTGATGCTATTGGAGTTGAAGGTTGTTGTGGCGTTCCCCAAGTTGCACTTACATCATACCCTCGCTCGTTGGTAACTTTAGGCTTAGTGGTGGAGTTATGAGGATGAATATTGGTATTGGGGTATAGTTATGCCCATTCCACCATATTTTTGTTGGGTTGAAATAAGACGAGTGGCAGTTGTTAATGACTTGATTCCTGAACTTATTGTACCGATTTTTTACGTGCCTTGTCAGGGCTGGGGTCCCACGGTGGTAATCAACAAGCTAATGGAGTACAAGGGGTGCTGGGTTGTGTACCTCGAAAGGGTCGGTGGGTGGAGATTGGTTGAGTGTCTTGGTTAGTTCTATTGGTGTGGGGATTATGTATATGAGGGCGTTTGTTTAAATTTTTTGCCGGGGTGTGCGGATTGTCGTGTAGTGGGGTGGACGATGTTTTGATTCGATAGGTTTGTACTGGTCGAGGTTGTGGCATAAAGAAGCTTGCAGAGCTCTCCGCATGAAATGGTACGTCGTTGGGGTGGGGATTATTTGTTTTGATTTGTATAGGGTTTATAATTTATTTTGTTATTGATGGGGTGTGAGGACGATGAAGTTGAACATTTTAGATAGGGCATTGTGCACCTGTTGTAGTGGCGTGTACATGAGCGTTTGGGTTAGGTTATTTGGTTGTTTGGTAGTGGTGGATCCGCGAGGTTGTGTGTCCGGATGTGGGCTTATTCCGTCATTGTTCGACACAGTCGGGTAAAGTTTCGGAAGGATTTAGGATTTGTTGTTGCGGTACGTTCGGATTTTGTTTTGTTGGGTGGAGTTAGGTTGGTTTGGAGGTTGTTTTGGGGTGTTGAGTTGTGATTTGAGATTGAGTTTATTTTTGGTCAGATGGTTGAATTAGGTGTGTCGATTTTGTGACCGTTTTGTGTGTCCTATTTGTGTATTTTGGCGTGTTGGTTTGATGGGTTGGTGGTCTAGTTGCCGGTCTCGATTTTGGGGGAGTATTTTGGGTTTTTGTGGAGGATTGGGGTGTTTATGTTGTGGTGGATTCGTTTTGATGGGTCCGGGGGTGTGATTGGGTGTGTGGTGGTGGTTGATGAGCGGTGAGGTGGGGTTTTGGGGGTGGGGTTGCGGTTATGTGTGGGTGTTCCGTGGGAGTGTGTGTATGTTGTCTTAGGTTTTTATGCGGGGGAGTATTTGTAGAGCACGTTAGCGTCTGGTAGGTTGTTTGCCGGCGAGGTCGGTGTGGGCTGTCGTTGCTTGTGATCCGGTGGCTTGGGTTATATGGGGTGGGTTTGTTTGGTTTGTTTGTGAGTCTCTCGGCCACTTCTCCTCCTCAATACCCTCAAGTCAAATATTGATCTGCCCTAGTTCCACCGTCCCAGCAACACCTTCCGTGCCCACCGAACGATTTATATTTTGAAATATTATTTAAAAATCAACATGATTGGTAATAAGAACCCCGAATAATTCCTAGCTTTTATAATTAATCCATGATGAGATTGATTATCGAAGATAAGATGTAGATTGTAGTTAGGTAACTATTTTGTATACTATTTAAAATAACACTATGCCGGCATTAAATTCCGAAACCGATTCGCAGAACAACTACTAATACACATTAAAATAAGCTACACAACAATATATGTAAACATCGTATATATGCATGAAAAATTAGCATTTTTATGTTTTATAAGTGTCTCTGAATGGGTAAGGAAAGGAATCTTATTAATATCATATTGTCTGAACAAAGATACTGAAGTTAAAAGTTTGATGTATTTTGGTGTTTTAATTAGAAAATAACAATCAGATTCAATTAGAATAATAAAATACCTAATTACATTTAAAGTGTATATATATTTTGATTAGTTGCATGATTATAATTTCAATAAAGTCTAACTAGCGTCCCAAAGATATCTTGGGAGGGATCAGAATTTCTTATAGTCCCTGAACCACTGGCCGGTCGATAAACACTCTCCTCCATTACACACGTTGAATAAGATTAATTCCATAATAAAAATATTAACTCATAAGATTCTCACCATGGAGTCTTCCTTAATAAGAAAATATATTATAAGATTATAACAGAATTCCAGAAAATGCTTTTAACCCTCATAATAACATATATAAAAGTTTGCAAATCATTAAGATAAAGATCACAAAAATGAAATATAGTGAGAAGGAAAAAAACGTGTACCGAAGCCCTCACCCCTACCCCACTCCTGTGCCCATTCCCCCAGTTCAAGGTCGTCGCACCAGAGCACAAGGACTAAGGCTATTCTCTACATGGCCCCCCTAGGTTCGCTGTGCGCAGTTCCCCCTATAATCTAATCTACTCAACT
>CM076717.1:1243286-1248746 GCA_038501795.1 Pseudopleuronectes americanus | reverse complement strand
GGTGGGTATAGGGTGTGGGGTGTTGTAGGTTGGGTGTTTAGGGGTGGGTGATGTGGCGTGGTTGGGCGAGTAAATGTAGGAGTGGTGGGTGGTGGTGGTGGGTTGGTGGGAGGTGGGAGTGGGAGGTGTAGGTGTGCGTAGGGGTGTGGGTGATGGGGTAGGGGTTCGGGAGGTGGTGGGATAGGGTGCGGGAGAGAATTGTGGGGTGGATGTGGTGGTGTGGAGTGTGGGCGGTGGGGTGTGTTGCTCGTATGAGAGTGAGGGGGTGTGGGTGTGCGGGGGTGTATGAGTTGAGAGGCGGTGGTGAGAGGCGTGAGTTGTGCTGGGGTGGGTCTGAGAAGGTAGTGGTCTGTGAGTGTGGTGTTGTTATTGGTGTGTGAGGGTGGTCGTGGGATGAGTGTGTGTGTGGTGGGGGGTGTGGTGTGGGTGGGGGTGGGTGGGGGGGTGGGGTGGGGTGGGAGTGGGGGTGTGGGGGGGGTGGGGGGGTGTGGGGGAGGGGGTGGGGGTGGGGTGGGGTGGGTGGGGTGGGGGGGGTGGGGGGTGGGGGTGGGGGGTGGGGGGGGTGGGGGGGTGGGGTGGAGGGGGGGGTGGGTGGGGGGGGTGGGGTGGGTGGGGGTGGGTGGGGGAGGGGTGGGGGTGGGGGTGGGGGTGTGGGGGGGGTGGGTGGGGGGTGTGGGGGGGTGTGGGGGGGGTGGTGTGGGGGGTGGGGGGGGTGGGGGGGTGGGTGGGGGTGGGGGGGGGTGGGGTGGGGGGGGGGTGGGTGGGGGGTGGGGTGGGGGGTGGGTGGGGGGGGTGGTGGGGGGTGGGGGGGGTGGGTGGTGGGTGGGGGGGGTGGGGGTGGGGGGGGGTGGGGGGTGGGTGGGGTGGGGGGTGGGGGGGGGGTGGGGGTGGGGGGTGGTGGGGGGGGTGGTGGGGGGGTGGGGGGGTGGGGGGTGGGGTGGGGGGGTGGGGGGGGTGGTGGGGTGGGGGGGTGGGTGGGGGTGGTGGGGGGGGGGTGGGGGTGGGGTGGGGTGGTGGGGGGGGTGGGGTGGGGGGGTGGGGGGTGGGGTGGGGGGGGTGGGGGGGTGGTGGGGGGTGGGGGGGGGGTGTGGGGGTGGGTGGGGGTGGGTGGGGGTGGGGGGGGGGTGGGGTGGGGGGGGGTGTGGGGGTGGTGGGGGGGGGTGGGTGGGTGGGGGTGGGGGGGGTGGTGGGGGGTGTGGGTGGTGGGGGTGGGGTGGGGGGGGTGGGTGGGGTGGTGTGGTGGGTGGGGTTGGGGGTGGGGGGTGGGGTGGGGGTGGGGGTGGGGGGGGGTGGTGGGGGTGTGGGTGGGGGGTGGTGGGGGTGGGGGGGGGTGGGTGGGGGGTGGGGTGGTGGGGGTGGGGGGGGTGGGGGGGGGGTGGTGGGGGGGGGTTGGGGGTGGTGGGGGGGGTGGTGGGTGGGGGGGGGGTGGGGGGGTGTGGGGGGGTGGGGGTGGGGGTGGGGTGGGTGGGGGGTGGGGGTGGGGGGGGGTGGGTGGGGGGGTGGGGTGGTGGGGTGTGGGTGGGGGGTGGTGGGGGGGGTGGGTGGGGGGGTGGGGGGGGGGTGGGTGGGGGGGGGGTGGGGGGGGGGTGGTGGGTGGGGGTGGGGGGTGGGGTGGGGGGGTGGGGTGGGGTGGGTGGGGGGGGTGGGGGGGGTGTGGGGGGTGGGTGTGGGGTGGGGTGGGGGGGGTGGGGGGTGGGGGGGTGGGTGGGTGGGGGGGGGGTGGGGGGGGTGGGGGGGGTGGGGGGGTGGTGGGGGGTGGGGGTGGTGTGGGGGGGTGGGTGGGGGGGGTGGGTGTGGGGTGGTGGGGGGGGGGTGGGGTGGGGGGTGTGTGTGGGGGTGGGTGGGGGGGTGTGGGGGTGGTGGGGGGGGGTGGGGTGGGGGTGGGGGGGGTGGGGGTGGGTGGGGGTGTGGGGGGGGTGGGGGTGTGGGGGGTGGGGGGGTGGGGGGTGGGTGGGGGGGGGTGGTGGGGTGTGAGGGTGGGGGGGTGGGGGTGGGTGGGGTGGGGGGGTGTGGGGGGTGTGGGGGGGGGTGGGTGGGGGGGTGTGGGGGTGGGGGTGGGGGGGTGGTGGGGGGGGGGTGGTGGGGGGTGGGGGGGGTGGGGTGGGTGGGGGGGGTGGTGGGGTGTGGGGGGGGGGTGGGTGGGGTGGGTGGGGTGGGGGTGGGGGGGTGTGGGGGTGTGGTGGGGGTGGGGGGGTGGGGTGGGGGGGGGGTGGGGTGGTGGGGGTGGGGGGGTGGGGGTGGGGGGGGGGTGGTGGGGGGTGGGGTGGGTGGGGGGTGGGGGGGGTGGGTGGGTGGGGGGGGTGGGTGGGGGGGTGGGGGGTGGGGGGGTGGGGTGGGGGGTGGGGGGGGGGTGGTGGGGGGGTGGGGTGGGGTGGGGGTGGGGGGGGTGGGTGGGGGTGGGTGGGGGGTGGGTGGGGGGGGTGGTGGGGGTGTGGGGGGGGTGGGGGGGGTGGTGTGGGGGGGGGGTGGGGGGGGTGGGGGTGGGGTGGGGGGTGGGGGGGTGGGTGGGTGGGGGTGGGGGGGGGGTGGTGGGGGGGGGTGGGGGGGGGTGGGGTGGGGGTGGGGGTGGGGGGGTGGGGTGGTGGGGGGTGGGGGGTGGGTGGGGTGGGGTGTGGGGGGTGTGGGTGGGGGGTGGGGGTGGTGTGGGGGGTGGTGGGGGGTGGGGTGGTGGGGTGGTGGGGGGGGGTGGTGGGGTGGGGGGGGGTGGGGGGGGGGTGGGTGTGGGGGGGGTGGGGTGGTGGGGGGGGGGTGGGGTGGTGGGTGGGGGGTGGGGGGTGGGTGGGGGGTGGGGGGGGTGGGGGGGGGGTGGTGGGGGGTGGGTGGGGGGGGTGGGGGTGGGGGGGGGGTGGGGGGGGTGGGGGGTGGGTGGGGGGGTGGGGTGGGGGGGGTGGGTGGGGGGGGTGGGGGGGGGGTGGGTGGGGTGGGGGGGGGTGGTGGGGGTGGGGGTGTGGGGGGGTGGGTGGGGTGTGGGGGGGGGTGGGGGGGGGGTGGGTGGGGTGGGGGGGGTGTGGGGGGGGTGGGGTGGTGGGGTGGGGGGTGGGGGGTGGTGGGGGGTGGGTGGGGGGGGGGTGGGGGTGGGTGGGGGTGGGGGGGTGGGTGGGGGTGGGGTGGTGGGGGGGTGGGGGGGGTGGGGGGTGGGGGTGGGTGGGGGGTGGTGGGGTGGGGGGGGGGTGGGGGGGGTGGGTGGGGGGGTGGGGTGGGGGTGGGGTGGGGGGGGGGTGGGTGGGGTGGGGGGGGGTGGTGGTGGTGGGGGTGGGGTGGGGGGGGTGGGGTGGGGGTGGGGGTGGGGGGGGTGGGGGGGTGGGGGTTGGGGGGGTGGGGGGGGGGTGGGGGGGGTGGTGGGGTGGGGGTGGGGTGGGGTGGGGTGGGGGGTGGGGTGGGTGGGGGGGGGTGGTGGGGTGGGGGTGGGGGTGGGGGGTGGGTGGGGTGGGGGGGGTGGGGGTGGGGGGTGGGGGTGGTGGGGGTGGGGGGGGTGGGGGGTGGGGGTGGGGGGGGGGTGGTGTGGGGGGGGGTGGGTGGGGGGGGTGGGGTGGGGGGGGGGTGGGGGTGGGTGGGGGTGGGGGGGTGGGGGTGGGGGTGGGGGGTGGGGGTGGTGGGGGGTGGGGTGGGGGGTGGTGGGGGGGGGTGGGGGGGGTGGGTGGGGGGTGGGGGTGTGGGGGTGGGGTGGGTGGGGGTGGGGGGGGGTGGGTGGGGGGGGGTGGGGGGTGGGTGTGGGTGGGGGGGGTGGGTGGGTGGGGGGTGGGGGGGGTGGGGTGGGGGGGTGGGGGGGGTGGGGGGTGGGGGGGGGTGGGTGGGGGGGTGGTGGGGGGTGGGGGGGGGTGGGGGTGGGTGGGGGGGGTGGTGGGGGGGGTGGTGGGGGGGGGGTGGGGGGGGTGGGGGGGGTGGGGGGGGGTGGGGGGGTGGGGGGTGGGTGGTGGGTGGGGTGGGGGGTGGGGTGTGTGTGGTGTGGTGGGGTGGGTGTGGGGTGGGTGGGGGTGGGGTGGGGGGGTGGGGGGGGTGGTGGGTGGGTGGGGGGGGTGGGTGGGGTGTGGTGGGGGGGGGGTGGGGGGTGGGGGGGGTGTGGGGGGGTGGGTGGGGGGTGGGGGGGGGGTGGGGTGTGGGGGGTGGTGGGGGTGGGGTGGGTGTGGGGGGGTGTGGGGGTGGGGGTGGGGGGGGGGTGGGGGGTGGGGGGGGTGGGTGGGGGTGGGTGGGTGTGGGTGGTGGGTGGGGGGGGTGGGGGGGGGTGGGGTGGGGGGTGGGTGGGGTGGGGGTGGGGGGGGGGTGGGGTGGGGGGGGGGTGGGGTGGGGGGGGTTGGGGTGGGGGGGGTGGGGGGGGGGTGGTGTGGGGGGGGGTGGGGGGTGGGGGGGGTGTGGGGTGGGTGGGGGGTGGGGTGGGGGGTTGGGTGGGGGGGGGGTGGGGGTGGGGGGGTGGGGTGGGGGGTGGGGTGGGGGGGGTGGGTGGGTGGGGGTGTGTGGGGGGGTGGGGTGTGGTGGTGTGGGGGGGTGGGGGGGGGGTGGGGGTGGTGGGGTGGTGTGGGGGGGGTGGGTGGGGGGGGGTGGGGGTGGTGGGGGGGTGGTGGGGGTGGGGGTGGGTGGGGGTGGGGTGGGTGGGGGGTGGGGGGGGTGGTGTGGGGGGGGTGTGGTGGGGGGGTGGGGGTGGGGTGGGGGTGGGTGGGGGTGGTGGGTGGGGGGGGGTGGGGGGGGGTGGGGTGTGTGTGTGGGGGTGGGGGAGGTTGGTGTGGTGAGTTGGGTTGAGTGGGTGGGGTGGTGGTTGGTGGGGGTGGTGTGGGTGGGTGGGGAGTGGTGGGTGGGTGTTGGTTGGGGGTCGTGTGTGGGGTGGGTGGGTGGGGTGGGTGGGGTAGTGGGTTGGGGGTGGGTGGGGTAGTGGGGTGGGTGTGGGGTTGGGTGGGTGTTGTGGGTGTGTGGGTGGGGTGGGGTGCGGGGTGATGGTGGGGTGGGTGTGTGTGGGGTGGGTGGGTGTTAGTGGGTGTGTGTGGTTGTGTGTGTGTTGTGGGGTGGTGGGGTGTGTGCGGGTGTCGTGTGTGTGGGGTGGGGTGTGGGCGTGGTGGGTTGTGGGTGGTGGGTGGTGGTGTGGGGTGGGGTGGGGTGTGTGTGTGTGCGTGGGGTGTTGGGTGTGGTGGGTGGGGGGGTGGGGGGGGGGGGGGGGGGGGGGGGGTGGGGGTGTTGGGGGGGGTGGGGGGGGGTGGGGGGGGGGGGGTGGGGGGGGGGGTGGGGGGGGGGGTTGGGGGGGTGGGGGGGTTGGGGGGTGGGGTGGGGTGGGGTGGGGGGGGGGTGGGTGGGGGGGTGGGGGGGGGGGTGGGGGGGGGGGTGGGGTGGGGGGGGGGGGGGGGGTGTGGGGGGGGGGGGGGGGGGGGGGGGTGGGGGGGGGGGGGGGGGGGGTGGGGGGGGTGGGGGGGGTGGGGGGGTGGGGGGGGGGGGGGGGTGGGGGGGGGGGGGGGGGGGGGGGTGGGGGTGGGGGGG
>CM076717.1:1075786-1238286 GCA_038501795.1 Pseudopleuronectes americanus | reverse complement strand
ATCTTGAGCTATTTCTGTAATCTACCTATTCCATTACTTGTCAGAGCAGTACACATCACCTAATTGTCAGTCGTGTCTCTGTGAAAGCTGCTTTTTAACAGCTCATGCCTCGTTCTCCACATTTTAGAGTTCAACTAGTTTCCACTGACAGGAGAATTATAGGTCTGTGGGACTCACAACACTGCTTTTATAGGACATGCTGGCCCCAAATCGCAGCAGCAGCTCTGAGTCTAACATAAAGGAGAATAAAGTTCTGAATATAGAGTAATTAATAAGGTGGCCTATTATGTAGGTTTTCCATCTCAGAATACACGTCTGAGACAAATGTAGGAATAGTACACCACTTTGCTGTAAAGCACAACAGGAGGGCAGGTGAGTCACTTTAAATGCCATGCCACAGTCTGCCTTATCTCTTTCATTCAGAGAAAATACACATAGTGATACATTTAGCCTAATACCTCAAAATATAGCACAGGTGATTTTTAAGATTAGTAGTATCTCTTTTTAATTTAATACTGAGATTATTATAGGCTTTAAGTACAATCATTCAGACGTTTTCATTTTCAAAATCAGAATATCCCAACTGTACTGAGTTTGTTCATTTTTTTTAAGAACAACTAAAGAGCAGATTAAGATTCAGTGGTTGAATATAAGGAACAGCAAACCACACTTCCATCAACGCCCATTTGTGATTTAGTATTTGATGTTAACTTTAAGATCAGATCGAGTTTTTCAGCTGTTTAATATCCTCTCTGTGTCCTGTATTTAACCAGGTAAAGTGTCCATTGAGAAAATAAAATATATTTTTCAATCTCAATAAACATTGTTGGAACAAAATCCAATGCAACTGTCATATAGATCTGGTCAGAAATCCACTAATAGTTTATAAAAAAAGGTACACATTTCTAAATGATTTAGAAGTAATCACATTGGCAACAGTACTATAGTCTCCATCCATTCCAATTAACTGTGGCGACCAGAATTTGTCAGATACTGTGAGAGGGCAGGTCAGGCTGATCATATTTTTCAAAGATAAGAACCAGTTCAAGCAGAAATCCATTCATGAAGCCAACCAATCAGAGATCAAACAAATAAGTTTTTATAAATATAGATGCATGAATAACCAGGTGTTATATAAACCTTGAAGATTCCATGTTTTTCAATTTTACCATGTAATGGCTGTGAAATGCTTTTTCACTCAGGATTAGATCAGTTTAGTCGAGAAGATTGGAATTTGATCCACAGATATTTAATAGGTGAGAACATTTTCTTGTGTATTTCTATCAGGCAGGTGCCTACATATTTATTTTACACTTTTTCATAAAGAAAGGCCAATGGCAGCATTCTATACAAGATCTGGTATACACTCAGACAGAGAAGTGACAGAACCCTGCAGCATCAACAACTGCCTAAGCAATACACTGGTTTGTGCTACTGTATTTATTTATGTCTTACTGTCTATGGCCATGAGGATTTCCTTTTCAGTGCACATTAGCATGAAGGCCTTCAAGTGATGCTGAGTCAGATAACTTCTTAGCCTTTACTGTTGAGAAGAGTCCCTCAATGACAGCTAGAGGGATAGAAAGTGTCAACAGAAACCTATATGCCAGTCCAATCACATGGTCCTCATCAGTGAGTTGTGAGAGGTTGAAATGAATACAAATGGTATAGTGTTTGTGGCTTAGACAGATCCTGCAGCTGTCTTATGTCTTGCTCCATTTACAAAATGATGGTCCATAGCTATCCTCCTCATCTCATAGGGGTATCTCATTACCTGTGCTGACGTTATAACCCACCAGAGACGACTAGACAGCTCAGCATGAAATGTGCCAAGAGCAGCTCTGTCATCTGACATAAGCAGACTTTTGCTGATTCCTGGGAGAGCTGAGCCTTTGGGTCCATTTGCTCTTATATTAAAGCAAAGTTTTTTAGGATCAAGACCAGAAAACCCTTGAGGGAAGTTTCATGTTAGTTGAACACCCACCAAAGTATGCTATCTGTCGGTGTCCAGAATGACATTGTGCACATTGACCTCAAAATAAGCATCATGTAATATTATATAGGCTTGTGGCACATCTCCTCTCTCCTTCAGCTGAGGCTATAGGGTCAGTAGCAAGCCAACAAAAAAGGTGTCCCTGTAATTACTGAAACATCCAAAGACCTTAGCAAGAGCCTGGACCTTAGGCCACAACCTGGTTTCCCCTGGTTTCCCCTGGTTTCCCCTGGTTTCCCCACAGCCCCCTGTGACATTAGTCATCACTTGCCTCGTCCCACCTTGGCATATGTCTTTGAGAGAAAGTACACTTTATAGAACACTGCCCATTGTATCTCTCAGTACCAATCTCAGATTACAGTATGTCTTTATGTCCTATCTCTGTTGCTTTAAGAGAGTCATAAAGGAATACAGAGTACTTGGTGTTGTCAGCTACATCACTGAAGTTACTCAAATGTGCAAATGGTTATACTGAGCTTGTGTTACAAATCTGTAAATTTGTCCATCCTCTGATGTATATGTGTCCCTATTTCCATTTTTCATGTCATTATTTGCAGCTGGTGCAAATGCTCTAAACACAGGACAGAAATGGTGTACGTGTGTATATGCATAATAAGCAGAGAATTGAGATCTGTGTTCACAGGAGACACATGCTGAGATAGATTCTAATGCCAGGTGTCAGTTTACACATTCAGAGCTGTACTCTTCATCACCTGAGCTGCATGTCAATAACAGGTCTGATCATTACTGAAATGCTCTTTTTTACTGCAAGCATGGGTCATGGTTTAAATGTTCTATGTTGATTTTTTTCATCGAAATTACATTTAGTTTGACGAATGTTATGAAGAGGGTGACAACGTGAGATTCCTGTTATAATTACCAGTCTCATCAACATGTCTCCCTCTCCACCTGCTGTGTACTGTTAGTTTAGCTCAGCAGTTTAGCCATGTCATCCTCCACAGCACTCTTCTTTATAACCTGGCCTTTCTAGCAACTCTTCACCTTTATTAATACCTCACATGATGAAAGGACTTAGTCCCATAGGTAGCAGCATTCATCCACTCTATTGCCATCCAGAGGCTGCCGTGTCACAGCTGCCCGATGTGATACTTGAACTTTTAGAGTAGGTTAACAAACATGGCAAAATGGCAAATTAAATGATTTTGTTTCCAACTGGGTCTCTGGCCCAACAACTAACCAGCGCACTGGGAATGTCCCTGGAACATCTGATTGGCCACTCCAGCGTTGGCTTCTGTCCAACTCTTTGATCGAACTCTCAGGTGTTCAAACAAGGCCCTGTGCCATATCGTTATCTCACAGCCTCTGCAAAGAAGTGACTCCAATGCTCCTCTGGCCCTAGGCTTTCACTCTGTGGACAGTTACTCCCACAGGCCGGCATTCTGGAGTACAAGGGCTCCCTATCAGCAAATAATGTGATTGACATTGATTTCAGAGGGATTGTCCGACGATAAGTTAAGAGGGAGCTCCGCAGTGCAAAAAACAACCATATAATGTATTTTGTATGTATGATGTTGCACAAAGGCACCAAACACCATGACCTTATGATAACTACATTTTGAAATGTTCTATTTACTGCACAAATGAAAATGTTTCACTTTATCAGCTGATGCCTCTGTTTGGGACTCAGGGTATATATTCTGTGGGGATGTTTGATTGGAATCCATATGACTTTGCGTTGCACAGTGTCAGCTGTTCTTGAAAGACATTAAATGGCTCTGAAATGTCATTTATATCTGATGTAGCCTTCTAAAGCTGTGTCTGTTTCACATTAAATTGTGTCTTTCTCGTGCTGAGACCCTGTTTCCTCTTGTGTCTTCCTCAGGTCTATATGGACCAGATGAGGGTTGGGGGTCTGCCTACCCAGAATGCAGAGAGAGAAACCAGTCGCCAATCAACATTGTGGACCATGATACTAAAGTATCCACTGAGTATCAGGAACTGACACTGGAGGGCTTTGAGTCTGAATCCTCTAATAAGACGTCAATGAAGAACACTGGAAAAACAGGTACAGTAAAGACCATACAGGCTCAAGCGGCAGATTGAAATTTTCCAGGTTATACCCTCTTGATTTATGTGGGATAAGTATTTTTTCCTCCACTATAGTACTCATACAGACTGCAATGTTGGAGGCTGTAGCAGTATATAGTCAGCTAAATGTTAAAAGGGAATAACTAAGCATATGGACATAGGGAAGCCTGAGAATTAAATAGATGCTGATATGATTTGTTAAGCATTTGAAATGCCTGGTAGGTCCAATGTTCTTCAAGTATTTTAATGTTTAGTCTATACAGTATATTGCATCTTGTGTTTTCTTATATATCTTTTGTTTCTCTTATAACAAAACCTCAGACTTGTTTAAGTTAAGATTGGGTCACAAACCCCCTAAATGGGGGAGTGGTGTTCTTCATAGAATTGTTTACAACAGAATGCATATTACCACATTCAGTGAGTCTGTGATGGACCACTGTTCAAAGAGAATGAAAAGCTGAAGTGTGACGCCTCTGATAATCCCAGCTCATACTGGCAGGTGTCTGAATGTCAAACATCTGTTGCATCACTTCCCTGCACATGAGTATGAAACAAGACAGGTGCAATATGTAGCAAGTCATTGATGATGAAGATTACGCGTCCCACTTTCATTCAGACATGCTGCAATCCATATTAGCAGTGCCATGGCAGGTGTCATTTCCGGTAGGATTCAGAAGCAGGCCATCTGCATTTGGCTCTCATGTCATCTTGAGGACCCTCCTTGTAAGCCACGGGTAATTTTCACTATTCCAGGTTGTCAGTAAGATGGATGATCTCTCCCTCACTGGAGAAATGGAGTTGAAAGGCTTTGGAGAGGCAGAGGCCACAGGTGGTTGGCATAGCTGTTGACAGCACTCTTGAGTGCTTACCAAAGCACCGCACAGCTGTTTGTTTAGCACAGTCCCGTTTAACATCCAATCACTTGCTCAGCCAAGGATATGGGATTCACTGTTTGCACTGTTGTACTGTTTTACTAAATATTTAAATGCACTGTTTTACTAAATATTTAAATGCACTGTTTTACTAAATATTTGTGTGCCAATTTCCTGGCCATGAGTCTCCAGGTCCATGTTCGGCCAAGAAAAAGGAATAACATAAAAAAAAAGAATGCCGTCAATTTTAAAGCATAATAATTGTACTGATTAAATGAACAAATTTGGTTTAGCCAATATTGATGGTTTTCTCTGTATTAAAGACCTTTCTACGAAAAGGCTTTGGAAATTACTGGTAACTAAAAATGCCCTAATTCATTGCACTGGATAATTGTCGTACAGTTCTCATGAAATGAAATTAATTCATTTCATGAAAGTAAATCAATAAGTCTTAATAGCTGCTGGCTGCATCATCATAACTGTACAGGAACAAGTGATATAAATCTCCTCATCTTACTCCTCAAGAAAACAAACGAGACAAATGACAAGTTATTCCTTTTGAATTGTTGTCCAGCACCCGTAATCTCTGGTACTGACCACAAAGAAGGACTCTATTTCCCAAAAGCATCGAAGACAAAGACAAGTTTAACCTTAAGGTTTACATAATGACAAAACTGAACTTTGGAAGAGGGGAATCTATATAGTGCATAAGACAGCGTGAACATGTTTATTGAGCTCCGTAATGCTCCCATATGAGTATGCTCATTAGAAGAAAATGTCTGATTCTCAGAGTAGATATTTTAAATCTAATCAACAGTTTGACAAAGAGATAAAAATTGTGAAGGTTTATTATATCCTTTTTTTTTAAACATTCATAATGTGCAACATTCATACTGTGCATTATTCTTCAGTTCTTCCTCTATGAGGAGTGGGAATTTGGGGTTCAGTATATTGCCCAAGGACACTTCGACATGAGAACTGAGGAAGACTAGGATCAATCCACCGACGAAACGCTCTAACCCCTGAGCCACAGCTGCACCAAATTTATTATAAGCTGTTCTTTCGAAGTAAATGCAGGACCGCAAACCGCAACAATTCCAAGTATACTGTCAATCTGTCCCGTGGAATAATATGCATGCTTATCACAGCTAAGGGGTAAATATGAAATGAGACATGAGTGTAATATGAAATTTGAGAGCCACCCCTGAGGCTAGTGTGGCATGAAATACATATTATTGTGCAGGCTTTATGAGCTCTGCAGAATTGTGGTTGAAATAAATAGAATTTTGTAAGCTGTGACAATGGTGGGATAATATTTAATGTCAGGGGGAGTAAAGTATACTGTAAATAATGAGAAGGAGGAGAGCACTGGTAAACTTGAGATGGATTGATTTGGATCTTTATGTTCCCAAGTTCTTTGTTTTAGCAACAGCCAGTTCCATCTGCACTCAGTATCCTTTAAAATGTGAAAGAGTCATTGCCAGGACATTTGCTGAGCCCCACTACAGGAAAGGGCTGGGAACTTGGCTGTGGGGCGGTGTGGCCTAGGTGGTAGAGCGGGGGTTCTCCAACACAAAGGTTGCCGGTTCAAACCCCACTCTTCCCCATATGCATGCCGAAGTGTCCTTGGCAAGATACTGAACCCCTAAAAATGGCCCCTCATTAGTGCTGAGTGTACTAAAAATGTAAGTCGCTTTGGACAAAAGCGTCAGCTAAAATGACATGTAATATAAAGAAATTAAACCAAATCATAGTTTGTTATGTTATCTGTGAAACACTTAATATTGCAGCTTGACATAATTTGCACTGAGACCTTGATTATACATAACCAAATATCTAGCATACTTTCTACAATTTCTACCGAATCTTTGATACAGACCTTAAAAATATCTAATTTGAACAAGCTCACACATTATTGAATCCAACAAAGATTAAATATGGGAGGAATCCTGTTTATCTGCACCACTGTACAGCACATGGAAGGAAAAGTGTTACACCCTCTTATGAAACAGGCTCTCAAGTCTTCTGCACATGCTGCTCAGCAGCACAAACAGCAATCATCACTAATTGTTGTTGTGGCCTCTTTCACTTTCTGTCTCTCAGAATTCTTTCAATCTGCTCTCAGGACAAGACGGCAGAAATGTCTTATTTATCTTTGAGTAACATACATCAATAAGGACACCTGTTTTTATTGATTAAAAACATTTTATAAAAGACATACCTGTATGTCTCTTCAATTGAAGACATTCAATTATAATAACACATCTGTTCAGATTTGCAATGTCGTTGACTTTAACCTTATAGTTAGTGATTAATTTGTTGTCTGTTTTAAAAAGAAAATTGCCAAACCATCCCTACTGACCAAATGGATAACATCACATCTGTCTCCACAATGATACACGTGCAGTTCATCCACTTTGGATCATGAATATCATAAGCAAATTTAATAGAACTGATGTATAATTCTTACCATTCATGTATTTTACTTACTGAAATTGTCTAAGAAATATAACTTGGTAAGTCATCATGTGGGCAGACTCGTATACTTTATATATACTTTCCACAGCCTATTTTTGGTATATATTATTTACAAATTTGGAAGGCACAAATATGTTCATACTAAATATATAATGCTTATAATATTACATGTAATACTACGTATTTTAGAGTTTGTCTCAGGACTGGTGGTTAAGACCAGTGAAAAATCCTGGTCTGGTTTCATACAAGAAATTTTAAGATGCTGTTGCTGCAGGGGCAGTGAATGTGAACCCAGGTCTCTGGTCTCTGGAGTGCACTTAGTGAGCTTGTATCAATCTCAACCTGTTGACTTCACTGCTGTTAATAAATGGAGTGCTTTATTCAGTCCAAAAAACACAGAGAAACGTAATTGAACCCAATACAGCGATTACGCTTCCACCACAACATTACTTGGAAAACAATTTACTTGTACATGAGTGTGATTTAGGAGACTGGGTTGAAGCAGCTCATCCATCAGCTCAAAAAACCCAACGCCTGCAATGCTCATCTGTCCTTTATACCTTCTGTCTTGCACAGCTGCCTCATAGATGCTATTTTAATGAACGCGGCAGCAGTGAAGTCACAGTAGCTGTTCACCTCTGGTGTGTTTTTGTGGAGGGGTTTACATTGCCCCTGATGTCAGTTTCCCAGCCCGGAGTGGCGTGTACTAGCTTCAAGGTCTCATTTCCCAACAACATCTTTTGCAGTCAATTTTGAATATGCCAAGTGTTCTGTTAAAATCCCCCATAATGCCTGCTGTTTAATTCTTGCATTTAATGGTGCCATTTGTAGCTGCAGAGGGAGCGTTAATTAGACAGTTATCCACTCAGGCAAATGTCAACTAACTTTCAAAACAGCTAACCAGAGAAAACAGCGTGGCATATTAAAAAATGTGGCTCCTGCAGCTGTTTATGAGTTCCTGGGGTTCAAGTCATATGATGTCAGACAGCTGATTTGCATTCTGGTTGAACAAGAGTGTGAAGGCTTTAATAATGGAAATGCAATGATTAAATGCATCAGTGCTGGGATTCAAGAATACATGTCTGCAACATATGCCGTGTTAACTCACATCTATGTTTAGCTTTTACTGAGCACATTGACACTAATTCTATCACATTATTGACCAGACTCTGAGGACTACGATTTTTAATTATGTTTTTTTTTACAGGAACAGAAGTACTTAAGTGTAAAACCTGGCTAGTGGCCCCTTAAGGCTGTGATTATCATCTCACCTTACACGCTGATGATGTTGCTGATGTTAAAGCTTTCGTTATTGAGTCTGGTAGAGTAGGGCACAGCTCTTCACATAGTTCTTTCATTATCAAAATGATTGTGAAATAGTTTGTTCTCACACTCATTACAATTGTCCTTGCCCCCCAGTAGTCCCCTTAATGTGTGTTGTCACACATTTATAATATGCTGGATGTTGTGTCAGCACTACTGTCCAGCTTTGGCTTCACATTTATGCATGCAACACTGATGCAGGCAAAAGCAGCAGTGGCGCTCAGCAGCTCATACACAATGCCAACACACAAACAGATGGATTTAATCCAAGTTTTTTTCCCTGCATACTTTCCTTGTCAATGTTATCTGCCACCAACATGAGTTGGGTTTTTTTCTAGGAATAAACAGAAAATACTTAAATGACATAACGCATAGTGCAAATTGACTCTATACTTAGGTAATCGTTATGAATAGCTCACCAATTTTTAACTCACCTCCTTAATCTTAAATAAGAGCAGAACTGCAGTCAATGGTTTTATGAGTGGTGGCTCTCGTAATAACTAATATTATTTCTGTGTGTGAAGCTTTGTCCTTTTCAGTGTGAGTTAATTTATTTTCTGTCAGAAATATGTCTTTTGATTCGTATGGACATGTGTTGGACGTCAGAAGACTGTGGTCCCCGAATGGTGCAGGAAGCCAGGGGGATTTCAGTGACAACCACAGTGTAAAGTTATCAAATAATGGATCTTTTCAGTGCAGATCACATATCACATAAAGATTATTATTATATATTAGTAGACAGTAACATGAAAGCAACAGGTCGTATGGCTTCAGTTACACGGGGGATATTAAGTGCAGCCCCTGTGTGTCATCTGCTGGGGAAGTTGACTTTTGCTTACATGGTGCCATGCAGGCCGAAGAGGCACATGGCTACGAAACGTTCCTTCCACATTGACAAATACTGCTTCAAAAGAGTGTAGGGTATGTGCAGAGGCAGCAGGACCGTCCGTTGGCAAGTGTCAGTGTCTGATAAGGCACTGCTGGCAGGTTCTATGCTATCAAAGCTTACTGCAAAGCAGAAGAAACCTCTCACAGACACTCCTCCTCCCTACTTGCAAGAAAAACAGGCCCACACAAAGATATGCTCGATGAGAGGCGGAGAGCCCAGCTTGCTTACCCCGCAGACATGTTGAAACATCTCAGTGGGCTGAACGCTAAAGCGTAAGGTAAACTTTCGATCACCCACAGACAAGATTCAGGGGTTTATGGGCAGGCTCCCCCTATGGCACAGGGCTTTGGACAGAGGCTCCATGAAAGTGTTTTCTCTGGTTTCAGCAGCACCAAAAACCTTCACACATTAAAGTGATGTTTAAAGTCATTCCACGTGATTCCACTTGTGTAAGGAAAGATTCAAGACACATTCAGTCTCGGAAAATACATTTTGAGACCTAGAGAGAAGAATTACACAAAGACCCCACATTGTGCTAAGTTCACTGCATCACCTTTGGTAGGCCTCTGCATCAGATCTCACAACCATATCCTGCCACACATGTGACCAGGCTGCAGTATTTTCTCCCTCATCTACTTGTGTGAGTTGGCATTCTCTCCACTGTGGCTTATTACTCTGAGCAGCAGGAGCTGCTGCCTCTCTGTTGAACAGAGCTTCACATTTGTCTCATATCTCTAAGAAGAATAACCTGCTAGCTTGTTGTCTTTTCAGCTCAAAGTTAACTGTTGAATCAATGGTTAAAATCAATTAGTGTTATACCCAAGTAGCATTTTCATTGGTTTAGTTCATAAATAGCACATTGAGTAACAACATGTATTTGTTATTAACAAATCAAAGTTTACAGTGATATCAAAGTGAGTTGGCACAGATATGAATTCAGTTGTTTAAGAGACACTGGTTTGAGGTCATGTCCATGTTGATTCAGCTTAATCATGGATCCAGACCAGAGATTTCATCTTGTTTCTGGAAGTTGTCCACATTAAAAGTCTAAAAAAAAGAATCTCTCCTGCTCCTGGGCATGAGTGGTGGAAAGATGAGAAGCTTAAAAGCTAACCATAGAAAAAAAAGCAATGAAGAAAAAGTGCCGTTTTTGGTTTAGCAAGAAAATGATGAGGGCCCTTCACTGATATAGTATCATTTTTACAAAGCTCTGGACACAGAGAACAATACTGACTTAGTGTGGATGCAGGAAGGAAACAGAGATGTGAGTTAATCTGATTTAGTGTGCAGTGTCGTTCTCGCCCCCTCCTAAAGCTGTCCTGGTCTGCAGACAGGTTTTTATGACAGATGTATGTATGGTGACCAACTCTCTGATCTCACCATGTGAAACCTTGCCAATAAAAATGCTGTACTTCAGTTATATTTATTTATCAGCTGGTTGTTTGTAGTGTAAACAGCCCCTCTGCTGCTGGTGCATGAAAAGAGACCCTGCTCCTGATAGGCCAAAGTGCTAGTGGAAAGTGATGTGAAGTCAAAGTCAAAACAAAATCATCTGTCCTACAATTTTCCGAATAATAATCGAATCCGCATGGATCTTGGAGGAAACATACAAATTTATTATTTTGAACTTAAACCAGTTAAATCTACCAAAAGATGACGTTCACCTGAGCAATCATCGCAGGTCGGATTCATAATCAAAACATTGCTGCCATTCTGAGAAGGTCACTGAGTGTGTTCCGCATTCCTGCTGCTTCAGAGTAAGTACACACATTTAGTTTATAGTAAATAAAAGGAAATAATACATATTTCAAATATCACTCTGGCTTGGTAAAGGGACAAGGTGAACATTCTCCCAGCTGTCCCTCATTTACATTTATTGTAACCATTGGGCCCCACAAAAATCATAAACCCATCATGAACATCGATCACACAGCTTTTCTGTGCAGAAGTGAAGGCTGTTGGCTGATGGTGCTACAACCGAGCAGTCTAGATGTATGTGGATGTAAAGCTGCGGGTCTCCTATTTATATTATATTTATATACATTTATATAAATCAAGTCAAATTTGTATGGGCCGAAATCACAACACATATTATCTCAAGAAATTAGAGAGTCAGCAGTCACAAGACACAGTCAATGCTGGTGAACACCTTTTCCAAGTTAATATCACTTTCAACTGTATCAATCACAACTTTGTTCAAAAATGTCTTGGATAAGAGTATGGCATGACTCTGAGCTATATTTTTCTGAAGAGCTTTATGATTTTATCTTGTGTTTGTGTTTGTTGTTCATTCGGAGTTCTGGGTTCTATTTTCTGTTTATTTTTTGTTTCGCTCCCTGTGTGTCTTTAGCTGTGTTTCCTGTATTGTGTCTGTAACTGTAACCCGTCAGTGTGATCATCTGCACCTGTTCCTACTGTGTTTCACCTGTCTTCAGGTGTGTTTATAAGTCTCTGTGCGTCTTGTTCCCCTTGTTCACCTTATTCCTCATCAGTCTACACCGGTCCTTCCTCGTGTTTCGTGTTTTTCTTTTTTCATTAAAGGTATTATCTTTTTTGTTTCCTTGATAAAGATCTACCACCACGGTTTGTTGCCCTTTGAAGAAAGTGTAGTTTGGTTTATTTCTAATAAACAATCAATCAACAACTGAGCTGCATTTGGGTCCTCTGCTGAATCAACGTAACATAGTGCTTCCGTCTTGAACCTTTGACGTCATTGTGAGCCAGTCTGCACAGTGGTGATCATGTAGTGGAGCTGCAGTATCTGAGTCCGGCTGAAACAACCATTTGCTCTCATCCAATTTTAGTTTGCCTCAGATAACTAATTAAAACTAAAACTGTCAGAAATGTGAACACTCTAATATAGATTCAGTTTTTATAAGTACTTAGTAAAATGTTTGGGACAAATATATTGACAAACAATGTTTGTACTTTGACTTTTTAGTTTGGTCTATGTCTCATCTGCTGACACAGAGGGGGTGGCGGTTACTGCAGACAGCCAGCATGGGCTGATCCAAATGGTTTTGGGAACTGTCATTTCACCCATCATTTTATACAATCTGACATGGCTCAAAATGGCTGCATGGCATTAAAATTTGTGTACAATATAGCCATTAAAAGAGAGAACTATGTCTCCCTTTGTGCTTGCAAATCTCGTCTGCATCCTTGTTTTACTCATTTTTGGGCCACAGAGAGTTAGTAAATGTCTTGTGCGTCCCATCATCACTGCATTGCGAGGAGTTGTCTGAGTGCAGGTAGCTCAGTCAGGCGAAGCAGACACACTGCCTTGTGTGTTGTCATTCCCTGTGGGAGTGGACCAGCCAGCTGACCTTCAGGTAGAGGATCACCTGCACTGAAACCCCATTGGCACAACCAGCAAGATGAGAGTGCGCTCCACAGATGAGAAAGAGAAGACCTCATCATTGCGGTCAAGATGAAAAATTCTCTGACAACTCAAACCATTGCCCCAAGGCAATGGCCATACGCAATGTAACAAACACAGAGAGCATTATTCAAAAGGATTTGGGGTGCCGCAGCATGTAAAGAGCCATGTCAAAATGCTAACACAAACAACAGCTGCGCCACAAAATGGCACCCACGGATTCCGCTCTTCCCCCCGCTACATAATGCATGGCTAACAAGACAAATGTCCCTGCTTTTTTTTACCATGAATTATGCATGGATTCTACACTGTTCCTAAACAACAGATGAAGATTTTATCCGTGGAAGGATCACTTGATGTAGTTGCCACTGAATGCTGTGATGGAGCTGTGAAATCTGGCAGGGAGGGCCAGGATAACCCCCTACCTCCTGCTCAACTAGCTCTGTTTACTGACATAATGCTAGTGTTATTCACAGCTCCCCTTTAACATCTAAACTTTAATAAATCAACAAATGGATTGGCGAGGGGAAATCCGCCAATATGACCAAGACAAATACCCTGTAAAAATATATATATGCAGCTCTGTCTAATAAAACATAAGAAAATTCAAAGAAACAAGGGTTCTAGGCCACACGGTTTTAGTGATGAATAAAGAAAAAATAGCTGCCTTGCAAAAGGAAGGAAAACCTCACAGGAAGAGGACTGGGTTCCAAGTTAATATTGTAGACATAGGTTAGAAGTTGGCAGGTGATTTCTGTTCATATCTTCTAGCTTTTCCAAGCAAGTTTGAAAAGGGGCAACCCACGAGTGAAGGAGGGAAGAGATGAGTGACACAGCACTAATGGACCAAAATAAGCAATTTGTATCACATAAGTTCGGAGGAACTCATCCAAAATTGACATTTATAGAAAAGCTTCCATTCCACGGCGCAA
The DNA here is from genome assembly GCA_038501795.1 of Pseudopleuronectes americanus. Taxonomy (NCBI): domain Eukaryota; kingdom Metazoa; phylum Chordata; class Actinopteri; order Pleuronectiformes; family Pleuronectidae; genus Pseudopleuronectes; species Pseudopleuronectes americanus. Next base: position 1,224,371 of record CM076717.1, on the reverse strand, counting down.
ACCTGTCTCCTAAAATTTAAGCTTCTTTACAACCTTTTTTCGCTCTCCAGAGCTGAAATCTGATTGATGCAGTCTTCTCATTTCATTTGTCAGAGAAAAAAGTAAATATATGGTCAGGTGATATTTATATCCAAAACGTATTTTAACCTTAAAATGATCTAAGATAGCGGCAGGGGCTCAAGTGAGAAAAATATTTTCTCACTTATTCATGATTTTTCCTTTTTTTTAAGAAAACGTTAAAAACAAAAATAGCACAGCTCTTATTATATTAGCTATAATAACTGACACATGGTCACACACACAGTCTGTTTTTTCTAGAGGATTCTCCCACTTAATGAGGGCGTTTTTTCTCTCCACAGTCGCCAAAGTGCTGCTCATTGGGGGAACCGTTTGGTTTTCGCTACAAACTTAAGGTCTCAACCTTATTATGCTAAGATTTGGCTCTTAAATTAGACTGAACAGAATATATTTTATAACAATTGATTCTTCATTTATGCCATGGACTTTTGTGGCAAGCACTTTGTAATCTTGTTAAGATAAGTGCTGTAAAAATAAAGTTATTATTATTATTATTTGTATTATTATTATTATGATCGTTATTATGGTTGTATTATTATTTGAATCTTTTATATGTGAAGTGCCTTGAGATAGTGTATCATATGATTTGGTGCCATGTAAATAAATTCAATTGAACATTGGAAATATGATTATAATGTTCATGAACATTTCTGATTGAGCTATGACATAAGATATATGTAAAGTAGGCCTGCTTCATCAGGTCTATGTAACAATCCTTGCGTTTTGGCCAATGCTTTGATAAAATCATGAACAAGGTCACTCTCCTCAATCCAGATCTCCCTTTAGAGATGGCACAGAACTATCTGATGAAGTATGAAATCGAGGCAGATGGACTGATTAATAGAGCACGGGAATCCTCTCAGAGCCACTTGAGAATGTTAAAATAAGGCCCCTTCTCAATTTCCCCTATATTTAAGCAATATGTAATGGAATAACAAAGAAGGCTGCAAGGGCAATTTGAAGAGACTGAAGAGAACAAATTAGCCCCTCAATTGAGAACTTGCCTCAGAGGCTAATGGAAAATGACAGAAATTGTCTCATGTAAGCATGTTTTATTCAGAGCAAATTTAGAAGATAAACACGTACCTTTCTTTAGCACATCCTCTGAATACATCCTTTTGTCTGTCTCCTCAGACCTTAAAGAGGTATCACAGAGTGCATGTGTCCTCATGCACAAGTTTTGATTGTGTTTCCAGCAATCTTTGAAATTTGCCAACAGACACCAATTTTGTGATGTATGACCACTCACCCAATTTTCCCTGTCTCTTTTTCCTCTGTTCTTCTGTCTTTTCTCCAGTGGCAATTATGCTGAAGGATGAATACTTTGTTCGGGGAGCAGGCCTACCGGGGAGATTTAAGGCAGAGAAAGTGGAGTTTCATTGGGGTCCCAGCAACGGATCTGATGGCTCTGAACACAGCATCAACAGCCGACGATATCCTGTGGAGGCAAGTTCATTCTACCTAACCATGACAAATCCAGATATGAGCCTTATCTGACAGCGAGTGGTGATGTTTCTTTAGGATGTAGATTTTGTTTTGGTAACTCTTGGTCATTACTGGAACATAAGCAGGCTGTCAAATCAAATAAATGTTTTTGTTTCGCTAAAAAGATGAAAGCAATGCTAACTAGCTGCCATTGAAGGCCTACTGAGACTCGGTGGTCTTGCCTGCCTGAAATAGGCTATAAAAACACACTTCACTGACTGGAGCATTTCATGTAGAGACTCAGACACTGACAAGAGCACCAAGCAGAGGATGACACATGACATATCCATTTAATAGTCTGTATGTGTGTACCCGTGTACGTTCATATAAACAGAGTCATTTATTCAGCTCAACTTCTGGCTGAATTTGCAGTAGCCACTTTCTCTGATCTTCACAACTCAACTGTATTGCAACCCTTTCTGAGAACACAAAGGGAAGGGTAGGCGTGTCTAATGAAACATTTTCTGAAGTCCAAGATTCAGGTGCTACTGCTACATCTAGTGCCAATGGATATTACTATCTTGATAGTGATGTATTGGAGGTCAGCACAAGAAAAACATTCACAGCTTGCTTGATCCAATGATTTATGAATAGTTTGGTTTGTGAAAGCCATGAACTCTTTGACTTGGTTTTGGCATGACAGGACTTTAAGTATCCAACCTCAGCTTTTTCCGACCAAAGTCAGTGGTGTGAAACACCAAGTTAATAAAGGAGTAGGGTGTATGGGTTGGTCTAAGTGTGTGTGTGTGTGTTTGGGTGTGTTATTTGCAGCTGTCAGTCTCTTGAATACTGAAATGTCAGCCATCTCTCTTCTTCTGGACTGCTTCTTCTTTGCCATAGCTGGCCAAACAGATGAATATGTATTGTTTGACATTTGGCAGATCAGCACGCTGACAGATCAGCTTGATATTGTAATCTCCTCCTTCCGCTCCAAAGACTTTTTTTAACCACCCAAACCTTTTCACAAAGTCATATTTTGGTGGCTTTGTGTCAGTGACTGAGATAGCTCAGTGTAGAAATGATGCATTTATCCTCTATTTGATTTAGAAATATTGCTTACGTGTCCACAGGTGAGGAATTCAGAGATTCTTCTGAAAACACAAAAGCTCTTATGTGAATGCATGACCAAGCATTTTAGGTGTGTGTTTTAAAATTGCCAATTTATGATATGCCATCACAATTGATTTAGGTGAGAGAGAGCAGCAAGGAAAAGTTTCCTTGTGGAACTTTTATAAAGTTGCAGTGAAAATCCAGCCTGCTTTCTCATATTGACTTGATCTGTTGGCTACACGCACACACACCCAAACAAACACACCCACACAGCATTGGCAGCCTAATTTGGTGCAGGCTTTGGTACAAATGTGTTAATTAAAATTTCAGATATACTTGTTATGAACTGGGTTTGTGTTTTATTAAAAGGACATTTTATTATACTTTCAAATATTAAAACATTTTGTTAGATTATTCGACATTGTTACTTTTATCTACATTCTCTGATTCAGACAGTGTGGACAAGTTAGCTAACAGCAGAGCCGCATATTTCACAAACAAGGATCAAACTCTTATATTAGAAATATAAGCACAAACCCATCATCAAGACTAAAAGAGACACTGTCACAGCTGCTAAATGCAGCAAGTACAGCTAGTAAAAAGTAACTGATTGTGTGATGCGACATTATGGAAAAAATATATATTATCTGACGATGACAAACCTATAACATGTGGGAACGAGATATGAATCTGTTAGGAAGATTCTTGGATGAGAGATGAAATGTTTTAATCACATGACGAAGCCTCTATAATGGGCTTTAGTTTCACACTCTGTCTGCACTGACTCTGAGGTGGAAACGTTTCAATTACCAGTCAATAAGAACATATGGACCTGTTTTTTGAGTATCATGCACAGATCGTGAATGTGCATATTTGGTATATTGGTGACAGGATTAATCTGGCGCATCTGGAAACAGATCATTGAGATTGATTTAACCAACCAGACATTGTTTTATCCTTCCCTTTAATGTGCGTGCAAAATCAACAGGGTAGGGCCACTTTGGTCAGGGCTGACTGTTCTAGTCTCAGAAAGAGAGAGGTGAGGGAGGGGGGCTGTCACAAGTTCAATCTGTAAAATATCTCCCTTTACAATTAAATATTTAATTTCATGGATAAACCTATGTGATGCAGACAGTCTGTGTTACTGTGAGCACGCTGCTCCTACATGTCAGGTTGATATACTTTCAGTTCCAGCAGCTGACAGAGGTTTATCATTCCCTCCGATGAAGATTTATATCTTTCATTAGGATACTCATCACAGGAGGTAAAAGGTTTTAGTCATCTCTGAAGACCCTCCACATAGACTCTAACACTCCGCACTCAGCTCCATGGGATCCTTTAACAAAATTGGTTGCTCCACAGGATCCTCTAAGAACGCTGATGTCATGTTTCAAAGGAATTGATTGGTCAGTAGGTGGAGCTTTTATACCGCTTGATCTTTTATCTCCCACTTAACCTGCTCCGGAGCAGTTTAGCCGTTCAGCATAAGCTACCATGTGGATTTACCCCAATAAGAGGTGAACAAGCTTATTAAGTAAACCTGAAGTTACCCATATAATTGAAAATCCTGCTTCATAGTACAGGCCTCCGATGATGGAATATATCTTACTGCTTGCTTGTAATGCACAGCAAAGTATATATAGTAACAAATCTGGGACTAAAATTGACAATAATCGATGAATGTAAACTAACAGGTCACATGGACCCAGGGGAGGCTCCATTCAGCGCCCTAGGCCAACGCCTAACGCCCATGCCAAGAGGGCTGCACAAGAGGATGATTTACCATGATGTGATACATGCAATGTTAACAAGTGCAGTAACATCACACCATCATCCTCTAACCCCGGGGACACACCGGAGGTGATAGCGTTGTGTACTGCCACGAAAAGCTGTCCACTGTCCGGCAGCGATGGTTTCGGGGTCTGTTCTATTTTTTCCTCTCGCTGCGGGCAAATCGGGCCAGGAATCACAATGAACAGCGATATTAAATGATAAAAGCTATATATTAAATGATATTAGCTATATATTAAATCATATTATTATATATTATATATTAAATGCCATATATATTATATATTTAATACAATATATTAAATACCATAAGTAATATATACATACCATATTTTGAATTCCCCCGCTGTTCTCCTGGAGTTTCAATCTCCCAGATTTTTGACCCCACATGATGAAATTTCCCCATCTTTAATTATGTACAGTGCCGTGCAAAAGTATTTGCCCCCTTCCTGATTTTTAATTGTTTTGCATTTTTGTCACACTTAAAAGATTCGGATCATCACACAAATTTGTATATTAGACAAAGGTAGCCTGAGTAAATACAAAATGCAGTTTTTAAATGATGATTTCATTTATTAAGTGAAAAAGTCTATCCAAACCTACTTGGCCCTCTGTGAAAAAGTATTTGCCCCCTAAGCCTAATAACTGGTTGTGCCACCCTTGGCGGCAACAACTGCCATCAGATGTTTGTGATAACTGCCAATGAGTCTCTCACATCGCTGTGGAGGAATTTTGGCCCACTCTTCTTTGCAGAATTCTTTTAATTCAGCAACATTGGATGGTTTTCGAGAATAAGCGGCTTGTTTAAGTTCATGCCACAGCATCTCAATCTGATTTAAGTCTAGACTTTGACTAGTCCACTCCAAAACCTTAATTTTGTTTATTTTGAGCCATTCAGATTTTGCCCTGCTTGTGTATTTCGGATCATTGTCCTGCTGCATAACCCAAGTGCGCTTGAGCTTGATGTCACAAACTGATGGCCGGACATTCTCCTTCAGGATTTTCTGTTAGAGAGCAGAATTCATGGTTCCATCAATTATGGCAAGTCATCCAGGTCCTGAAGCTGCAAAGCAGCCCCAGAACATCACACTACCACTGCCATGTTTGAGTGTTGGTATGATGTTGTTTTTATGAAATGCTGTGTTAGATTTACGCCAGACGTAAGAGGACCCACAACTTCCAAAAAGTTCAATTTTTTTGATCAGTCCACAGAATATTTGTCTAAAAGTCTTAGGGATCATCAAGATGTTTTTTGGCAAATGTGAGACGAGCCTTTGTGTTCTTTTTGATCAGCAGTGGCTTTCGCCTTGGAACTCTCCCATGGATGCCCTTTTTGCTCAGTCTCTATCTTAATGTTGAATCATTAAAACTGACCTTAACTGAAGCAAGTGAGGCCTGCAGTTCCTTAGATGTTGTTCTGGGCTCTTTTATGACCTCCTGGATGAGTCGTTGATGTGCTATTGGAGTTATTTTGGTAGGCCGGCCACTCCTGGGAAGGTTCACGACTGCTCCAAGTCTTCTCCATATGTGGATAAAGGCTCTCACTGAAGTCCCAAAGCCTTAGAAATGGCTTTGTAACCTTTTCCAGACTGATACATGTCAATAACTTTGTGTCTCATCTGTTTTTGAATTTCTTTAGATCGCGGCATGATGAGTGGTTTTTTGAGATATTTTAGTCTACTTAACTTTGTCAGACAGCTTCTATTTAACTTTATTCTAGATTAAATAGTTCTGGCAGTAATCATAAAAGTTAATAAATTAAATTATAATTTAAAAACTGCATTTTGTATTTACTCGGGTTGTCTTTGTCTCATATTAAATTTTGTTTGATGATCTGAAACCTTTAAGTGTGACAAATATGCAAAAAACTAAGAAACTCGGAAGGGGGCAAATACTTTTGCACGGCACTGTACATATGCACATTTGTGGCTCCGACAGTGCCAGGGCCGGTCCTGCACGGACCTATATCACATCTGTTTTTCTGCTTAACTGATGAACAAAACAAAGTGGTCAGTCGTGCTTGTCTGAGATGAATGTATTAATTTACTCCAAGCTGAAACTGTCTGTGGAGCAAGAAAGTAAAAGTACTTTTAGAGATAACAAATCACTGATGTTCAGGGAGGGTGGTTCCTACTCTGTCAGCTTTATGATTCCAGTGGGATACATTGTGAATACACATTTTTGTGTTCTGAGTAGGTTTTTACTGAGAATGGTAAATGCAGAATGTGCATTAGTTCACACAGCTCAAACAGTCATCTAACCTGGCCAATTCTAATACATTGTATCATATATTTCACCACAGTCAAAGAAAATGTTTAGAAAATATTTCGTATCTATAATGTGATTGTTGTCCCGCTACCTCTGCTACAGGTGTGTTGCATGTGCTCTGACAAGGGAGAATTGCATTTGTCAGACTGTAAAGCTCTCAGATGCTGCTCCATACAGCCACATCAGCAATGAGATATGGACACAGGCTTTGATTGCAGTCCAGCGTCAAGTTCAACATTATTGCCTGATGCTACATTGCAGAGTGTTATCTCTGCAGGGAGAGGATGGAAAACTGATATATGGACACACATGCATTTACACACTAACACACACGCACACACACACACACACACACACACACACACACACAGACAAACACACATACACAAGCGTATACTATGTGCACAAATAGTACAGATAGTTTGCACACATTAAAAAAGGGTGTGCACCTTAAACAAGCATTATCACAATAAAGGATATGTTTCCACTTACAGCTTTGATATCCAGAAATATTTACAGCTTAAGTTTTATCTTCAAAGGTTTAGGGAGATGCTGTTTAGTATCAACTGACCTCAACAACATCTGTGGATTATTTTTAAGTAAACAAGCACACCGTTCCTGGAAACGTTCTCAAATGAAGCTCAGCATTAGTTAAATTGGAAGAACTTAAAAATCTGCTAACTGCAGTAAAATCGCATTTCACCAATTGCGTTGTTGCTGTCAACCCTTAAATCTGTGACCCCATGGATCCCTGTGGTTTCAGTAATTTGCTGGTCGAGCCCTGCAGAGTGCATATTCAGACCTTCAGCCTTCCCTGCATCCCATTACAACCGCCATTGTGTATAAAAAATAATGAGTGGGGCTTTTTTTCTTTTAAAAGGAAAACTGTAAATTAACGTAAAGATTCCTGATTCACACTTGTCTTTCAACTATAATTACTGATAAGATTTTGAAAATAAATACTTACAGGTGAGAGCTAGAGCCAATATTATGAATAGTTCATGGAAAACATCACTTAACAGCTGTAGAGAGCTTTAAGCAAATCCTCACATTTACTGTAAAAGGCTGTAAACATGAAACATTGTTTGTATTTAATCCCTAAAATTGCATTTAACCTTTTTTCTGTCTCTCTTGACAAATCTCTCCCTAAAATATATTTTAAGGGTCAGTTAATTCAAGCAATTTTATATTGTACTTATGCACATTAATCCACAAGTATTGTGTATTTTAACTTGAAGGAGCTCGTAAAGTCTAGACTTACCATGGATGCAGGAATCCAGAGTATACATAAAAAAACTGATGCTTGTGTCTGTCACCACACAACTTAAAGGATTATAAATGTGCAAGCGTTAGTCTGGTGGGTATGGGCTCCAGCAATTCTAACAATATTTTGTGTTTGGCTGTCAGACATATAGATGTATAGACACTGACTGCAGATGACTTTTAAATGCAGTCAAATTATTTTAATAAATGTTTTTCTAAAAAAATCATTATTTTATTGTATTGTATGTATCTCCCACACTGCCGATGTCTCTCTATATACAGAATCAAACATGATGTGTGCACTGAGTGGATTTATGTCGGCCTTGTTTTTATTGCAGCTCTATTCTATAAAATAGAAAACTGTAGCGTGAAGCCTTGTGCATCATTTGACTGAATGTTTTACTAAATTTGTCCTGGAAGATTTATTTGTGGAAAGATTTGAATTTGACCTCAAAATAAAATCAAGTTATGTGCTCTAATTTATGATTAGCCAGGAGTAAAGAGATCAATAGAAAATGCCTTATGTATATCTGAATAGTGAGTCTAAATGTACAATGAAGACATACTTACTTGTCGACCTTTAAACATCTTTCATCATTATGGGCTGCTGCTGCTGTAGTCGACAAGATTGTGGGAAAATATTCAAAACTTCATCCCATTTGTCAACTTTTTCCAGTTGTGGCTTAATATTAGTCTCCCTTTTCAACTGACCTGAATTCAGTGTTTGTGCGTTGTGAGATATGAGTTTCCCAGCTGATAGGAAGGCAAAAGTTGATATTCTTACTGTTGATGAACTCATGACAGACAAAGGCAAGTTATAATTTATATTGAGACTTGGTTGGGCTGAGAGCTTCACACTAAGTTAGTCAACCAAGCATACTGATGATAGATAGATGGATACTTTATTAATCCCGTGGGAAATTTAATTCATCCAGTAGCTTATACGCTTAAACACCTCCCTGACATACATACATTAATCACATACGGAGAACATATTTGTTTTGTTATGTGTCCAGTAGGAAAGTGTTCTTGTGCTGCTGGAGTGGATAGTACAATAAAATATAAATATATATATAAAAACAACAACAACAAAAAAATATATACATTTGTAAGAATATGTAGTGGTAAAGTCTGTGCATGGGGCTAGTATAGCCAGTAAAGGGATGGACAGTGGGTTGGTATATAATAATGAGATGAGATGAGAAGAGTAGAGAAGCATTGCTTCACATTTGTTTAGTTGCTACTGGTTAATGTCTCTCCTTGAATTTGTACAGCACACTGTGTGTAGTGTAGATATTGATATGGCATTATGAGAGCCCTGCAGGAATATTCTATGTATGGGACACAGTTTATCACTCCTGATGTAGAGAACATGTCCTACCAGTGAGTTACGATACAGACCATGCTTTACATATTCATATTACTTATTTAGCTGTGCTGATAGCATGGCTTGGTGGAGTCATAAAATGTTAGATGGATTATATCTTATACAAGCACTGATGGCTCCCAGAGGATGACTGTATTGATCCTCTAGGGCTTTCAGTCTGTTGGCAGTGGTGGTTTTAGGATTTTGTGCTTAAGTTTCAGTTAGCACCCTCATCTACTCAAAATGTCAGTTCCGGCCAATATTAAGGTTCATGACCCAAACTCTGCAGCACAAATGACTACCACATTTTCATCAGCTAAACATAGTGTTTGCTAACTTATTAATTTAGAGGAAATGTAAATAAGAGTTCATCCTCAAAGGTTTTGCATATCTTTTGGGGTTATAAAATGTTTGAAGAAAGCACCTGCATTGTTAGAAATCAATGTGTGATGTCTGATTGATTCTGACTATATGTCTTTCCAACCTGCCCCTCAGACTCTTGTACATCTTGTGTCGTCTCAGTATGGTTTACGGGTCTTGTTTCCTCAACAAAAATACTAATTCTTCTCTGGTAATAATAAAGTAATCTAAAATAGTTTTCATGAAAATCCACTCCTGCACCCACACACCATTTGAGAAGCCTTGCTAATTTTCCTTTTTTCCTTTCCTTTCTCCTATCTCTATTTTCCCCCATGATCACTCTGCTGCTATTCCAGAATTTGTCTTTGATTTCCCCTTGTTTCTCATATGTTCCTTTTCCCTTCCCCCTCCCTTTGCTTCTCTGCTTTCTATCCTATCCTTTTTCATTTCCTTTGCTTTCCCCTCTGCCACGTACCTCTCAGCAGCTCACTGTGTTGTAGTGGGCGTTGGTGAGGAGTGCTTATTCTGAGTTCTCCACATGAATGATGTATGATTTACAAGCCTTGCCATTTAGTAATTGTAGCCTAATAGGGCCCGTGAATGGCATGATGAAGTAGGGACCTGCTGCTCCCGTACCTGCTGTTTTAAACGCTAATGCCGTGGTTAATATGCCAAGCACAGCACTGCCAGGCAGCACAGTGCACGTCTTTTGCTGGAGTGTGTCACCCTGCAGCTCCTGAATGTGGGTATGCACACCCCTGTGCACTGTACGCTCTCATTACACGGTTTTGTGCTTTACATCCAAAGTCAAACATGTATAAGTTCCCCCTCACATATTGTCAATGAGGAGTCTGTGTGGCCAACTCTGAATTGTTAAGTCTGGCCCAAGGTCAAATCACAGAGGCAAAACAAATTTACACACACTGTTTGCAGAGTAGTGGACAAAATAGACCTCCAGAAATCTAGTGTGTCGATAATATTAGTGTATTGTGCTGGTTGTTTCGTGAATGCGCACTCTACTTACATGTGATGCACATTCACATCAGAACAATTGCACATTGAAATCCAATTAAAAACTACAAGCTTTCATAGGCCTCTCCTGGAACCGTCACCTTATCGTGGTGGAGAGGTTTGCGTGTCCCTGTGAACCTGAGGGCTGTGTTGTCTGGAGCCTTGTGCTCCTGGTAGGGTCTCTCATGGCAGAGTGGTCTCAGGTGAGGGGCCAGACTAAGAATGGTTCAAAAAAAACCTCAATGAATATCGTTAAAAGAGGAGATGTGACCCGGCCCGGAGGAAGCCCGGGGCCCCCGTCTGGAGCCAGGCCCAGACGGAGGGCTCGATGGCGAGCGCCTGGTGGCCGGGTTTGCCACGGAGCCCGGTCGGGCACAGCCCGAACAAACTACGTGGCACCCCCCCTCTTTTCATCTCATGGGCCCACCACCTGTGGGAAGACCCGTTGGGGTCGGGTGCGCAGCCACATGGGTGGCAGCGAAGGTCAGGGGTCTCGACGGACCAGACCCGGGCGGCAGAAGCTGGCTCTGGGGACGTGGAACGTCACCTCGCTGTGGGGAAAGGAACCGGAGCTTGTGAGGGAGGTGGAGCGCTATCAGTTAGATCTGGTGGGGCTTACCTCCACGCACAGTCTCAGCTCTGGTACCGTACTCCTGGATAAGGGTTGGACTCTATTCTTCTCCGGAGTTGCCAAGGGCGTGAGGCGCCGGGCGGGTGTGGGGATACTCATAAATCCCCGGCTGAGCGCCGCGGTGTTGGAGTTTACCCCGGTAGACGAGAGGGTCGCCTCCCTGCGCCTAAGGGTTGTAGGGGGGAAAACTCTGACTGTTGTTTGTGCGTATGCACCAAACGGCAGCTCAGAGTACTCGGCCTTCTTGGAGACCCTGAATGGAGTCCTGTATGGGGCTCCAGTAGGGGACTCCGTAGTTCTGCTGGGTGACTTCAACGCCCACGTGGGCAACGATGGAGACACCTGGAGAGGCGTGGTGGGGAGGAACGGCCTCCCTGATCTAAACCCGAGCGGTCGGTTGTTATTGGACTTCTGTGCTAGTCATGGATTATCCATAACAAACACCATGTTCGAACATAAGGGTGCTCATAAGTGTACCTGGTACCAGAGTACCCTAGGCCGAAGATCAATGATCGATTTTGTGATCGTGTCATCTGATCTGAGGCCGCATGTTTTGGACACTCGGGTAAAGAGAGGGGCGGAACTGTCAACCGACCACCATCTGGTTGTGAGTTGGATCAGGGAATGGGGGAAATTTCCGGATAGACCTGGTAAGCCCAAACGAGTAGTGCGGGTGAACTGGGAACGTCTGGAGGAGGCCCCCGTCCTAGGTATCTTCAACTCACACCTCCGGCGGAGCTTTTCTGGCATTCCTGTGGAGGTTGGGGGCATTGAGCCGGAGTGGGCGATGTTCAAAGCCTCCATTGCTGAAGCTGCGGTGGCTAGCTGTGGCCTCAGGGTCTTAGGTTCCTCAAGGGGCGGTAACCCTCGGACACCGTGGTGGACACCGGTGGTCAGGGAAGCCGTCCGATTGAAGAAGGAGGCCTTCCGGGATATGATATCCTGGAGGACTCCTGACTCGGTTGCAGGGTACCGACAGGCCCGAAGGGCTGCAGCTGCTGCCGTGTCGGAGGCTAAGCAGCGAGTGTGGGAGAAGTTCGGAGAGGCCGTGGAGAAGGACTTTCGGTCGGCACCAAAGTGTTTCTGGAAGACTATCCGGCACCTCAGGAGGGGGAAACGGGGAACCATCCAAGCTGTGTACAGTAAGGATGGGACTCTGTTGACCTCAACTGAGGAGGTCGTCGGACGTTGGAAGGAACACTTTGAGGAACTCCTGAATCCGAATAACACGCCCTCTATGTTGGAGGCAGAGCTCGAGGTTGATGGTGTTTCGTCGTCAATTTCCCTGGTGGAGGTCACTGAGGTAGTCAAACATCTCCGCAGTGGCAAAGCCCCAGGGATTGATGAGATCCAGCCAGAAATGCTAAAGGCTCTGGGTGTTGAGGGGCTGTCATGGTTGACACGCCTATTCAACATCGCGTGGGAGTCGGGTACAGTGCCAAAGGAGTGGCAAACCGGGGTGGTGGTTCCCCTGTTCAAAAAGGGGGACCAGAGAGTGTGTACCAATTACCGGGGTATCACACTTCTCAGCCTCCCTGGTAAAGTCTACTCCAAGGTGCTGGAAAGGAGGGTTCGGCCGATCGTCGAACCTCAGATTGAAGAGGAACAATGCGGTTTTCGCCCCGGACGTGGAACTACGGACCAGCTCTTCACTCTCGCAAGGATCCTGGAGGGGGCCTGGGAGTATGCCCATCCGGTCTACATGTGTTTTGTGGATCTGGAGAAGGCGTATGACCGGGTCCCCCGGGAGAAACTGTGGGAGGTGCTGCGGGAGTATGGGGTAAGGGGGTCTATCCTCAGGGCCATCCAATCCCTGTACTCCCAAAGCGAGAGCTGTGTTCGCGTCCTCGGCAGCCAGTCAGTTTCTTTCTCAGTGGGTGCTGGTCTCCGCCAGGGCTGCGCCTTGTCACCAATCCTGTTTGTGATATACATGGACAGGATATCGAGGCGTAGTCGTGGTGGGGAGGGGTTGCAGTTCGGTGGTCTGAGGATCTCGTCACTGCTTTTTGCAGATGATGTGGTCCTCATTGGATCATCGGCCTGTGACCTTCAGCGCTCACTGGATCGGCTGGCGGCCGAGTGTGAAGCGGCTGGGATGAGGATCAGCACCGCTAAATCTGAGGCCATGACTCTTAGCAGGAAACCGATGGATTGCTTACTCCGGGTAGGAAATGAGTCCTTAGCCCAAGTGAAGGAGTTCAAGTACCTCGGGGTCTTGTTCGCGAGTGAGGGTACTATGGAGCGTGAGATTGGCCGGAGAATCGGAGCAGCGGGGGCGGTATTGCGTTCGCTTTACCGCACCGTTGTAACGAAAAGAGAGCTGAGCCGCAAGGCAAAGCTCTCGATCTACCGGTCGATCTTCGTTCCTATCCTCACCTATGGTCATGAGGGCTGGGTGATGACCGAAAGGACGAGATCGCGGGTACAAGCGGCCGAGATGAGTTTTCTCAGAAGGGTGGCTGGCGTCTCCCTTAGGGATAGGGTGAGAAGCTCAGCCATCTGTGAGGAACTCGGATTAGAGCCGCTGCTCCTTTACTTAGAAAGGAGTCAGCTGAGGTGGTTCGGGCATCTGGTAAGGATGCCCACTGGGCGCCTTCCTTGGGAGGTGTTTCAGGCACGTCCAGTGGGGAGGAGACCTCGGGGAAGACCCAGGACTAGGTGGAGAGATTATATCTCAACACTGGCCTGGGAACGCCTCGGGATCCCCCCGTCAGAGTTGGTCAATGTGGCCCGGGAAAGGGAAGTCTGGGGCCCCCTGCTTGAGCTGCTCCCCCCGCGACCCGACCCCGGATAAGCGGACGAAAATGAGATGAGATGAGATGAAGCTTTCATAGGGACATTCTAGGGACCCAATGCAGGTCCTTGCATCAGACCTACGATGTGTCGGCTAGTTTATCTGAAAACATGTTTGGGATTGTGTTAGCATGATTGACACTCTGAACTGCTCTGCTGTTTCACTTCATTTATTCAGTCTGACATTATTTCTACAAAACTAAATGAAAAGCATGGGACGGGTGTGGTACATGGTGTGTGTGCTGCATATTCCTCAATCAGTCAATGCTAACGTTTGATATTATATAAAATGGCATAATGATGTCATCATGATGTTATGTAACATATAATGACAAATGGTTGTTAAATATAAAAAAGCTGCATATTGAGTCACTGAAGTTATCGGTTGCAAAATGCATTACTACAATATGATGTTATATTCTGGCCTCATAGTGATGTCATGATTATATCATTCCTGCCCTATGATCAAACATCATTTTTTGATCGATATAGATTTTTTGATCAATAGACACACCTGGACATTTTTTTATGTTTGAATTCTTCAGGACATCACTTATTATACTATATTATATGACAAATTAATGTAAGATTCAGATTGCACATGGATGTAAAGGATTTTGTTTTATTTTGGAGAAGTGGTGCAATGTAGCACAGAGACCCTTGAAAGCAACCAGTTTTACTGAGTATGTAATTTTAAACATGTGCTTAAATCTCCAGCTGTATATTAACAACCTTTGAACTGCAGCAATATTACCTAATTTCAGTCAGATGTTGTGTGAGAGTCAGAGCTCAAAGTTTCAGTAGCAGTTGTGCGAGTACCAGCAAGTGGCTCACCATTGAAACTCTGAAAGAATCCTTCTCTTTTCCTCTTGAGTCTGTGTATATTTTACTCTGAATCTATTGCACGTGAGATCAACTTTATGCATTGAGCATGTGAGCCCTCATTACTGCCACAGATTTATTTATTCTTTGGGCAACACAGAAAAGAATGTAAAAAAAATCATAGTTCCTCCCATTTATATCAATGTGTTCTTCCTTGGGTCATATCCCACCAGTCTACAAAGTTTCACAGCAATTGGTTGCTTAATCTTGCTTCCCACAAAAACAGAAAGAACTAAGAGAGAAAAACAACATCATACACAAAGACAACGTCAGGTTCTGCTACTGGCAGCCAACTTCAGAAATCTGATGATTTATTATTTTAATGATGTTGCAGAATCTAAGAGAGAAGTTTCCCACGCCTAGATCAATCCATGACACAACATGAGAAGGTGTTGGGGGGGAAAAGAAAATTTGTATGTGAGATTAGATAAACAATAAATAGTTAAAATGTGTTATTTGTACATGTTTGTACCTTTACAAAAGGTGGAATCTCCAATAAATTGTAGAAGCCTCTTTTCGGAGCAATCATAGCGTGTGAGTTTAAGTCTTACTGGTTAAGATGGCCGACTAGGTGTGGCTTGCTACAGACAAGAGCCCCTAACTCCACCTCCACTGTTCTAAGATCAATAAAAACATCTCTTGCATTTTATGTTTAGAGCTGTGGAAACTACTTACTTACTCCAAGAGTCTTTTGTTCTTGTAGTGTCAAGAGGCAACAGTGGATCTGTTAGGTTTAAGGGCAAAACTGGCAAGTTTAACAATTTAAACTTGGATCTTCACCACAATAAACTTTGTAAAAGGTGAATACTATCGGAAGCCTTCACGTCTAATTTTTACAATTCATACAACCAAACTGTAGAAACTGCTATTCAGAGAACAGAATGGACATTCTGAACAGGAGTAAAGGTATTCAAACCATCTTTATTAAAGTATTCCAAGACATGTTTTTTCAGCTACTGCATATATACCTACTGACATTTTTGTTATGGTAAAACCAACTACATTGAACAGAAAAACCAAGATCCATCAGCAGGACATCCGTGGCAGCCAGTGTTGTATTATCTGGTTCTTTTCCAGCATGAACATGAAATCAATCATGAAATCTGGAACCCTCCACCTGCATTATATCAGAGACCTGGTATATACCTCCCACCATGGTACCTCACCTGTCCACCCCCCTTAGAGCAGGTGAGGGTGCTATCAGGGCTCGCTGGCTGAGGAGCTAAGCTATCCATTCTGTCTGACTGCCTCTTGCCAAGGCTCATTTTTATCTCAACCTCCTCCCATGCCTCCCAGACGTGATAAACGAGAGGAGCGAAGGTTGAAAGAAAGATGGAGGGGGAAGGGCTGAGTGTGTGTGTGGCTTCAGAACTTACTCTGCCAGCTTTTACCCACCTGCCCAGATAAGAAAGGCACTGTAAATGAACACGCGATAGGGGGGCTGAGAGCACAGGCACTGTGTTTGTGTGTGTGTGTGTGTGTGTGTGTGTGTGTGTGTGTGTGTGTGTGTGTGTGTGTGTGTGTGTGTGTGTGTGTGAGATAGGGGGGCTTTGTGCACTCGTTCACACATACACACACTCACATTTCCCGTCTTTGCTTTGCTGCAGGTATCACAGATAAAGATGTGTCATTGATGAATGGGATTTTATTTCCCATCAACCTTTGCTGCGTGGGAAATGGAAAGCACATCCTGGCCCCTAAATCATCAGATGAATAATGATAACACTGGGTAGCAGTTTTCATTTCTCTGCACTATTTTCTGCAAAGCTCAGTATGCAAACAGTTTGTTTCTCCCAGCACGTGTGGTGCGTGCAGGCATGTTTGTGTGTGTGTGTGTGTGTGTATGCCAACCTGAAGGTACAAATGAATGCTGATCTTCCACAAACTGGGGTGTAGCTGCTTAAGCTCTTGTTTGTGCCTTGTTTAATCAGAGCTGAGGGGAGACAGTTCCAAATTCACCACCAACCCAGAGGCCAAATTTCCAAGGAGCGAACAGCGTCCACCCCACTCTTACTCACGATATGAGAAATACAACACCTCTCTGACGTAGAATAATAATGCAGTTTAATTCATGCTTCTCTATTTTTGGTACGATTTGTTTCCTTAATTGTTTCTGGCAGTCATTTCCTGACTGTGCAGCACTAACACTATCATTCATTTGGACTTGTAAACTGGCACCATAACACTTTATTTGGCTTATATTTGTCAAACAATCAAAAACACAGAGCTGGCAGTGTCTGAGATGTTTACAGCTGTCAAGACCATGCCAAACAAGGCCACTCATTACATCAACTCAAAGCACATCATGCAGGGGGTACAGGGCTGTCCATGAGGATATAAACACTGGTGAGACTAGATGTAATGTACAGATATTACTTCTTCACTAGCTGGGCTGCCAAAACGGGATCTCAACTTTACTCGTCTAATGCTGGAATGAAACTGTGTAGAATAAAGTTGTGGTGTGATTTACAAAAGTCTTTGCCCTCTGTAAACCAGATATGAATATATATATAATTGATGTGAAAGTATTGCTGGAATACTAAGGTTTAATTACAGTTACTCAAATCACGTCAGGTTGTGTCGTGATTTGTTTCCACATCTTTAAATAAAGGCCTTTGGCACTGGATGTGAACTGATTGAGGCAGAACTATTGAACATGGATGCAAACCCTAGTGATATTCTCTGCATTTGCCATGCAGGAATAATCTCAAATGGATCTTCCTCATGATTAACAGGGAATAAAGATGAACCCCTTTTTTTTATCAATTAAAGGAGCTGAAAAACAACAAGAGGTAAAAGCTGCATTTATTCTGTGAATTCAACACCAACTCCAGCACACAGCTGGAGAGTTTATTCACTTGTCCAGCCCCTAGTGGACACAAAGAGCAGCTCATAGCAGGCAGACAGCCATTCCAAGCTTTGTGCTGCAACACAGACCTGTTACCGAACACTGGCTCCACACTGGTCCCAGTCTGGGCCTAATATAAACACTGGGACTTTTGCATTGATAATCTTCCTTCGAGTAACATTTTTACAATCCCAGGCCTGTGCCTGAAGGAAATGTTAACATTCAGATATGCCTTAAGTGTTTTCTTGTTAACAACCCAAAGTTCTCTTTGTGGGCTTATTGTGTATCGTTGACGTCCAATCAACACGTTGAGTACATTTCTGTGCTTGCACAGCATTTGCGAAGCTGTTTTTGCAAAGCATTAACTTGTTTGCAGTTCTTCCCTTGAATGTGCCAGGTAATACAGAACATCTTGGCCCACTCTTGGTGGGACTTCTTATGTTCATCAGCTACATTGAAAAGACAGAATATCGGCAGGCTCGGTCCTTCATTATTGTTTCTATGCTGGATTCCACTTTGCAGCCAGACACAAGATTAGTGTAGAAAAATAACAAACTTGATTGCATATTAAGCTCTTCTTAAGGTCACAGTTATGCATGTTCGTGCAAACGAAGCACATACCGTTAATGTATTTCTCTACCATTACAATTACAGTGTAAAGCTAAGTTGATTAAAAGTACAAATCATATTAATGTGAATTGATGACAGGCTTTAGTTTTTAATCTCGAGACAACAACATTTCCTCACACAATTCTGAGCAGGAGAGGTATACGACATTATAACATTTCAATCAGGAGAGACTTGATTTCCAACTTACAGATTTTATTTATTTATTTTACACGCACAGAAATGTGAATGTTTAAACAGTCTTTGGCATTTTAGACCCCTGTGAGATGTCATCAGGATTTAGAAGGGGGTGTAGCAGAGCATCGAACAGGAATACCCCCCGGGGTCTAGACACTGGTGGTGGTTTATCAGTCTAATGTGTGTTTGGAAGGCACATCTTATGCTTGTAATCCTATTGAACATGCTAGTGTGGCATCCTCTGCCCTCAACCCTCACAAGGGTAAGGAAAAACTACAAAACCTTGACAGGGAAAAAGTAGAAACCTCAGGAAGAGACACATGCAAGGGATCCCTCTTCCAGGATGGGCAGAAGTGCAATGAATGCCACGAGTAATAGTCCATTGACGACAGTTTGAATGTTCTTTGTCCGTGATCAGCTGCCGCCATGATCGGGCGCTGCTGTGATCCTAGATCTGTTGATGTAATCCGGGAATCGTTGAGGTCGGGATCCGGATGAGGTGAATGACCTTCGAGCCGGGAGGAGAATGGGGTGGAGGAGGGGTTTCTTTAGTCGCTGAATGATGACAGGCTGAGGAAGAGAAGAGAGGGACTTTTAAAGTTTGACAGCTGCTAAATGACTGGCTGACAGAGACCGCGCCCGACCTGATTGGATGTTAAGGTACGCCCCCAATCAGCTGATCACTAGGCAGGTTAGGTCCTCCATTGAGCGTTACTAAGTTTAGGAACGCCCCTGATCAGCTGATCGTCTGCAGATTTAAGTCTACCTGACTGAACTTGCGCTAGCTTCATGTGTGCAAACACCTTTGTCCGTGAAACGAGAGGTGAGCTGTCAGCTATCTGTGTTGATGCAGTAGCATGACAGGCGGAAAAGAACACTGTCAGTGCTGGTATACAGACAGACAGAGCTGATGAAAAACACCATTCACTCTCTTCTCCTGTTGCTCCCTACAGAAGGGAGGAAATCAGTCTAACTGGATGTTGCAGTTGAACATGTGGAGGTGTGCCGTACACAACCACATTATGTAGATGGGGGATGTTTTTCTATGTTGTTGATCTTATTAGTAATGGTGCTTTATCCTTGGGAGTTTTCCCTCTGTATTTTTACATCCAGCTTTTCAGAATTTTTTTCTCATTTATGTCTTTTCTTTCTCGTTCTGCCCCTAAATCTTGCACTCTTGCTCTCAACCAGCTACGTTCCATTAGACCGTCAAAGATAAATGATTACTGCCAGGCTGCGCTCCCTTGTTTTTTTATATATATATATTTATATATATTTTATGATTTGTCTTCCCTCCAGATAGGGAACGCACTTCGTATTTCCTTAATGACACAAAAAAACAGTCATTCTTTAAAAGCCCAATGCTACCTAGAGGGCATATAGATGCTGTCCCAGTTGCCGAGCTTGTTCTCTACCATTTTTAATAATCTGGCTTGCTGATAGGGTTAGTCCCTTACCACTTTTTTTGGATTATTTTTCTTAATTTTGTTTCTTCTTTTTTTTTGGGGTTGTTTTGGGGAAAAGCAATATCCCCACCCTACTCCTCCCAAACCCATTGCTTATATGAAAAAGAAACACTGTTGAAATTGAAAAAGCCACAGCTGACTCTCAGGGCTATTTCTCACGTAATGCATTTCAATTGGTTCTTTTCAGATAGATTGCACGAGGCCACAGCATGCTCCAAACATATCTCATAACCCAGACTGTACAGCCCTGTGCCCGCATCTCCAATCTGTTTTGTAAAGCCATGGCAGCGAGGGAGATGAAAGGCAGCGAGTGTGTTGCATCAGTGACCGGCAACACTACGTCGTATGACCTTCTTTGATGGACGGCCTTTCTCCTGCTCTGAGGTGGCCTGGGAATTCAAAACCCCATAGCGTGGCGAGAGAGAGAGAGGGAGAAAGAGAGGCAGCATCAAACCTTGCTCTTGATGTACTGGCTCTCTCCACTCAGCAAGGATGTGCAATCCATGCGGAGCATTCTGTTGTCTGTTTTCACACCAAGCCTTGCTTATGTCACCTCGGATCTGTCCCTCCCTCAGGGGGGATCATGGGCTGCCATGCCCGGTCTCATCGCACACTCAGCTCTGTAGTGGCAGCGTTTCCACCCAGCCCCCCAGTAACCCCCTGCTTTACATTTCCATCCTAAGGCAACAGAGCCTTCCCAGGAGACACTTGAAGGTGGATGGAAAGAATGATAGGAGTTCTCCGAGGTTTCTGTCAGGACACATGTTTCTGAATTGTTGTCCTGTTGTTGGAATCAGAGGAGGATTTATGTCTGCCTCAGACACGTTTGAAGGTCTTTCTCATCATTGACTGCTGAGCCCGCAACATATTTCATTAGTATGCCTTCAGTTACTATCATATAAATTCCATGCATGTCCAAAGTGAAAGCTGATAAAATGAAACACTGCAATATAAGACAAAGTTTATCATATTAAAATCACAATCATCATGTTAGCTTCCATTTTTAATTAAAGTTAGTCAGTTGGGATATTGACATTTTGTAATTAAACTCTCCGTGGGTCTTTTGATTTAAAGATCTCTACATTTGAGGGCTGAAACTATTTGTGATAAATTGATAAGCTGATTAACAGAAAATGTTTCTTTTTTTTTCTTCACATGCCATATCATTATAAACAGATACTTATATCTTGGAAAATAAATGCAAAATATCATATCAGTATTGAGGGAAGCCACTTGGATTGAGATTTTATTATTAAGCCCTGCTATGTTAGCAATAAAAGTGAGCCAATGTGTCCCTGTATAAGAAAATAACTCACATGTAGATTTAATTATTGGGTCCATTATTTTTCAATAATAAAACCTCAGAATGCTTCGTTTTTGCTGAGCAACAGTATTTTTTTGATTACCATTTAGTTCTAGATCATGTCGTTCGAGCTTGACTAACGTTATTCTTGATTTATTTGTAAGATTACAAGTATCGATACGTTTTAACTGTTTAAATCTTTAATGCAAATCAGCCAGCCAAACAGTGTCAAGAATGCATTAGGTTATTTTCAGTGAAATATATATGTGAAACAAAAACACAGTAAAGACAAAACTGCAGAAAATATCTACATAAACATCTCATTGCTCCTATTTTTCTTTGAATGTATTCAGACATCAGATAGTACCAGGTCTGGCTCTACTTTCTGTCCACTGATTCTGTACATTGCTTTGGATTTTTTGACTCTTGGATTTTTTGACTCCTTGTGTGTGTCTGTGTGTGTGTATATGTGTATGTCAGCGTGCATGTGTGATAGTCACTGTGTTGATTGTAATACATAGGGATAATAGCTCCTCCTAGTGTTGAGCGTTGTGATGTTAGCAATCTGAACCTCCGCTATCACCATTTAGACATCTCGCATTAAAGCTGAATTATCTTAAAGCCTCTCTTGTTAAACGTCTGATATTAAATTGGCTGAGAACTGGCAATAAAATATTCTTTATCTCCAGAGATGTCTCCATTACTTAATGAAAAAGGGGAAAATGCTGACTCCCCTCTGGGGGATATATTCCCTTTACTATGATAAGAAATTAAGGAAAAGTTATCTTTCCTTTGGAGAGTGTATTGTTTACTTTCTGTTTCGGTGAGTAACATTGCTTATATTCAGCTGGATCTATTTGTCTGTAGAAAAGTTGAGTTTCCTTGTGAGGTAATGTTTCCTTGAATGGAACTAAATTGTTGAAAAAATGACCAACTGCATTGACATTCCAGTGGACTAACAGAAGGCGATGGTGGATTTCCTCCTGGTTGTTGAACAGCCAATTTGTTCCTGCTCCGAGGTTGTTAGAGGGGTCTTTGAAGTTTGCTCATCCAGTGTTAAATAGACCAGATGACCATGCCTGGTCATGTTAGGGGTACTGCAGGAGAACATGAGCCATCAAATAGCCTCCTCATGTTATTGGAGTTGGAGCTATGTCCATATTCTCGGCATGAAGTGAGTTGCTTCACGTTTGGGGACCTACGATTTTTTTTTCTTTGATATTTGCAGATTATGTGGTTTTGTTGGCTTGATCAATCCATGACCTTAAAATGAGGACGTTAACAGCCAAGTGTAAAGGGCTGAAATGAGTTGCGGCCTCAAGCTGTGCCGGAAAGCAAAGGTTTTGATGTACCAGTAAATCTACATTCCACCTTTAATCTATGGTCAGGAGCTTTGGGTATTGACAGAAAGACACAAGCCACTGATCTTAGTTTCCTGCCTAGCTTGGCTCACACCAAGATACCATGGTCAGACAACCAGAGGGAGCTCAGAGTGGAGCCACGGCTAGTTTGTTTCAAAAGGAGCCAGTTGAAACAGCTGTCTGAGCAACTTGGATTGGAGCATTTCTTGGCATAACTATTAGGATACACTGGTGAAGACACAGAGTGTTGGAGAGAGCATAAATCTCATCTTCTGCACCTCTTCACTTCGTACATAAGCATGACAAAAAGTAGGGATTAACCTGTGTTTGCTTGATGAACAATATTCATTTACAGTATAGTCAAGGTTGCTTATCTAACCTTAGCTCCAACCAGACTGTTGACACATTATTCCTGAAGTTTAAATGCAGCCTCTTAAACTCTGGAGAGGGTAAAACAAACACTAAATAAACTTCATGTTCTGATCAGGTCCTGATAACTTGCTGTTTATTAGTTCAAGTGGGAGCAGGTCAACAGCAGTCTGAGGAGTCTGGGGGCAGACACATACATACACACACATTTTCACTCGCTCCTGGTTTACACACACTGCTGGTATTTAACGTGATGGCCTATATGATAATGATTTAAAAAAAAACACTCACAGGAGTGAACGCCTCTCACGTTCATCATTTGTTGACTGATTTGTTCAGGTCAGCGTTCACAACAAAATATGGACGTGTTCATGCGCAACACTGTGTGTGTGTATGTGTGTATCACTGACGAGAGCTGTTCACAGTGATAGATAACAGAATCTTCTAGCATCATAGAATGAATGTGTGTACACTTGGTTTTCAGGTGAGTTGTTAGCTTTAAATCAGCTTGTTGTTCCCTCCCTCAGAAACCACTTAGAACATCTATAATAATGATGCATTAAGGTGTCAGCAGTGCAGGCTGCCTGATTCATCATGGCAGCCTGTTCATGGTGAGAGTCTGTCTCCTGTGCTTACCTTCAACTATATTAATGTTTCATTGAGTACATTACACTGTATCACATCTGTGGTTAATGATGATCTCAGACACACAAATGTACACATGAGTAAATGCTTTATGGTGTAAGTTATAATATGTCCCATGATGTTTTTGACCTATATACGTCATTCGTATGTACTGTATATACGGGTTAAAATAATTTTATCTATCCAGATTATCTTTCACATCGCACAGCTCACTGTTTATTGCATAAAATAAAAAAATGTAAAACAAACTTTTGTTCTCAGCTTTCACCAATCGGACAGTTTTCTACATGGTTAACATAGCAGCCTCATCGATTGACTCACAGGGCCGAACAGTGCTTGTCTCTTTAGAATTTAAGTTAATTGAAGTTAAATTACAAACGTGGATGCAATTATAATGATGCAGCTAAATAACTCCCAGTTTGAACTGTTCTTTAAAGTAATATAAGCAGCATTATTGCATCAGTGTAGTAGAACAAAAGCATGACTGCAGCATTGACATTAAAGCAGAACGCTTTGCATTTACTCACCAGCCAGAAGACATTGCAGTGACACAGAATGGCTCTCATTGGCGTAATTTTAGTCCTGGGAGAACAGAGCATACAGTTGGATTTTTTACCAAGCGTTCACCTAACCATGGGCCTTCCTCAGCTCAGATAACAGGTTGCAGCTTTGTGTATGGCTGGTCTCAGAACAGCTGGGAGATGATGTCTTTTGGCCTGATGTGAACATGAAAAGTGGTGAAGTGGACCTTGGTTGCCCTGCATGTGACAGGAGGCTTCCCCTCTCCTCTCCAAAGTGTTTTCCTGAGCAGAGAATAAACAAGTTGTTTGGTGATGAGATGACTTGCCTCCGGGCTCAACAGCATCTCTCCCACTCAGGCTTTTGAACTCCAGGAAAAGAGAGGTGCTGTTACAGGCCCCCTAAGGCTGATCGCTGAGAGGGAGGCAGGCTTCCTCTTTCTCAGACAGACTGCTAAAATATATTTGACACACTTACTATGGTGCCAGTGTGAAATATTGACATGCAGAGTACACAATTCAAAGATAAACATCAGCGCAAAGTGCTGACTCCAAACATTACAATATATGGTGGAGTTCATTGAAGAAAGAGTCGATTAAAGACTTGAGCCACATAAATGTCTGCTATTAGCTGGATTAATGAGCAGTTCAGCAGAGTGACTGGACTTTTTAGATTTTTTTCCCCAGAGTCATTTGACTGATCTGCTGCCACATTGTTGTGTCATTGTTGTGATAGTCTGAATTATGGTACAGCTCGGGAGACATGGCAACAACAATGTCTTTGTGTATAGAGTTCATATTTTTTATATCAGGTGACACATAAGAAGAAAAGACAGTAGGTGCTGGGCTTCTCCTCTAGGATGTTATATAAGCTCTCTCGTTAAAACAACTCAAGGAAAGCGGGGGCTCTTAAGTGGTTAACATGCATGAGATATTTTGATGGAATGGCGTCAAAATACGTTAGTTCATTAGTATTTAAAGTTGATACTATGGCATTCTACTGCAGGGGGACTCAACAGTCAGTATAATGGCCCAGAGCGGCCCTGCACCACACTTCTCACTCAGCTTTAACAGTCACAGATGGCTGCTTGAAACGTAGTCGTTTCTCTATTTGGTGTCATCACTATCCAACTTCACCATGTGAAGAAGGCAAATACTGCTGTGTATAAACCGATTCAAATTTTTGGAGCTGCTGTCTCACTGCCACATTTCAAAGCACAGTTCTCCACTTTGATTATAATTAATTCCAGTCTGGGACAATGTGATGTTCCAGTCAAGCTCTGCTATAAACTCACCAAACAGACTCTATATCAGGCTGCTTGACAACTGTTTACTCCACAAATAGATCAAAAAGCGATGCACGGTCTCTTTATGCGAGGATTAGCAAGCTGGAGAAACTACAACACGAGTGATATTGACAGTGTTGATCTTGGCAAAGAAAAAGCTCCCGAAACTGCTTTTGGCAGGAATGTGTTCGCCTCAAATTATGTAAACGCATGTGCATATGAACACAGTTTCTGTGTACATGCATATAGATATAGACACAATCATTTATTCCTCATTCTCACACAGTGCGCACTCATTTATTATGTGTCACCATGACAACCGCCGGTGCCTGAATGTTTGACCTGTCTGTGCATCTCATTGGTTTTCACTGAGCAGTGGCACATACTCTAGGCACTTTTCATAATATTCTAGGTTGCAACTTGGTGGTTTTTTCAACACAAATAGCAAAGTGACAATTTACCTTGCGTTAATCGACATCTCGATGGACAACTGTGTTTACATAAATTCACCAAATATTGAAATTGTTCATTTAGTTAATGAGGATTATAGGGAGTTTGGTTTGCTATTATGAAATGCCATTCCAAGGCCCAAAGCTAAAGTAAATATATCCTTCTAACCAAAGGTTAAAAAGATGATAATGAGTATCCAATGTCTGATACACAATATTCTGTGCATCCATTGTTTTCACATCCTATTTAAACACTGCAATTTGCCATCCTTTCTTAACTTACCACATGTTGTCTTTGCAACCAAATGGGATGATTTAAGGCTTCATCTTGTGTTCTTGTGTCCAACTGAAACTGAAACTGCTTCTGATACAAGATGAATGGCTGTCTGTTGTCACCACATCTATGACTCAAATCAAGTCCCAATTTGAAAGCAATATTTAGTTTCATTCAAATCTTTTGTAGCCATTTAATAAAAAGATAATTTTTAAACAGGGGCTCGGGTCTGAATGGAACAGGTATCTGTTCCATTCGAACCCTAACCCTAACCATAACCCGGGTAGTGATGGACTAATAACATACGAAATGAGTATTGGGATGTCATTAATATCCAATGACGATTGAATTACAAATACTGCTTGTACAGAACTAATAGTATATAAAAAAACACTGCTAGTTTGACATTTAGGAGATACATTCCAGGTCAGACCTAATCATTCATTATAATGTAGAATTTGCATTCGTAAGGCAGAAAACAATTCTTGAAGTTGGGAACACAAGTCTGTGTCCCGTTTATTTAGTAACTACGCAACAACAAACAAAATGGCGCTTGACTACCCAGCAAGCCTTGGGCTCGACGTCATCACGTTACCCAGCAGGCACTGGGCTCGACGTCATCACGCACAATAATATTTAAAGGGACACGGTCCCGGCACAGTCATACTTAACACATTAAATAAATAACGGTATGAAACAGTGTATAGAACTACACTAAGAACAAGGGTGAATTATGTAAGTCACATTCACTACAATAACACTATTAAACATATGTGAGATGTGTGGACTCCTCTGTATAGAAAAGAAACAACTGATTTATTTTGTATGAGTTCTAATGGGTCACAGGCCTAGTTGACTGTTCATACAATATGCCAACTAGCTACCTTTTACAGCTAATGCCAGTCAAATATAATGGGACATTTGAATTCCAGCCTTTTCTCATTACCACAATTATGCAAACACAAAAATAAGCAGTGAATTGCAGATTTTCTGCTTAGTCATTTCTCACTAAATGAGCTGTTATTGATAGCAGTTTGTTTAGTCCACATTTCTTGTACATGTAACGGCAAAAACAAATGTTTTCGTCCTTCTGATTAGCTTTTTGTTTAATGACTTTATGTTTATGTATAAGTAAATCCTAGTGTTGTCATAGACTTTATATAATAGTTAATTCTACATAGATGTTTTGTTGAGGTGCTTCCTGTTTCCAGCTCCAGCTTCATGGACTGATCATCTAGCTGTAGAAGAGCTGTATGTCCATTCATCCAGTGGACATATATGAGCAACGGGAAATATGAGACCTCATTATAATTATAACTATGCTTTATATAATTAGACTGACTTTGTTGTATAATAATATTAATGCTATCTGAATATATACTGAACTTTCTAATCCCCCCATTGACCTCTTGTTAGAACTATAGATTCAGCTGAAGTCTATATACATACAAACAGCAGAATACTATATATATACAGTAGAGCATTTATATCATAGTATTTTGTAGGTAGAGAGTATCTGTATAGCTATAATTAGGGTTAACTTTGAGTGTGCATTCATTCATAATAGCACACTGTGATGTATGGTTTTATTATCTTCTGTGAAGGAATGTGTCTCAAGATGTAACCCAGTGTTTCTGTCTCTCACAGATGCAGATCTACATGTACAACTCAGATGACTTCGACAGCCTCAGTGCATCGCTCAGGGAGAAGAGGATCATCGCAGCCATGGCTGTGTTTTTTTCAGGTAGGAACCTTTTCTATGTTTCTCTATCACTCAGTAGAAGTTGATCAAAGTATATTTTGTCTTTGGTTAGGCAATTTAACTTTTCAGAAATCTGAAAAAAATGAATATTAGCTCAAAATAGGGCCATGTTTAAAGGTTTGGTTAACATTTCAAATCAAAACCTTAAGCAACAGAAGATCCACAAATACATTTACACTCATTGAAATACTCATTTCATTTGAATTCAATTTCCTATACAAAGTTGTGTGCCCTAAGACATAAATTACGATTGACTTTAGTTTGTGGGAGACTGAGGGTTGTATTTTTGTACAGTGTGTTTCATCTATCTCTTCACTCTGCTTTATCCTGTTGGTTTTCCAGAAAGCAAAAAAGTCAGATTTTCTGTGCTGTAGTGCTTTGAGGGTGTGTGAGTTTGAGCTGTAAGTCCTGTAGATCAAGATCAAAGTCCAGTCACCAATAAAGTGCTCTAGCTTCCCTTGGCCTGTGGAGTGGAGCTGTGGGTGGACTGGGATCACTGTAAGCTCGATCACTCTCTATTGACAGGAATAAAAAAATCCTTTGAGGCCCTTTGATTACCCAAGTGGCTTTTTCTTTTACCAGCAACCCCTAGTTAATATTTCCTCCTCTTCAGTCTCTCTTGCTCTATATCGTCCTTTCACTCCTTTTGCTCTCTCTCCTTTGTGAGTGTTGCACAGACGAAGGTGGGCACGTAAAGTCATTTCCATTTGGACCAAAATCTAAATCTTTGTAACACCTATGCTGCGGTATTCTTTCATTACATTTGAATTATGACAAACCTACATATGAGGGTGTTGAACAGAATGAACAAAGTCACACATATATGTTATATTATGAAACATTTCAAGCTTTTTTACAGGTTTTTCGTACTTACTTGCTCAACTGGTTAACACTTAATAATCAAGGGCCGTTTATCTTGGCCGCCCCTTTACTCATTTTGTGTTTGTCAGTATTTGGATATGAAAAGCTGTCTCTGCTTTGGAATGGTGGCAGCACCAACACTGGAGATCCCACAATGTTGCCAGACAACCAGAATATTCAGAAGCCACGGCATCATGCCCATTCTAGATGGGAATGAATGTGTCTTATTTCCCACGCACACCCTACACTGTTTAATCAGGAGATGGACAAAAGAGAAATTAATAAATCACAAATTAATCATGCTTTTTGAAAAATGAAACCCAATCACACCTATGACACACCAGAGTTAGAAGCATCCCCATGATAATGGAAAATTGTATTGATTGGCAGGATTTTGTTGTTTGTCTCAAATGACACATTCCTCATATTAAGGAAAATTCGAAGATGTCTTTCATTGTCTGAAATTCAGACCTGATGGTGGCATTTAAATATGTAAACAGGATGGAAAGAGTGAAAACATTTATACTTTTCAGGAGTAGGAAAACGTTGTTACCTGAAGCAGGCAAGTGGAAGCCTTAAGCCTCCTTTATTTTGAGAAACAGCTTACAGTAAAGTGCCTCCTCTATTGACAAGTAAATCCTGTTATTCCTCCAGAATAGGAAGCATTCTATCTATTTGATTAGATCTCCTTACAACCTTAATATAAAGTATTCATATATTTGCTCCGAACCTGATGATATTGAACAGTTGCATCTTATCGCCTGAAAGACAGATTTAACCCGTGCCCTCTCTCGCAGATAGATCTCAACAAAGCTGCGCCTGGCTGCTTTGTTCGTCATGCACAGTGGAGCGTGTTGGTGTCGGCCTCAGAAGTGCATTTTCCTTTATTCATCCAGTCACTGCTCACTGTCCTGCTTCACTCACATGCTACAGTTTGTCTTTGGCAACCTGAGTAGACAGGCTTAAACTCTGTTTGTGTGTGTGTGTCGCCGCAGGAGGCGCTTTAAATAGATAGATTGTATGATGTAGTCCACACAGACGCACACACAGTCCATCGATGTATGTGTACCTATAAATCAAGTATTGATGCAGTTTTATCATTTGAATGTTTACTTTAAGGGGGAAGAGGGATTTGTGAGCCTATGTCAGGGAGTCCCTGTGTGTAGATGTGGTGTGTTCATATTTTGTGAGCCATCACCCAATAGTTGCTTTTGACATGTGAATACAAATTAATTACAAAACTGTTAGTAGTTTTCTTACTGTGTATTTGTGTGTGTGTGTGTGTGTGTGTGTGTGTGTGTGTGTGTGTGTGTGGTGTGTGTGTGTGTGTGTGTGTGTGTGTGTGTGTGTGTGTGTGTGTGTGTGTGTGTGTGTGTGTGTGTGTGTGTGTGTGTGTGTGTGTGTGGAGCCGGGCTTGGAGAGTCTCGTGGGCCTGCTTGTGTTGATGGTGTTGAGAGAAGCTCTCCTCCTGGAATATACAGTTTAAATGTGCCCTCTGCCATGCTGCACTGTTCTAAAGCAGCCTCCCTCACTAAACTCCATAGAGAGAGCTGCTTGAGTAATTGTTTTCTTCCATTTTTTATTTAAATGGCTGCATTTAACTGGCCAGATCTTTTATAATTTGTCAAGCAAACAGACCGCATATACGCATTTGCATGTTACTTTAGACTCAAAAGATGTTACCAATCTTGCAGTTCCTGAATTGCTTGAGTTCAGAATTAAACTATTTTCATTCATTCACTCAGATCACTAAGGTAAAATAAAGACAATGTTAACTATTGTTTTGATTCCATTTCTGTTACTTCTTTATCTATTGAAGTTAGCATGCCAACCAGCTAGCCCCAGCCATGGTCTGCATATACAAATTGAGAACACATCTCCATTTCCTTCATCTATCCAACAATTAATGGCAAACATCCCGGGTACCAATGCCACTATCTTGACCCTAAGAATTAATTTGGAGCCAGAATCTGACAGTGGCGAATGCTAGTGAGGTCGCTCTGATACACGCACTAAACCAATTTCGTGTCAGTCCTGTGTTTATAACATCAAGTAACTACTCATTAGTACACACATTTGGTCTGTACTTTTGGTCTGTACTTTTACTTTACCAATCAACTATTTGCAGAGGCAAGGTTTATGAGTTATATGACAGCCAGCCACCAGGGAGTGATCAAGGTAATCTGGCTTTACTTTTGGAGAATCTTTTTATATTCAGTAATCTTACTCTTAATTGACAAGTTTTGCCATTTTAGACTCATCTTTGTATGAAAGAGACAAGTCCACATTACTTTTTTTACATTTTTGTGAACATTCAAAATTCTTTGTTATTCTTTTGGAAGGCAATATACATGATTTGAGGCACAAAGAACTGCTAATGACAAGTACATTAAAGTTCTTATAAAAACCTATATGACTGTGTGACTGATGATGTTTTTAGTTTTAAGCCCTGCATTCACTCAGAATGGTATTGACTCAATTCTGTAATTATTGAGGGCCCTGTTGTATAATATATGTATATATTATAAGTCATAACTAAGTAACATTATTATAGCATCTTATCGTCAAAGTCAGCCACATTTCTGTGGCGTCTTCAGGTCTATAATTTTGCTTCCAGTTATATCAGAGTAATATGGCTTTTCCCCCACTAGTACTTCACAAACTCAAATTTAATTGGCTTTGAATGTCAACCTGTTTTTTCCCCTAACCAAGCGCTGATGTTGCTATCATGTATTTTCTCAACCTCACATCATTGGTTGCGCATATGCAGCCATGGGAGCAGCAAGCTCCAGGTTTAACACTGTTGCACTGCTGACGTGCAAAGTCACCCAAAAATGAATTCAAGCATGCACGAAGAGAAATGTGCAGCCATTCAGAGACAAGAGGGAGACTTTGGATTCAAATGAAACAGTACCATTTATAGTTTGTCTCATTTGTGCTTTAACACCAGCAGATACTAAAATATTCGAACACTTTAATAAGTGTACAGAGGTTAGGCTTTCCCTGAAACTATTGCTAGACTGATTTGTAGAAATAGGAATAATGTAACCACGCTTTTGACAGACATTTCTCTCAAATGCAACTTTACATTTCATCTCCACAGTTTAAACGCATGGACAAGTCCAACCAAAGAGGTGGTAATGCAAATTTTCTGAGGAAAAGGAGAGATGCATGTAGCTTGTATAATTGGTAGGAATTCATCACAAGGTCTCAAAGCACAGATTCAAAGCAGCACTGACAGCAGCAGCCAAATACGTGACATGACTCTTTGCATTGGGAAAATGGAAATGAAAAGAAAAATATATGGAAGTAAAATCAGTTAAACAAATTAACCTCCATACAAACCTGTTGGAAATTTATACACATGATTTGTTTTGAGTCCAGTTAATGTCTTAAGTTTGTTGGACTGGTTTTCTCAGTACAGTTGAATTTAGTCAGTTAGTTTTATGTTTTCAGAACTCATTATACAACTTTGAACTAATTATTCAACCTAACTTCTGTTAACAGCCATTTTTAGGACAAGGTTTGTGATTTTATCTTACCATTTTCCAAACATATGAGTGTATGAGAGTGATAATGGTAAATGGTTTTGTATTTATATGGCGCTTTTCTAGTCTTGATGACCACTCAAAGCTCTTTACAGTACAGTTTTACATTCACCCATTCACACACACATTCATACAGTGCATCTATTCGCAGCACTTAGTTATTCTATGGGGGGGGCATTCAGGGTTCAGCATCTTGCCCAAGGACACTTCGGGCATGCAGATGGGTCAGACTGGGGATCGAACTACCGACCACACTACCCCTCAGCCACAGCTGCCCACTCTGCTCACACTGATTGAAAATACCTAAATACCTTCAGTGACATCTCCTGATGAAGTCCAGTACAACCACAACTAAAGCATCTCTGTAATTATAGATTTTTTTAACAAAGCAGTTTCCAAAAGTTGATATTTTGTTTTTGTTGACCCTAATAGAACAGATTTTCTCACTACGTCAAGTATCAGCTAGTTTAATTTGTTTCTTTTAAATTGCATTGGGTATTTTTCAACACAATATTATGAAATTAGTTAAACTAGACTTGGCTTTATTGTAGATTTGAGGGGGTGAAGGTGTGGAGGAGGATTGTGCAGTGTCACTGAATAACAGCAATTAGAAAGGGCATTTTAAACTCTGATAGCTCAGGCATGATTGGCTCAAGGCACACGTGGCAGTCAGTGATTGGATAAAAAGAGAATGAGCTGCTGGAGCCTAAGTGTAGCAGAAACTGTGTATGTGACTTGGGAGACATGCACAAGGAGACCGTCTTCTTGACTGAACCTTCACTTAGCTTCATTAGCCTACTCCCGATGATGGTAATTACAAAGTATAAGCTAATCTGCTAAACCACCATCATCACAATGTTCACAACACAAGGAGTCCTCAGGCTCTCCGGTAAATAGCCAAACAGAATGCATTACTTATGACACATCAACTCTCAGTGTCTCAAAAATCAATCAGGGATTCCTAGATGCTGATTTAGAAATGTAATCATTTTTCTATGGAACACAAAGACAGGCATTGTAACAGCATTATGTTTATATCTGTAACTGCCGAGTGGTTTAAGGAATAAACCGGCTTGGAGTGTGTGCCTGCTTTCATGTCCTCTAACCTGGCACTGCCAGACCCATTCCTATCTGCTAAATGTTTAACCTAAGGCCAATTTTAATTTACAAGGAAAGTTGTCAATGCAAAGGATGTCATTGCAGAGTAGAACCATAACTAATCAGAGCAACAAAAAAACACCCCAAAAAAAATATGTTTTGACGAACCGAGCTACCGCAGCTCCATCCTCCCATCACCACTGTGTAGGGTCTGGCTCCATCTTTGAATACATGCTATTAGACTAACATGCATTTGTTTGTTCTTTGATGCCCTGGCCACTCTGGCTGAGTAAGCAGTGTGTGTGCACTGCGGAATGGCTTGCATTTCATTTTGCCCCCCATGTTTAACAGATTAGAGCGTCCACACTGCCTGCGTAAACAGCGCTGCTCTTCTGGAAAATATAGTTCTTGCATATTTTCTGTGCATTAGACAGTATAAAATATCTTTCACCACAGTGCATATCTGCTGAATATGTCAAAATATAAATATTTTTTCAACTCTTTAAAAGAATGGGAAATGGTTTGTATTTATGTAGTACTTCTATAGTCTTGAGGACCACCAAAGCATTATCCATTACAGTTTGCCATTCACACACACATTCATACAGTGGATTTATTAGCAGCACATTCTTTTCTATGAGGGGAAATTATGGGCTCAGCATCTGTTCCAAGAACACTTCATCATTGCAGATGGGGAAGACTGGGGATCGAACTGCCGCCCTTCTGGTTGGAGGACGACCGCTCTACCTCTCAGCCATAGGCACCCTTGCATTTTACCAGATCTAAATCCAAGAGGTGCTGAACAGCAAAATAATGTGTATGTCTAGTATTTGTCCCCATCTCCCAGCACCCACTGATACATTTGTCAATAATAGTAACTTCACTCCAATGTGTCTTGTTTGAAAGAACCATCACACCTATAATGCCATTGATTCATCAGCGGTTAGTCGGCCAGTGCCAAGGGGAGGAAATTAGTCTCTCTATGACACAGAAGGAGGTGAAGCAAGTAAAGAGAGAGAGGATACATTGTGAGGGATCTTGGATGGAAGACAGTTGAAGAAAGTGTTGGACGATGAGAGAGAAAAATGGTGGAGAGAAAATATGAGGACATGTCACATTGTACAGTGTTTTTTTTCCTGATTTGTCACTGCGGTGCTCTGTCCCTGGAGCGAAAGAGAGAGCCTGAGCTGTGGGAACGGATGAAGAGAAAGAAAGAAAGATGCAGGATTTAAAGAGGGAGAAAGGCATAGATAGAGAGAGAGTAGGACATTGCGAAGTGAGGCCTGGTGGCTCAGGATCTCGGGGGACAAGCCTGTGGGCTTTCAGAGACAAACATTAATAATGAAACGCTAATTCCCTCTGTCCTCCTTTCTTTCTCTCCTCCTCCCTGTCTGTCATTTTCTCTGTCTCCATGGCCGCCTTTATTTCCCTTAATCTCTTTTCATTTACACACACACACACACACACACACACACACACACACACACACACACACACACACACACACTTATTTCCTCACCCAATTTCTGTCTTGCCTTGAACCAAAAACAATATCCTTGTTTCACTTCCAGTTATGAACTTCTGCTAAGTTGAATCTGTGTCTAACATTGCTGTAGGTAAGTTTAGGCTAATTAATTATTCCGTATTTTGCCTGTACAAGCCCATGTTGTCAATGGGGATGATCCCACAGCGACAGTGGAATACTTCCTTTTTACACTTACACAGTCCTGCATGCTAAGCCATGTGTCACTTTTTCGATTCTGTTTTGTTCACCTGCCCTTGGTGTCATAGTTACCGCAGACTGCCTCAGACAAGGATTATATCTCCATATGATCCTAGTTTTGGTGATGTCACTTATCATCATGGTAATGCAGAAGGCATTTTACAAGGTAGTCATGGATTGGCAAGAATGCATCTGAAGGAAGAGTTCCTCGGTCGAACTTTGTTGCGGCCCCTGTAGAGTTATCTGCATCACCTCCCTCGACCTGGGATTTACCAGAGCTGTTGACAAGTCTGCCAACACTGCTGAACTCATCTGCATATTTCCATATGATTAAGTTGCAAACCGGCTTAAGATAAGGCATCCAGGCACATATTGTTCATCTATGTTTGAAAAAGCTTTTTTTCATTACTTCTGCTAAGGAGGTTGTTGTTTTCATTTCTGTTTGTGTGTTAGTAGGATTACACAATAACTACTCAATTATTTTTTGAAACTGAAGGGTATGATATTGGTCAAGGAATAACCCAATAGATTAATAAAATCTAAATAAACGGGAGAATCAAGGAGTTTTATCATTAGCCTTTTTTACATTGAGAGATAGAGTTTTTTTGTTTGACATTTTCTCTATTTACCCAAATAAAATTCATTGATCTAGGTTCGACTTGAACACAAGTGGTTCTGTATCCAAACCCGTGCAGGTAACATACTGCGAAAACGTGCTTTGTGTTTGGTGTGAACACAACATAACACAAACTCAGCTTGTTAACTGCATCGGGCTCAGGTCAGGAGTGCTCACAAAAAACTGAATACTGTTGGGTTCAGGTTGTGCTCAGTGAATTTCTTTCAGCATCGTTCAAACAGTCTTATGGGCCATCCACATAGTGACATTCTGCAAACAGCTTTTGGGCATTTTTCTTGATAACATTTTGTAGTCACCATGAATGAATGTGCAACCTCATCAATAAGCCAATGGGAGATTGTGTTGAAGCTGTTATGAGGGAGATAGTAGACCTACTCTTGTTTACGTTTGGACAACAGATGTTGCTCTCGCCCAAAAAGAGCTGTTACCCAATTAAGGACGGAATGCATCTCTACCTGCACATCCACACACGTCAGTCAGCAGCAGGTACATGATGTCACATGATCATTCACCACCCTTATGAGTACAAATATGTGTTTTTTTATATATAATTCCTAATCAACGTAATTGGATGAAATTGTTGGACAAATCATCCACAAAATGGCTTGCTTTACAATAGGATGTTTTCATGTGGTTGATGAAAGCCCAGGCATTTAACAGGCTGTGTTTTATTCTATGTGCTTTGGCTGCGGTCCAAGCAGGCAAGCAGTGTGAGGACAAATCCCAATAATCCCTCTTACCAATCTTGACAATGAAATCCTATCCAACAAGTGTAGTTTTTCAGAATCCAAATGGACTTTGAGTGTGTGTTTGTTAAACCCCCAGGTGAAGTGCGTGTGTCCAAATCTAGAACACGTGAGGTCGAAGAGAGTCAGGCGAGGGAGGGGTGGGATGACAGTCTTGGCAGTCTCTTTGTTGTTCATGTAACTCGTTGGAAATGGATGCTGGTAGTGTCTCTGCCTGAGTTTGGGTTTGCTTGTATTCTACACAGCACGGCTCTCTCCTGCTCTCCAAGACATATTTACACTTTTGGCTAAAAGTGAAAAACTGATATTTCACCTAAAATCTGCATTGTAATTAAAGGAAATCTATATTACCTGACAACGGAAAAGTATCTCCCTCTTTTCCACCCACCTCTCCTCTCCTCCCCATTTTTCCATGACCTTCTATGTTAGGTGCCTTGAGATAATGTATGTTATGATTTGGCCTATACAAATAAAATTGAATTGAATTGAATTGAATGGTATAATGATAATTATCATTTGTATCTGTACGTAGTCACTAGTGGTAGCAGTATAGTAACACTAATATAGTTGGAGTGATGTTGAATATATGTGTCAAAATAACATAGCTAATAGCAGTTTTTGGAAGCGGGTGTAGTCACGGTGGTAGCAGGGTTAGATGTTTAAGCAGTAGTCCGTGTATTAGAACCGCAGTAATGACTAATACTTCAGAAAGAAAACGCTTGTCAAAACAGCAGCTTTCTTTTTGTTTCTGTGTGCACAGATGTACTGCAGGTAGTCCTACTGCCCCTCAGAAGAACAGGCTGTTACTGTTTTTAATGAAACAGCTTTTCTTTTATTGATCCCATGATTGACTCTCCAGTCAACATGACTGTTACAATGAACACAGAAAAAGCCGGGCATGAACAACAAATGTAACATAAATAACTGTTCCATTGTGTGGTGAGCCATAGCTGTAGAGATATAGCTTCATGATGGGACTCACATTAAATTACAAACAAATTTATTTAGTTCACCTGGTTAATGATCTGCAGCATATGATGAGCAATTTAAACCAGAGAAGTCAAATGTCTGTAGATAAAAGAAAAAATTGTTGACCCAAAAATGCATACAGAAAAAAAGAGGCTACAGCTATAAATACTGTTTCTCTGATTCATATTTTATTAATACAAATGCTAAGGAGCCAGCCAGCATCTCCACCTGCTGTTTTAACATTTATACCAGTATGTGAGTATAATGAGCGTGAATATAATTTGTTAATTTCAAAGCATTGAAAAAATGTAAATTTTTAAAAGGTTAATCATGGTTACTGTTAATAATCCAGACCTCAATGTTTGTACGCAGACTTGGGTTACTTCCATATTACTAGGTTTTCTTTAGAAAATGCATCAACAAATCTACGGTAACAGCACTCTCATTTTAGTTTGAAAAACAGAGATGTTTTGACACATGACATAGATGCTTGCTGATTGGGTCTTTTTAGTGACAATGTAGCATATGCTGATTTGTCTGGAAGAATAAAGTGCCCGGCTACCAGTGTATAACACAACATGGAAAATCAATTACAAGTGTTGCCGACCCTGTTGTCTTGCTTAAAGCTGTCGTGCAGTTAAATTCAGCATTTTGCAATGATTAACTGTTTACATGCATGGAGACAAGCGTTTGTTTGAGCAGTGGCAGTTCACCACCATGGGCATGTCTTCTTGTTTACGGTGACAACTGCACGCCTGCGTACAGGAGCAGTCACGTGGTATGTGTTTAGTGATGGGGATAAAACTGATAAGGAGCCAAAACGCTTATGTGGACAAACACTATTTTATTTTCAAATGAAATGTGTTGATAGCAAAACGGCAATAGTGAGAGCAAATTGCAAACTGAAAATCGGATATCACTTGAGGATACAAAATCACTACAGGAAACATGCAAATTGAACACACTTTTTTTTCTTGTCAGTGTTTAACATGTAAAAGGCAAGTCGACAAAAATACTGCGCCCTGCTGTCTATACAAACAGTCCATCTTGCTCCTCATCCTACAATATGTGTAATAACAGTAAATATCTGGCATTTCAACAGAACATCACTCAAACATTGTTCATTCGAATTCAAACTATTGTGTCATGTGAAATGTGTAATGCATGCCCAGGAAAGTAGTCCACCTATTTGTAGTCTGATGGATTTCCTTCTAAAGACATGTCACAATACACACACAAAAATGTGTGTGCAATTTAAGCAAATATTTAACCAGAGAGGGCTCTGATCAGACTGACTGGTCAGTCATATTTGAATGCACTTGTTCTTACCTATTTTTTATTGATTTCCAGCTTCCATGACAACAGTGATGCTCTAATTGAAGACAATGAAAATGCATTTGTTATTATGACATCGCTCCCTCTTTGAGCTCCCATGGAGAGGGCCTTGTTGATTGCTGATGATTGCTTCTCGTAATTACTCTGCACTTGGTTTCTCAGGGGCTCTGCTGTGCTTTTTGACATTTTTCCTCCACCCATGTCACTTTTATCGCCCACTCTCTTTCCCTTTTTCAAGAGAGAATCTGTTACTTTCTCTCTCTTTCCACAGGTGATTTAAAACACATGATGTAGGCGACTTTACTATGATTATAAATAGATGTGGGCCTTATATAAGCTTAGATAAGGTGATTATTTATTCCTGCAGGGAACTGAGTCAGTGCAGCAGCAACAGCAGGTATAACGCTGCCTGACCAGGGCAGAGTCCATCATTAAGGACCCCTCTCACCCCCATCATGCACTGTTCTCCCTGCTGCCCTCTGGTAAGAGGTTCAGAAGCTTCAAGAGCAGAACAACCAGACTCCACAACAGCTTCATCCCCCACGCAATAAGACTTTTAAACTTCAAATAACTCCCCACTCACTAGTCACTTTACTGGTCACTGAGTCACTTTACTCTGGACACTATGCGCTACCTCATTCCACTCTGTTACTCAATGTTTATATTCACTGTTTATTGCACTGTTCACTGTTTATTTATTTGTACTGTCATATATACATATATACATATATATATTTTGCTCACTTCAAACCGCTGTGTAACTTTCTGTCTCTTTAGATGCTATATTTTATTTTATTTTATTTGTTTGTAGATATGTCTAATTCTTGCCTCCTTTTATATTTTATATTTTATCTTTTACTTTTTATCCATTTTGGAGGTTTCTGGAGCCTTGCCACGAAATTTCGTTCATGTATATGAAAATGTGCTTGAATGACAATAAAGTTTGTCTAAGTCTAAGTCTAAGTCAGTCATAAACTGAATTGAGATAAACAACCATTGACCCGTAATGGGATTACTTTTTTTTATTGTCTTTGGTTTTTATTTGTATATGTCTTTCCTAATCTTGATTGTTTGGACATACCCCCATTCAGACAAACATTCATAAAGTGCAGCTTTGTGCAGCACTTCCTCTTTACAGATCAATCACAATCTTTTAGCACAGCCGTCAGGAGCAATTTGGGGTTCATTCTCTTGCCCAAGGACACTGCAAAATAGAGGAGCCAGGGATTGAACCACGAACACTTGTATTAGAGGGGGTTGGATGGACCTTTGACACCAGCTTGGTCTCTCAGCTGGACTGAGAGCCTGTACTGACTAAGATAATATGATTCATCTGTATACAGTGATGCTGTCTTTTAATAATGCTTAGTGTGATAATCACTGTATTTTACAGCAGATCTTTTTGTGTTCCTCAGGTTGGAGGGAAGGACAATCCTGCTGTCGACCCCATAATCCATGGCCTGAAGGGCGTGGTCCATCATGGTGAGTGGCAGTGCTAGTGCCCAGTATCACAGGGAATAGATGGCTTCATTTTAAGATGTTTAAGATGTTGTTATTCTTCTCTGTCCACATATATACAGAAGGGTTCGATTTTAGCCCAGATGAACATTTAACGTCCATTAAATTGTGACATCGAGCTCTGACATTAGAAATCTACAAAATTACACTATATTTTCTCCATAACTCACTCTAATT
Organism: Pseudopleuronectes americanus; assembly: GCA_038501795.1. Lineage (NCBI taxonomy): Eukaryota > Metazoa > Chordata > Actinopteri > Pleuronectiformes > Pleuronectidae > Pseudopleuronectes > Pseudopleuronectes americanus. The sequence goes on along the minus strand of CM076717.1, from coordinate 1,183,696 downwards.
AATAAAAGTCCCATTTACATCCATATGATCCTTACACATCTGCATGCAACCAGTCAGTGGTGGAGAAAAGGTAACATTTCAACTTTAAAGAGGCTCCTGCAAAGACCCATGAGACCACTGTTGTTACATAAATGTTATTACCCTCATGAGTGTATATTTTTTAAAAACATTTTCTGGTTAAACACCAGTTACCCTACTTTCAGACACCCAGTGAACTCTGAACAATCTCCGGACCTTCTCCAAAGGGGTTGTATGTGAGAATGCAAATGTGCGAGTGAGACCCCTCTGACTTTCTCCTTCAAGCCCCCAAGTCAAAACTCTGCATAATTTCCAAATGTGAGGCCAAAGTAGGATATATCTTCACACTGAGCAAGTGGACAAGTTGATGATGTTGCCGCCCCATCGAGGCCATGCCCTCAACCGTAGTGGCCCGGGTTCAAATCCGACCCACGGCCCTTTGCTGCACGTCCCCCCCCACACTCTGTATATGTGTATGAAACTGACAAAGATGATGTGCTGTAAACAAAAATCTCTGCAGCGGAATTAATTAGTTACATCCTGCCTCACCTGAAACTCGAGAGACTTCTGTTGCTGTGTATGCGTCTGAGCAGATAATCTCCTGCTCCATTACACATGTGAAAAGCAAAGTTCGAAGAAAGTCGAATAGTCAAAGTTCATGATTTAAAAACATGGTTAATAAGGGACACAGGCTGTCCCACCTCCATTTTGATCAGAGCCACCATTAGTGACAGTCTAATATACAGAACATCAACCTGCTGTTCTTGACTGGTGACCATTGCAACAGGAAGTGTGTGGGCCAAGTGTATAGAGCAACATGGGCAGTGCTTTGGAGGAAGTGAATCTGCAGTTTCATTTATTTATGGAGAGAGGAGTGATGTGTGTTATTTTCACTAACAAACTTACTAGTTGAGGTAGTAAGGTGGGTTTTGATACTCTCTACACAACATTGAAAGATGCAGAGAAAACACATCTGAGTGGAATAATAACTGATGTATTTTAGTTTATCTCAGTTCAATTGTAGGGTACTCCAGATTTGTTTCTACTCCTTATCAAAAGTATCATCCTTTTGCATCATTCAGTGCCTCACATACAGTATTTTTTTTACAATAAATTAGGACTTCTGGGATGATTCCGTGTTTTTTTTCTTCCCATAACAAATTAAAGGGTTTTGCATGTTTTGTTAGCACTGTCTGCCCTGAATTAAAAACAGTTGTCTCATGCACACAGCCCTGAAGTTCATCCCTGTCATGATCAAAACATTTGTCCTATAGCGATGTTCTGTACTCCCCCCCTTCACACACCCAGCCACCCGCCCAAAGGGCCCCACTCATATTGCATCTACAGAACGGCTTCAGAGGGAATTTTGAGAGCTTCAGCATACACAAATAAAACTTTGATTAAACCCCATCGCATGATACATGTACTCCATCTTCTGCTCAGCTGTCTTGGAAAAACTCCTCTGCCTCCATAATTCCTCTGCACAAAGACCACACAAGTTCAATGCAGGCCACACTCCCATCTCTCCCACAGGGAGGGTAGTTGGTTAATTTTCTCTGTCTCCACCAGTGCTACTCTACAGAGCAGCGGGTGGTTAAATTTTTCACAGCACTCTCTTCTCTTGTAGCTGGGCTTGTCTGGCGGACATGCACCACAGGCCCGACTCTGCTGCTTTTGTACCTCATGTCTTATTGCATTTTACATGAAACTTCGCTGGAACAAATGACCTCTGACTAGCTGGCCAGCTAGTGGCACCATGCCATCCCTGTGAAATCAGTCCGGTCAAAAGAAAACAAGCCTGATTTACATAGAGAGCTCATGAAAGGCTTCGGCAGCGAAGAGAGGAGCCCATTGTCTGAGCCGGGTTTGCAGGGGCTTTGGAGGCAGATGCAAAGACTTATAATGATGTGATGGGATGATGGATAAGATGAGAGGTGGTAGCGAGGAGGAGGACAAGCAAAGCATAGCCCTCTCATGCTATTCATTTTAATCTTGGTTGTAGTGAACTCTGACATACAGATATGTCATCATTGCTACTTCAGAGATCATCATTACAGTTATTTCAAAAACATATTTGGAATAGTGTTAGACAAAAGAGAAGGAGCAGATAAAATATCTCCCAGAGTGTAACACACCTTTCCTGAGTTGGCAGAACATATAATGAACTAAAACATGTTCTAAGTCTCTAAATGATAAACTGCTATGTTTCCTGAGTTTTCTGAGGTAAATACCCATAATTACCACATGACAAATCAAATCAAATCAAATCAAAGTTTATTGTCACATGCACCAATGACAGCGTCATCGGAGCAGTGAAATTCTTAAGACATGGCAGGCAACTTCTACGCAGTAGACGACTTTACAACATATAACATAACATCGTAACAAATAACATATAACATATAACACAGTCAAGTGAATATTAAATAAAGTAATATGAATATATGTATAACATATAACATAGTCAAATTAAAGTAAACCATAGGTTTATCTACCTATTGTCAAGACAAGGAAGCAAAACTTTCTTTGACGGTGCTGCCATATTACACTTGGGTCATCATTTTGAGCCAGTGTGCACAGAGTGATCATTGAGTGGAGCCAAGGTATAGGGCTGTGGCCCACACACCTACCTGAATTTATCAATATTGTCTATTTTAGCTGTCAATCCTGATCTCTCATTCCATTTCTGCATCATCAAATAACTATGATACTAAACTTATGTTAAACAAAAGCACTTAAACATACATCAGTGTGATAAACACTACCAACAAAGAATTTGTTTGGGCTATGACCAATACATTTTTGATTAAGTTAAATAGCACCTTATTCTTATCAGCATCTTTATTATCCATAGAAGCATTAGATAACTGTGAGAGGATGTAATACTTGCAGAAAATCTCATTGAATATCCCAAAAATTTAGAGCTTACTCTCAATAAACATTAATGTTGAAGCCACATTTTCACCACAGTCTGGTAATACAGAAGGAAGTTAGTTCATCTTGTTCTTTAAGAGCAGGATGAAGGGTCTGAGACAGAGTGAGGACACATTTCTTGGAGAGTTTTACCATATCAGTCAAGCTTATCCAAAACAGCAGGCCTTTCAGGTATCCTCACATTGATATGACGCACGGAGCAGCTGGAAGTGAGCTGCTGCTAAGACGCAGTTCACTTCACCAGGAAGTGAAAAGGAGAGATGTGCTGACCGAAACAAAGCTTGTAAATAAATAACTCGAACAACCAACATGCAGGTCCAGAATCATGGTCTTAAAACACAAGGCATTTACCATGAGGCCCAAACTGCTGAAATATCCATTAAAATAAAAATCCACACAGAGCCTTTCAATAAAACTCTTCCTAAACACAGTTTGAGGAGAAAATAAGGACAGACAAATAGATGGATAATATATTTTCTCCACTTTTCTGGAAATCCTTCTGAGTAGAGGATGAAAGAGAAGATTAACATGTGAGCCCTTTGCAATGGAGCCACATCAGATTGGATGTGAAACAGAGCATTTTATAATTAAACCCTCTTCGGTAATGAATGGTAGACATATTTGTGCAGACGAAGGGAGGAAGAGAAAAAACAGAATTTCTCTTCTTTAAATTCCTATAATGGAACCATAGGGTCGACACAGTACTTCAAATCAAGTGGGAAACACCATGAGCCATGTATGCCCTTTAAAAATTAATTGCCAATCAGGGTCACAGAGTGCCAAGTCAGCGGAGACTACGTGCAGTGAGTAAGATAGTGAATTAATGGACTTGTAATTTGTGCCTGCGAGGAGGAAGGGCTTCATTTCAGCTCTGTGACACGAGAGCAGCAAGAGCACTGACACTTGAGTAAATAAACAGACCAAATGACACAGTGATGTCACAGGGGATGTGCAAATATACAGCTATATGCAGCATTTAAAAAAAGGCAACTCACTCTACTTCTGTCTTTGCTCTGAACTGTTCTGGACAAAGACACAGTAAACTCGGCATACACATCTAAAGCTCACCGGACTATCAGTCACAGAATATCGTGATTTCTTATTATGGCAGATGAAGTCTTTATCTTCTCATGTATTTATTACTATCGAATAGTTTTTGGTGTGTCCTTCAAAACATAGTAAATAATTGCATTTACATTGATGGAGAAAAGGAGCAAAGGGTATGTAGAAAAGATGTTCACACTTGAGAAATGAGAGAGAAATCAGGTCAGAGAGTCAACTGAAACCAGGTCCTGCTTTAATTATCTGTTTAGTGATTGATTAAAATAGGGTTCTCCATTCAAGATTAATCCACTGAATAAAAGAGTCATAGCACACAAAGTGAAGTGAACGTCACAGCACTTAACTTGTATGAGGTGATAGTGTATTCTATATGCCATATGCCAACTTATATGGAATACGAACTATTGTTTTGTTACATATCTACTGTGTGAGTACATTTTAAATATTCAGAAATGTTTGTAAAAATGGTCAATGACATCTGGGACACATCATCAGAGATTGAGATCACGATGGACACAAATGGATGAGTAAATGTGATAAAAAATAGATCCCATGTGAGCAGAGTTATATCAACGTTTTGTTCCCAAATGTTATCCTGCTTCGGTGTTGGAGTATCACAGTGTTGAATTATATCAGCCTTTAAGATTAGCATCATAAAAGGCAGCCTCCTGTCATGAGCAGTTTTCGGACATGACCTCAACTGCGGGTAAAATCCGGACAATTGACTTCAAAGTTTAGTGCATAGACAAAAGCATAAAATCCTCAGCATTATTATGTTATTTTAAATTTTGTGTCTCACGGACGTAGGAAGCATCATCAACTCGCTAGGGGTGAATCCAGTGGGGAACCCCTGCTGTGTTCTCACATTGACTTCTCCTGGATTTTTCCACATACTAGAGGATCAGGTGGAGTAAGTCCGTAGAGACTGCCCAACGTCTAACTCTGACATTTGTGTTAACACATGCTCCTCTTCCAGAGAAAAAAATAGGTAAGTAATCATTTGAGCTTGCAAAGCAGTCTGCAGTCTGAGTAGACTTCCTTGGATCATTGGAATTTAACTGCTCGCCAGGCACACGCTACAAACTATCATTAGAAATATAATTTATGCCCACAATCCAATCAAATTAATTCAGATGTCATTTTCAGAGGATTTAGAACAGAAAACATAATTAAAAGAAACTTAAAAACACAAGATAAAATCCTTATAAATCCACACAATACATCTCAAAATCTACCATCTGTTGATAAGACTGCAGAGGGAGTCATTTGCCCCATGTTTAGCAGTAAAAACACTAATCACTGCAAAATGCAAAGTTCTCATTCATGCATAAAATGCCAACTCATTTTGTGTGCAAATGAAGCAATCTAACTGCAGTGCAGATAAATGAGTTCCTGCTTCTTTTATTATTGAAAGTACCACTACAACGATGTCAGCTTTCTACTAAAAGTCATGTGCCAAAGACCCTCTAAGACTTTTCATTTACCCAGCTGCAGCACTGTCCAGGAGTTCAGAAATTAAGGAAACAACCGTTATGTATTTCCTCTTTCGTCATAGAAGCTTAAGGATGCTCCTGTAAACCAAAAGGCAAATACACATCCATATCATTTTGATTCCGATTGGCTGCTTAGAGGGTCTAGAAATTAACCATTTTGAGTCATGCATGAAAACGTAATTCCCTCACATCTACATCAGGTCAAATAAGATAACGATATGTTTCAATAAGAGCTTTCAGTGTATGCACATTTGGTGTAGATCTCAGTGTTCACTCAAAGGCCATCTGTGACAGTTGGCAGCTCAGAATAGAAGAGTTTACACTAGTGACCGAGAAACAGGAATCATTCATTTATAAATTGATAGTCCCCATTAGTGAAGGCACACATCTCCTTCACCCCCTGGTGGCAGTATAGGACATAAACCCCACCTCCTCCATGATACTGAATGTGACATGGACCAACGAAGTACAAGTCAAAGTGCACATCATGTGACCTCAAATGAGCGAATGCAATGACAACACCAAAGAGATGAAGTCTTTTCTATAGCCTCATTCAGTGACGGGTCCTACCTGTGTCTTTTACGGGTTAAATTAAAGGCTTTAATTCTGAGGTGTTTAGGGTCACTTCTTGCTAAGAACATCATCACTGATGAAGTGTTATTGTAGTAGGACAGATTGCTCCCTTTTAGTGTTACCTTTAACAACACTAACCAAATGGAAATGTGTAGTTCTTTTGTAGCTCCCTTCATTTCCTTCAATTATAACTTAATATTTACATCACAAAATGGAATGGCTCATTTACGTTTTCTGCTCACCAGAGAGAGTGAAGTTTTTGATTCCACTAAACCTTTTTGGAGTTTTGGGGTAACAGTGTTTCAGCCAAGTCCAATATAAAAGAAGTAACTGGTGACTTTCGGCATAGTGGTGAGTAGATAATGAGTGCATTTTTATTTGTGGGTGAACTATCCCTTTCAGATAAAAAAGCTGTTTGTAGATCAGTACTTACTTTAAGCTTGAAGTAGAAGAACTTGGGATAATGTCCTCTCCCAATTCTACCATGTACTTTGAGTTAAATAATTTAACCCTTACCTTAACCCTGAGTTGGTTATGAGATAATTCTCACATGAATTGGTCCATAACAAGTTTGCATTTCAGAAGCCACTGACTGTGTGAGATTGACCAGAAGTGGCACTGAATATCTGAAACCGAGGAAATCTTCCAAAGACTGAATGAACGTTCACCTGCAGATATCATGTCATCTGCACCTCCATCTCTTCAGGTTTTGTAACAACAGCTTCGAACTTTTGCAGCAAACTGGCCCAAGACAATAAAGCTATGGCACAGTTTTAGATCAATACTGGCACAAGATACAGTCACGCAAACCCAGAGTCCTTGGATGCCTCCCAAAATGTGACTTTGTGCTAACTTGTGTGGTTTTCCCTTGCTGGGGAATGAAATATTAAGTCCTTACTGAGGGCACTAAGGGACGATTAAATGAATGGACAGCTGTTCTGACGCCTCGCCGGAGGCTGAGAGCTTAAAATACTTGCAGTGTGATAACAGCCTCATGCTGCTCCAACCAATGTTAGACTTTCCTGGGCCCTTCTGCATTGTCGCTGCTGCTACAACCACTTATGCTAGTGGGAGAAAAACAGGAGTCACAAACGAACACTGTCATACAATCTGTTCGGCCACACCAAAACGTCATCCTCTTTCATGCTCCATTTGCGTGCATGTGTCATCCACAAGTTTACAAGACTGAGACATTTTTTTGCCTATTTACTGAGCAATGTGTTTGGAGCGAGATGTGCCAAAGAGTGTGTTCAGTACTTGAGAGAGTTAATTCAGATGTATAAATCATGAAGAGAGTCTCTGTCATCATTTTCCTTTTCCTGAGTACACTCCACCAACCCCCACTCCCTCTCTATCATCACCCACCCCCCAGTCTCCTCTCTTCCTCCCTCCCCAGCTCACTCAGTCGCACGGATTCGATGGGGCTGAAAATACTTCCATGAACTTGGCACTGGGGAAGGCAGCAGGAGACAGGCCTTGTCAGTCGAGGGTGAAAGGAAGAGAAGGAAGGGTTAGGGGGATCTATATGTCACTGATAAAGAGAGTGCATCTTCCTCTCCGCCCGTCGCCGTCCCTGTCGAGTGACCCGCCCGGCTGCACTCATCTTCCCCACGTCATAGACACTCACACACCCTCTCACCCTTTATTTCCATTCCTGTCACTCTCCTTCCTTACATGTTTTTATCGGAACAGTGGATCATTGTCCCTGTCCCCTTTGCTGTTGGTTTCTTATTTTGGAGATTAAACAAGTGGTTACATCAGAAGAAGAATACTAATAATGGATGGCCTTATTGTTTTGCATGAGGAAATATTGTGTGGCTGTTTCACACTCTCCACTATATATTTTTTTTGGAACATCTATACCATAGCACTTTTTTCATATAAATCTATTTCTCTTCCTGTTAAATGGTTTCAAGTGTTGACTGTAAACTGATGACTCATCCTGCACTCAGGGACGTACTCATTTAGCGTCAAATGAAAAGGTTTTGGATCCCAGCTTGAAAGTACATGTCTTTACTCCAAAAATGATTTGATTGTGCTTGTCATCTTCCTCCGTTTCATCCTGGTCCAATTCATCAGCTAAATCCGCAAGCATGAGTGAAGGTGGTGACAAAAACAGGGAGCATGCTGTCATCATAACTTTCCACAAACTCAACCCAAGACGCCCTGAGACAAAAATTTTAAGTTTCAGCTTTATTAAAAACATGACTCAAGTTATCTCATTAACACAGTGTCGACAGTCAGCCTGCCTCCCTCTTTTCATTGGTCCTTGAGAGTCTACTGGTAGCACATGACACTCATGGAAACAGATGATTATGTTCATTAACAGAAAAACTGACTGCATTTGAAAACTTCCAGACTTCCAGACTTTCAGACAGGCTTTGATCTGTGGATAATCTTCTGATATTCTCCGGACGTGCTGTATGTGAGGTTGCAGATGTCCAAGTTGGAACCTCCGGACTGTCTCTGGAGTTGTTTATACCAAGCGTTTCGGAAAAAACGAATTGGCCCATATGAGAAAACAAACCCTCCGCAGGATTGTTGATATCAAACATGCAACAAATGATAAAATGAAATGAACAAAAGGAAAATAAATATCTCAAGTTGAAAAAACGGAGCCATACACATCCCACATCAGGAGAGCTTTTGGTAATAAGAGCAAATGCTGGTGTTGTGCTGTAAACAAAAACATGTGAGGGCCTGAGTATAATTAATGAACACTGGAGATTTCGGTGTTGTGAACATGTCTGAGGCGAGAATCTCATGCTGTGTTGATCATGTGCGAAAGGCAAAATGGATCCAATTCTGCGGACAACTTCCAGAGTTCATGTCTAAAATCGGCTAATACATAATTTTGCTCCACTTCTTGCTTTTGTCCACCATGAATACAACAATAATTTACGGTACCATTTCCTCTTAGGTCAGTGGGAACTAAATGACACAGCCACACATAAAACTATTGTACTGTTTAATCAATGCCTGTTTTTGTTGGATCCACATCGTTCTCCCTCTAAAAGAATAATTTAAAGAGTAAACAGTGTTTCTGGCTTCAAGCCTCAGTTGTGTTTCAAATCACTGGTGATTTCTGTTTGGAGCAAACATTGTTAGTGAATCATTTTGTTGTGTCAACATTTGTGCTTGGCGTTGTGACGTTGTAGGTGTCCAGTGCCATTATGTGTGTCAATAGGGGGACATTAAACAGGGCAGGCACAATGCAAATGCAATCAAGAGCATCAACTTTAAGGCTGTGAGTCAGTAGCACTTGGGTCTGCTCCAGAAACTCATAGTTGTGTGAAACACAAAGTGCTGTGTAGATCATGTTGTATTGATCTGAACATTGTATCCTGTCCACTCTAATGCAGAGAAAGAGACGTTCCTGGAGCCGTTTGTGCTGAAGGACCTGCTGCCGTCCGCACTGGGAAGCTACTATCGCTACACCGGCTCTTTGACCACTCCACCCTGCAGTAAGGTGGTGGAGTGGATCATTTTCAGCAAACCTATCTACGTCTCATACAAACAGGTAAGACACAAATATACTGCATCAAACAGGTGGAGATGACAGGTGTGGGTTGTTTTGGTAGACAAGCATGGAAGTCAAGAATGGTATCTGAAGATCACAAGTAAAAAAATTAAATCATGTTGGGATCTTAGTTCATAATCCTGAAATAGCAATTATTTAAACTGTTATCAGAAATTAAATATGTTCAAATATATTATTACAGGATAACAGTCTCTTCAATATTATAATGTCTAGGAGAAGTCACTGCAGCTAATTGCTCTAAGTATGAAATACTGTACTAGTGGATTGTGTGTTCTCAACCTGACTGGGCTCTTTGCTTGACTTGTGACTGGAGATGTTGATTGCAGCTTATTTTCTGAAACTGTCTAAGTGAGCTATGGTCTGTGTTATTTTTTCACACAATAAAATGTGTTTTTCTTTCACATCTCATATATACTAATTTTTTTGATTTACTTTATGATATTTTCTTATACATTGCATGTCGGCTATTTCAGAGGTCTGTTAAGCAATCGACACTCAGACCCAAGTTCACAACTTTTCTAAATAAAAGCTCTATAATCCTTAGTATAAAGCATTGCTGCAACAAAACCAACTTTTTTTCTTTCTATTAAGATGTAGGAATATCCATATATATTATATAATTCATAATGTTGGACAAGTACAATCTCTGCAGTGTTAGTTTCGGTCTTTCAGTTTACTGAGAGTCTAAACAGATCTGACAGTTGCCCCTGTTTACTTTTCATGTGATGACCCAGAGTCACTGGCAGGGTGACAGGGCTGTGTGCACATTCTGCCAGCTGACATCAGGCTGCTGTCCTCTCTTGTCCATCACTGCACCTCAATGTTGTGTTTAACTTCTGCTCTGTACACATCCATACAGTTATGCGGGGTTTTTTCAGGATGTAGCAGCAGCAGGTGGTCTATTGACTATTCTCTGGTATTTTCTAATGATAAAAACAACAACTTTAGTCTAATTACATAGTTATTGTTCAATCTATTGAGCCTTTGGCAAAATGTATGCATATAGGTTGATGAATTTGTGTCTATAGGCAGGTTGTACAGTGTCTACAGAGTTGCTCTAGCTAGGTGCATAGCATGATGGATATGAAAGGGAAACTCTTTTCTGTGGAATTATGTTAAAGTAGATGGTGTGAAGCTAAAATAACATCCCCCATTTAAACTCAGTTTTTTTATTTTCATTAATTACAGGTCATCTGAAATAAGTTATATAAACTTTAAATCAGAACTTTTTTAGTTTTTTTGTTGCAAGCTCATAACCCACACACTCATACATGGTTATGCATAGACTGCCCCAATTCTTTCCTGTTCTGTTGCTCTCTCTCTCTCTCTCTCTCCCTCTCTTTCTCTCTATCTTTCTATCTCTCCCTCTCTCTCTCTCTCTCTCACACACACACACACACTCTCTCTTGAGTGTGTGTAAGTGAAAATACTGTGTGGTAGAACCAACCAACATACTGTAATTTTGATACAGTACCAGCTGTATTTCCATGTGTATATGATTATAAATGCATGTCAACGAAAACATTGAAAAACAGGGATAAGAGTCGTCATTACTAGGAAAGCAGCTCCAGTGTGCTCAGTATTCGTTATAAAGGGTTTGTGGGAAAACATTTTTTTCGCCCCATCTTTCTTCCCCATTTAGCAGACTCGTCCCCTAATGAGACCAAATGAGTTTCTCAAGAGCAGCAGTAGAGCAAACTAAATGTGGATGAAATATTGGCTTCTCAGCCTTGAAGTGAGGAGAACAGGTCAGTGTGTAGCTAGCAGTGGGGGGACATTACAAAGACGGAGGAGATTGAGGAATATTGATACGGAGGGAGGTAGAGGCAGGCAGCCAAAGAGATGGTGATGCTCTTTAGCCAAACTTCTTTTACTGGCAAATAATACAAATTCAAACATCCTGGCGTCCTGAAGGGATATCTTAAAATCACATATTTGGTCTGAACAACAGTTGAAAACCCAATGTTTAGCAATTTGATGTGAAAAAGAGAAGGTGCATATCTTCACATCAGAGAAGATACCACCTAGTTAATTTATCTTCTGTCATGATTTTAGTGTCACAACAAATAAGATCAAATTGGACTGAATTTGGTTTCAATCTGTACAGAAGCTGCAGTATTAGTTGGCTGCAAGGAGCAGTTAACCTTTTTACTCATGTATTACAGAAATGTGAATCAATGAGCTGGATCTCATCCATACCTGTATTTTTTGTGGATGTACTGCAGCCAGGCCACTAACAAAATGTCGTTGGTAGTTGTCATCAATCGTAATCCAAATCAAAATGTTTCTTGAATAACATTGAATAGATTGATTCTTAACCCAGGTGAAAAAATCTAGGAGAGCATCAGACCAGTTTGAATCAGTGAAGAATTTAAAAGGTGTAGGCTGTGATTCAGAGTTCCGCTGAGCACAGTCTAAATCTACACCTCCTCAACTGCTTCCCCTCCTCCAGCCCAACAGCAGAGGAAATTATTTTTTTTGTATGTGCTACTTTCTGGCTGCTAAGAATAATAGATCTATCCATGTAAGCAGTGTCTCTGTTGAGTATCTTCATTTTGTTTTGTTCATTTGAATAACCTTTAAGTGTGCTCCCAGCTCAAGTGCCCACACAAACAACAATGACGTTGGTATAAGTCATCTTAAGGATAACAAACCGTTCAAACTTTCTGAATTCATATTCTTTTTATTGGCTGTGAAGCACCCTCCATCCCCTTTAGAAAAAGAACTACTTACAAACAGTAATTTTAGACAACCCACATGTATACAGTCTTTATTGGTTGGACTTTCTGGTTGTAATTGAATCCCACAAACATTGGGGACATGTGGTCAGTAAAACTTCCTGTAAGTTAAACTTTCTGCTGAAGACAAGCTCCTGAATGCATCTTTCAATTCAGATCAATTCAATTTTATTTGTATAGCACCAAATCACAACAAACATTATCTGAAGGCATTTTACAAAGGATCTGTGGACAGATCTTGAATCCTTCAAGAGATGCAGGTTCAGCTGATCCTGCAGTCCTTTAATGGACCCGGCTTAGTGTGTCAGGTCCTGCCCCTGAATTGGGACAGGAATTGTGGTGTTTTGCCTTGCCGTCGCTTATCACATGACCACTGGTGTAAAGGTCCGAAATTCTGGGTTAGCCAAAAGTAAAAAAAAAGAGAGTGTATCCTATCCTCTGAACTATATCCTAACTTCAGGACCTGAAGCTGCTGTAACCAATATTTCAGATTCTGTTTTATAAAGTGCTTTTCTATATTCAAATTTTAATCTAATTTCAACATCAGTACGTCTCATGTGTTAAAGGCAAAGTATACAAAAAACATTACTTCAAAGTCAGTAAATAGGAAATTATGCAAAACCAGCAGAATATTAAAATGGGAAAATTAATCAAATAAGAGTTGGAAGGAGAATTAACATTGATGGTGACTGTAGTTATTGTTTATTTCTGCCTCTCTGTGTTTGATTTCTCTCTCTCCTCTTTTTGTCAGTCTTTTGTTTTGGATGATACTTGAAGTAGGTCACCAGGAGAGACAGCAGTTGCTTTGGGCCTGCTTTTAAAGTGGATCGATGCTCAGGTTCTTGCACAACAGCTCACCTTAAATGCCTTCCTTTCAAACAGACATGTAGACATGCCACGCTTGTATTTGTCCACCTGGCTTAAGGGTATGTGTGTGTGTGGGAGAGAGGGAAGCTGCGTCTCAGATGTTAGCAACCTTAGATGGCTTTTGCTATGTTGGTCTCACATCGCAGTTACTCTTAATATTAGCTGCGAGGAGGGAATTGCTAGTGAGTTATGGCTTTGCAGCAATTCCAAGGGTACTGTATGTTGGGTTTCTTTATGGTTTTCCACCTGGCTAAGGCAGCCTGTGCGAAGATTCAAATTGTATTGTTAGCTCGTAAAAAGCTCTTCAAGAATCACTGATGTGGTGACATGCTCAATAATCCTACCAACGCAAGATTGTTTGCTTGGCCTGTATTTATGCTCTGTACTTTAGGCTCTTGTCCTTTTCATCAGTAAGTCCTCCTCAAACACTTCTACAAATACCAAAAGTGGTATTTAAACAAAAAGGGCAAATAAGGAGTCTTCATATAAATATTTTTGGCAGGGTTTTCCACCATCCCCACATGTCTGCTGGGATTCTGATCCCTCCTGGCCATAGCAATGACGTATGCATCTTTCTGTCTGGCCAAGCTACTGTGACATCAGCATATAAAATATGTATCTGAGGATATGCAAACAGTTACTCTTTTCTTAATTTACTAGTTATAGACTGAGAACAAGTCTTATTTACTGCCTCGAAAAGTAAAAAAGAAAAAAATGAAAAGCTGTAGCTTGAGGCAGTGGAAACTCAGTGTGTAGAAAAACATTGTGGATTCTGTCCCCATTTCTCTGATTTAGGAAGTTGTTCCCCATAGCAACAGATACACGCTGCCTAGAATCTGCCTATACGGCCACAGGAATATTGCTTTGCTGTGACTGAGACTTTGTGCTCTGATGGTATAGAGATTTCAGCTCAGGGTTGCGGGATGTGGAGGTTTGAGATACATAATGGCCTGGTATGGGGCTGCACTGTGATGTATGTACCAGTACTGTCCGAGGCTGATCCAGGAGCTGAAGAATGATGTCCTTGCCAAGTCAAGAATTACCGTTCATTACATGAAATCAAACTTTACCAATTTCACAAAAAATTTGCTCTTGATCTTACACATGAAGAGGAACTGAGGATTTTCAAACTTCAAAAATCGGGTTTTGCAAACCTTTTAGAAAATCACACCACTTTTAATACACCCATGCTTCTGCTGCTTTGGAACTGTAGGAATTTAGGCCCAGGAACCAAACTGCACTGGACTTAGATCAACTGATTCCACCTTCAATTAAAATAAACAACAAACATTACTGAGCATGCTAATGAATATAACTTGCAACTTGAATAATTATGTGTTAAAATGCCCATATTGTGTTTTTCACCCAATCCATTCTAAGAAATATGTTCTAGAAACGTCTTGTTTCGTACTTCCTTCCCCGTATGAGTCATATGGGGTCGCACATGTCTCTCAGCCCCACCCAGGCGGTACCAGTCCCGCCTACAAACCCACCACCCCCGCTCTCCACCACCACCCCTCCGCACCGAACACAATACCAAGCAGACATGTTGCTGAGCTAGCAGCTTATTAGCTACTAGTACGTAGTAACGTTACTCCGTTGTGAAACTCTGTTTTGAAACTCAGGACGTTACTCCTACATTGGCCGACTGTCCTGCTAAAACTTGAACAAACATGAGGACGGTGTAAGTTACAGTTCAGAAACATCCTGTTGTAACTGACTATAAATATGTGGCTGGTCTTCTATAGCTGCAAACATAATGTGACTTTCAGTTTATCAGAGGTCAGTGTGCCAGAATGACACCGGTGATAGGCCTGGTCCTGTGTCACTCAAAGAGCAGTCAGACAATTAGAGTAGGAACTCAAGAGGCAGGTGAAAACAGCCTGTTCCGTCTGCAGCTCCAGAGAGAGGCAGAAGAGAGGACATGGAAATACACATTGCTGCAGTTTTTGCGACTTTAAACCACTGATGTATCATCTTAGGGATACCAATACCTCAAACTAAATCCCAGAAAGGTCTCAAATATATGGACTTTAAAATTAAAAGGTAAAGCAGCAGTTCATAACAAAGCCATAGCTAGAACACAAAGAGATAAGTTAAAGAGTCATGCCTGGATCTGTATTAATTGTATTATTTTTTCAGCGTGTCCTCCATTCTCAATTCTTTGTCCAGACTAAACCCTGAGGGTTTACTAAAACTTGGTAAACAGTGGAATCAGACTCTTATTAATCCCTTGCTTTGACGCTCACATTTGACTTCCATCATCACAAAGTCACCCTTAAAGCTGGTCACCAAAGCTGGCAGGCTGATGTTTTATGGGCGTTGTACATTTGTTTTGCAGCAGCTTGGGGGGTTTGGGATTTGGGTTTGCTGCAATAACAGTCGGCTCAGGAAAAACAGCTAATTTCTTCAACAACTATTATTTTTCTCAGAAGTAGGTGGGGATGTTTTACAATTTATCCATCCCTGACTTTGCTCCAGAAGATATCTCATCACCTAATGTCTTAACATTCCGTACGGATATTCATGGTGTCCAGAGGATTTCTAACTGTGTTTGAATCAGAATAAGGTTTTCCACTTTGATACACTATGTATGTGGTTGTCATACAGCCCAGAGAGTTGCAGGAGAATTTGCTGTCCTCAGATAGTTCCTCACTGCGATTTTTACCTTAATAAAACTGAATCTTCGTCTCAGCCCCCTCCCACCAGCTCTGCCTTGCTCACAAGCTGTTTGTCTGAGTGCAGTGCTTCCAAACACATTGTACAGAGTATCCATCTGCCAACACAGGCAGAAAGATGACACTTCAATCACACAGTGCAAATCCATGTCTGCTCGCCCGTCTTGCCACACAGCATGTGTTTGACAAATGGCAACAGGAAGAGGCCAACTTCAACATCAAACCAAAGCAGTACAAAATGTTCACAGCTTGATAGCATGGCAGCTAAATTAAGATTAAAACAATTTTGGCAAAACCGTTTCAATACATCAAAGATACTAACTTTCACAAGTAACAATATCTACAGCATTTCATCAAAAAATAAAATTTGTATGTAGGAATTTAACAATCTCAGACCTACTTCCTGGTTATAAAACCAAACCAAGGATTCACCCGATAGTCCAACCAGGTGAAAGCTATGTTCAGAGATACGAATGTGAACTGGCTTTAGTCTGTACATGGCAGCAACATTTGACAAAGATTTGGAGGTTGCATCTGAGAACGAGCTTTTTCAGTTATTCATCATTCACCATGGAGTGAGTTTGGCACCTACCTCTACCCGCTCTGGACTGCTGGTGGGACAAGCCTTTTTGGCTACCTTAGCAAGAGCTCTTTCAAATACAGTTTATGCAAATAACAACAGTACTGTATTTCAATGTGTTCATCCCAACACTGACTATTTCATGGACTTGGCCAACTCAAACATTACATTAGTAGGGCTCTTTGGTCTTCGGCCCACAAGATACCACAAGATAGAGCATGAATATTCAATCAGAACTCTACAACTGCAATTATCCCCTGGGACAGCCATTCACAGAAGTTGATGTTCAGAATTATTTGAACATATAATATCAATCTGTTATCAGTAAGTTTCCTATCTTCATGTTTGACTATGATTGTCGCTTTGTGCATAAATCTTTGTTATATGATTTGCTCCATGCATTGGTGTCATAATTTCTTGAAGCTTGTCGTGAACAAGCCATATGTCGAAACTGTTTTGTCAGATTCTGTTTGTATTTTCTTTGGATACCTGAAATAATTGTATAAGTCTATTGTACCTTTAAGTTTCTTGGTTTTTATTTGTGTATCTTTGTTTGTCTGAGCTAAGACCATTTTATGACATATTTTAAAAGATGTCACTACAATATTGTCCACCAAAAGTCAACTTGACAGATTTTAGAGTCTAACTTGAGCAGTGACTCCCAGGAGTTGTGATTTTTACATTACTGTTTGTTTACTGATAACTTTACCGCCCAGCTCTCTCCCCCTTTCACAGCCTCTATGCTAAGATATTCTAATCATATCTTGGCTCTCCCTCCATATCCAACCCGCAGACATGGGATTGGTATGAATCCTTTCATTTAAATCTTGGCAAGTTTTAGAATGAGCATATTTCTGGAGGTGTCAAATTATCCCCCCTAGAAATCATAATACAAACCCACGTTATGGACATTTTAAATCAAACTATTGATGGACAAGTCTTATTTCCTTCATAGCTTCGAACAAATTAAACTTTTACAACATTATTTCAAAGGTGTCACAGTAGTATTTTGCACTCTATTTATACATTTTTCATATTTTTCACTGACACATGGATATATACTGTTTTCCCAATATGTTCCTCATATTCTGGTATTATAAGTAATTTTTTCCCAGTATTCTCCTTTATGATAAGCCTTTGTTTTGCTGCAGCAGTGACCCAGTTTTCTCATGGGGTTCATTAAAATGTCATCCTCAACTTGTATTTCATTTATATATCTGCATTGCATTCTCATATTGTGTTTTTTGAGGGGATACTAAGAATGGCTTCTTCTGCGAGAGGGATGGAAAAATCACCAATTCAAAGTCACCAGGAGTGACTCTGAGTTAGTGAGTTGTGTCTGGAAGTAACTCTTCTTACTTTTCTTCCTCCATTTCTTTGTCTTTATCTTGCCGCCTCTCTCCCTGCCGGCACCAGTTGGAAGCTTTCTACTCGATCTTCACCACGGAGCAGCAGGACCACGTTAAGTCAGTGGAGTATCTGCGCAGTAACTTCAGGCCCATCCAAAGCTTGGATAATCGCCACGTCTTCAAGTCAGCAGTCAAAGATGCCTGGCTACCCGACCTGACTGACAGCGCCAGTGGACCATACGGCACAGAGGCTTCCAAAGGTAGGGTAGTAGAGTTTTTAAGATTTAGAAACAAGAACTCTTTGTATATATTACCATAAACGTAACAAAAGCACATTCTATACCTGGTCTATACCAGGAGCCTGCGTGACACCAAGCGTCATCTAAAAGCTATTTAATATCCGTATTTACTTACAACAAAGTAGTAACATTGAAAACATTCAATTAAAGGAACTCAAGGTGCAACCATATGTCCTTGGTCTGATTGATTTGATCTTGAGTTCTTAACAAAAGAACATGTGTTTAAGCATAGACTCTTAGTTTTACAAGAAGAAAAAGGCGCAGATGTTGTAGTGCTGCATGTACACCCTCTCCAACTGTTTATGTAAGCACTTTTTCTGCCCACTGATTTATATAGCATCATTAAAGTCCCTCTTCTCGCTAAACTGCTCCAATATTCTCACATTATTCCTGGATGGTGACATTTCTTAATGCTAATAAATGAGGGATATTCATTCTTGCTCACATGCCCAGAGGAAACCAATTGTCTTTTCTTTGTGTGTGGGTGTGGGTGTGGGTGTGTGTGCATGTGGTCCGGGCTAGTTCTCTGTCATTTCACCAGCGAGCTGGGTAACTCCCCTAGCATAAGGCAGTGGGAGGAACACCAGCCGTCCTCCCACTCCTGCCTCATTACCACTCAAACAACACCACACATTTTACAGTTTGTGAGTGTGTGTGCTCGTGCATGTCTCTTAGTGTATTTACAATTTCTAGTGTGTGGCCTGGCATCTGTGCTGTGTCAACTGTCCTAGCAGGGTTTGTCCCCTGCCTTACTTCAGGTACACTTCCATATGGTCTGCTACAAGAGAGGTTCATCACCTAGATGAACACACACCTACACAACCTACTCACATGTATGTACTGCTTATGGGTCCTGGCACTGCATGCTCCTATAGTTTGTCCTTGAGCAAAGCAGTGGGACATTTGCTGTAAGCAGATCTTTAAGGCCGGCAGAGGAAACACAGAAGAGGAGGGGGGTGAAGGACAGCAGGGGGAAATACGCAAAGAGGAGAATTGGAGCTGAAAACAAATAAGACAAACAGACACACAGAAGAAACAGGGCACATGCCTACTACATATCTTGTTCTTAATGCTGCCATCCTACCTGAGTGAGTTAGAGATGGAAATTAAATCATGTGTACTCTAATTCTAGACCTCACAACATACAGCCACACAACACACAAGTGATATTGGAGATTGGATACCTGAAGAAAACCTATACAGCAGCTGAACCACATGAGTCATTTTCCTTCCAGTATCCCCTCCCTGTGCTAATTTATTCCATTTAGCTGTGGCTCAGCCTAGATCACCTTCCTTCTGCGACTGATTGTTTCCCATCAGCCATTATAGTGCCTTTACTTTTGGTTGTATGAATGAATGGAAGCCTCACATTTAGTGAGCCAGGATGATGGATAGATGTGTGGAGTCAGAAAACACAGAGGAATAGTATAGCTAAACCCCCTTTTTTTTTAGACCAAGTTTCATCCAGTACACTTTGATTAATAAAATTATCAATAACCCTTTCATCTCTAAAGTCCAGTGACCTGACCCATACCCATACGATTAATTAAAAACAGGATACACAGTCACTCACTGTGAAACTCATCCACACTGTGGTCATGCATAACATGACAGCTGGTCAGATTTCTTTCTCCACATAATATATTATCCCATTTAACCAAAGACTGGCTGAGTCAGGTTGTTCTTTTCATGGATTTTATGCAAAGTCACAGAAAGATAACTCACTTTTTGTTGTTATCTGTCCACATGTCCAGAGACACTCCCCTACCTCACTTTTACCTGCTTTTTAGTGTATGAGAAGATCTTGAGACAGTTTCCATGATATTCACCAATGCTTTATTATAATGTATTGTACAATGTAACCCAAATTTAAACCATAATCTCTGCAGTCCTTCCTGATTCTATGTCTTAGAAATGGAATATAATATTCATAATGATATTTGCATTAGTGTTAACACAAAACTAAACACCACTCTGTTTTTTCACCTTAGAATTAGCCCATTATATTTTCACGTTTTTATATTACCTGAAGGCTAGCATAGATTTTCCTACCTCCTTTGAAATATGAAAGTGAGGGGTGTTCTGTGTTACAATCGGCAGCCTCACCACTATTGGCCAATACATGCTCTTTGCCTTTAAAACCCCTTAATCCCAGCGAGGTCTTTCAGTCTTAGGGCCTGAACAGTTTGTGCAAAGTTAAGCTCACAACATGCTGGTCCTGTCTCTGCACTGGACTGAGTTTGTTATCTTTCAACTCCAGATCAGAGAGCAAACAAATATTTCCAAGTTGTCAGCCCATTCGTTTTAAAAATAGATTATAAACACATCAGACAAATTCAAGGTCATAGGGTGATACAAATATAATGATAGAGTGTATGTGGGATTTAGAACAAGAAATCGTAAGAAAGACAAAATGACCTTGGCTGACAAAATTGAGCAAAGGAATTTCTGCCTTTTGACATTTGCTCAAAAAAAGTCTTAGAGTACCCTTCAGTCTGAGAAGAAACATTTTTGAAACCGATGAGAAGTATTGAAAAAGCCAAGCTAAGCTGCTGAACTCTGCCCCTTCTAAGTTCCTGAATCACTATCTGACATTGGCACTTCCAGTATATGCTATAACAGGGGGAAACTTTTGAGACAATTTTTTTCTCGGTAACCAAGAGTTGACCAAGAGTGGATTCAATATATCTTTTGTAAAATAAAATTATAATGACATACACACACGTGTCTGATGACGTTATCTTATAAAGACTTTTGTGAAATAACAAGTGGGACTATTTGCAGTATGACAATTTAAACATCGATGTTTCAGTGAAAGCTTTGTTAGTAAATTAAGTAAATAATGATGCATAAACTACAACTGAGAAAATAATAGGGAGAGGAGAACAAGTTATGTTCATATATGTAAAGTAATGTTGTTAATAATGAGGTTTAACCTCAGGTTATGTTTGTACTTGCCTTGCAACATTGTTTGTTAAGTGATACTGTGAATCAACAAGCATTATGTGTTCTCAGTATGATCACAAAAGTACATGGATGCATTCTACAACCTGCAGCCCTAGTGTGCAACAACACATTGTTACAGAACCTGTTGTATTTGGTTCTGTTCTACTTAATGAGATGCCAATCAAGATTCGAAGCACATGATCTATACGGCGATACAGCCTATTGGCATTCACATACTGTATATCACAGAACCTCAGAAGCCATTCATATGTGAATAGTTGCTGTGTGGAAAACATCAGTCATGCCACATCCATCCATTCATCCATTCATCCAAGGTAGTACCCAGGAGGTTGTGCTATTGTCGTGGCTGCCATTACTAGGCAACCAAAACTGCTGGTCCAATTAGTAATTGGTTGAAAGATAGGGGTTCAAAGATGAGAACTGAATGGATGAAGACCAGTTTACCTTTTTCTCTCTTTGTCTATTTCAGCTGTGTATGCATGCATGGCCAGGATTTCTTTATTAAAAGAACAGTCCCTTTGTTGGGATTTGCCCTTTCTGGTGCGGAGAATTATAAAATGTACTCTTTTTATTTGTGCTTTTTGTTTTTGTATTTTGTAAAAAGACCATGCTTTAATCTCACATGCATTTTATTTCTTAATCGAATTCAGTGATTTGGCATCACGGTATCTTACAAATGGGTCAAATACCACTGCAATCAGAATGAGCTTTTTCTTTTATCTGAATATGATTTTGTGCACATGTTCTTTTAGTTTAGATATTCAGTTGCTGAATGAGGTCCCTGAATAACATAGAAAGCATCAAAACCTATTTCACTAAAAGATACAAGTACATTATCAAGTAGCTTGGGCAAAGCAAATGAGAAGGGCCACTCATTTACAGTCCTTTTTTAAGTGAAGAGGTTTCCAGTTTTAAAACAATGACAGTGTTGAGGATGTGTAGCACACAAATGAGCTGTGCTCTGCAAAGGAAAAATATGAAAACAAGCACTGAAGGGTTTGGCTTTTGATAAACTCTATAAGCATTTAACTGCGCTCAAATATTAAAAGTCTATAGCAGGACTTGCCATCATCCGCTGGTACAGATACTATTGGTACAATTCTAGTTCCAGCGAATCCATCCCAGTACAAAACTTTGCAGACGATCCACAATCAAGACCAATTCATAGATCAACCTTGATCAACATGCTGCATGGTGGTGTCCTTTACTCCTGCTGTTGGACTCAGAGTTATTAGAGAGAGAAAGAGAGAGTGGTCCTCTGTGGGTTTTATGTGTGTCAGGCACCCCCTAGACTCCATCACTCACTGCCATCCGGGGTTCTCCCCTGTGTGTATGTGTGTGTGTGTGTGTGTGTGTGTGTGTGTGTGAGATGGCCGCTTATCTTTGATGAAAGCTGTAAGAGGATCTGTTCATCACCCAGCCAGACACACTGGGCTACAAAACCCTTTCAGCTGAGTTACACATAGGGAATATTAGAAGTCGTTTAAAGTGGCCCATGGCCCCTTGTAGCAATTCTGCTACAACAGGGGTGTGTGCAGGGAGACACATGCACACCCAACACACACACACACATACTTATAGTTCATGTGGCGAAAGAATCATGGACAAGACAAGCTTTATCAAAGAATCTGTCAAGATTAATGAAAATATGGTGGAAACCACAGATACACTCACGGGTGTTGTGGGGGTAAACACTGTCAACAATAACAACACTGTTAACGTAGCTTTTAAAATACAAAATGCCATTTATACAACATTGTATCGTGGTTTACCGACTTGTTATTGTCTGAATTTTTAAGATTCGAGTCAAATACAACCCCATTTAATTTCTGAGCATTAAATGACAGTTCAGAGTATTACTTCATCTTGCCCCTCCCCTTCTGACTGGTCCCTGGCACCTGACCCCTGCTCTCCGGTCTCCTCAGCGTACAGCCCCGGCTGCTGGCACACTCTCAAGTCCAGTCTCTGTTGCAAACTGACCGAGTTGCTGTATCAACGGTTCCATGTGATGCAGCATCTCATCAAAACAGGAAATAGACATACGGTGGACTTTCCCTTTTAACAATTGTTCCTCTGATACAAGACACTGTAACTTAGGGGAAATAGGGCTGTGCATTTTCTAGCCACTAGCTTCTTTACAGGAACCATCAACTCCATCTCTTAGTTACTCGACCAGAACAATGGCTTGTTCATATGTTGTATCTTCTTTAGAGAAATGGCGTGGATGACTGAGAGATTGTGGTTTTATAAACGACTTTGTTTGTACATGTCAAATTCATTAAAAAACTACTGTCTTATATATAGACTATAGACATAGATGTCATTTTTAAATGCAATTAATGAGATGAGAGTGTTATTATCTGAGTCTTTTAAAGCCATACTAAGTTATAGTAACTGTGTTCATTGTATCTGAGTTAGTCAGGACCAAGACTTGTTATATCAGCAAAAGCACAGGTTTACATGAACAATGGCTGCATCCAATTTAAGCATCCCATGCCTGTTAGGATGCTTGGATAAGAGCAGGGCACTTGAAGTGATTATTATTGTTAACAGTTTCATCTGTTCTACTACATTTAAAAAGGCGGGATTAGATTTATTTTAAAAAGACTACAATGAAAGAGGACAGGTTTGAAGCCAAGCTATCAGGGAAGGTAACGTTCACTGGAATGGCATTTGAAACTGTGTATGTCAAATTGTGTATTAGGTCTTGATGGTTACAAATCCTTTGTATATTATATGTAAAATATATATAAGATAAACAATTAGGTGTGGGGGTGTTCTGTGGCTTCAGGATGGAGAGAGGCTTGTCCACTCACCAGACTGCATTATGATGTGTCCTTGGGTGAGATACTGAGCCCCAAAATTGTTCCCCGATGACAGAAAGTGATTGGAACTGACAGTGTATATGTGGCCGGTATTGTATAGTCTCACCTCTTCTTCTTTATTATCTTATGCACCAGCACAACACCCGTGTTGCTGATTGGCTAGAATGCTGTTGTATGACTTGGTTCAAGCCACATAGTTTGTGTCTTATTTATAGAGGGCAACCGCTGTGTAAAAACTCTGGACTTTTCTAAGCATACACACAGAACAGACAAATTGGCTAAATTTAACTAAATGTTTATCTATTTGATGATAAATCAATGACAAGAATGACCAAAATAATATATCTAACTGATATACGATTAATAAGTGTTAACATGTTGACTGACAGTGAGTTACACCAGTCAGTTTGTGTGCTAGCCTCACTTAAACAGTTTGGGATTTATAGGGTATTTCACATATTTTGTTTTGCATCTATGGTGAAGGGTTCGCTTTGAGTTCATTACCATGCCATTATTCTGTCTGTTTTTAATTTGTATTCAGATGAACCATATGACACATACACACATGAACGCACATAAACAAAGGTCACGGCTCACTGGGCCCAGGGAGATATAATCTATTAAATATGCTTTCCATGCATTGAGGTTATTCACTGTTTGACTTCTAAATGATGTCTGTGTGTGTTTTACTTATGTGTGTGATTCTGTGTGTGTGTGTGTCTGTGTGTGTGTGTGTGTGTGTGTGTGTGTGTGTGTGTGTGTGTGTGACTAATGGCTTTAGTAATGCTAAGCCACAAGGGGCTCAACTGCAGGTTATGAATAGAAAAACTCCACTGCAGCTCTTTATGAGCAAGGTAATCAATTTGGTTCCACAAGGCACGTGAGCTCTATTCTCAATCAACCCATGTTCATCAAATTACCTTACACATTTGCATAATATGATCCAGTGTTTGGAATAATCATTATGGGCTTTGTTGGATAGTAATACACTTCTGTCTCTTATATTAAACAGCAAATAGTGTACTGTAACGAATTGCTGTCTAAAGTACTACAATTTCACTGACGAAAGTATGTGGACACTGAACCATGTGATTTTTGCACTTGCATTTCCATCATTACTCTGCTGCTTAAACAGCCTCCACTCTCCTTTGAAGACTCTCCACTGGATGATAGAACCTGGCTGTAGGGACTTGCTCCAATCCAGACACATGAGTATTAGTGAGGTCCAACAGTTACATTGAGTGATAAGGCCTGACTCACAGTCAGCAATCCATCTCATTCCAAATGTTTTGGATGGTCTAAAGGTCTGGATTTAGGTCCGCAGTCAAGTTCCTCGAAACCAGAGGTGTAGTCTTATTTGTTATAGTACCAGGTTGTACCTATAATGATTGAAATTTGAATCAAGAAATGCGCCTGAATATCATAACAACAATTCTAACCATTCCTTTTGTTTTTATTGTCTCTCGTTCATCACATTTGATTAAGAGATTATTGTATCATTAAGATCATTGCACATGCATTTCAACTAGATTATGAAAGCGTCATATGTTCTATTGTCTAACTTGAAGAACAGTGGGTGAGCATGTTCCACACCAAACACGAGCTGGCTTTGTGCATTGGAAGCATTGTCGTGTTGAAACAGGAGACGTTTTACCCAAGCATGTGGCCAGCACGAATAGAGGCCAGTCACCAAAACACTGAGGGTGTGGAATTATTGTACGCTAATAGGTTACATGGTAAACAACACTTCATGCAGATGTTTCACTTTGAAAACCTATTAGCAGTAATTCCCTTTGAGCTGCTGAAAGGCGTTTGATGTGAGAATACTGTAAGAAAGTGGTGTGTTCTTTGATGGCAACCCAACAGCTATTGCAAAATAACTATATGTAAGCAAAGCTGTGAATAATATTACGAATGAAAACAGTTTTTCTGTTAGAGGAGATAATAGAATTAATATGTGGAGCACTGGAGTCATCAGGCCTTCAGGTAAACACGGAGGACGTTTGCACAGCAAACAGCTCAACAGCAGATTGGAATGGAAACAGATCAGAAAACAGAAAGGGATCTTACTTTATGAAAAAAAATACAGTATATACAGGATGATGAGAGCCTTTGTTTAATGTAAACCTGTTTTCATATTACGAATTCATGGTATTGATCAGACATTTGAGATATGAAATCAAACAGTGTCCCCATTGCTGAGCAACCTCAGTGGTCAAATAGAGACACCCAGTGGTCAGGAGCATCCGGTGCAGGGCTCATCCTCTGAATGGAGAGAGTTGTATATTGTTGAATTCATTAGAGAAACATACAATGTTTATGTGTTTACTTTCATACCTCTCACAGCCACATATTAGAAGGCAGAGCAGGTTTTCTTTATTTAGCCTGAAGGCGACTATATATGAACCCATGTGTTATTGGAGCCGGGAGGCAAAATCTGTGTGTCTGTGTGTGTGAGAGAGTTTGTGTGTGCGTGAGTTTGTGTATGTGTGTGTGTGTGTGTGTGTGTGTGATGCCTGTGCATCATGTGTATAGCAGTTCTGTGTGCCAGTGTTTTACACATTGTATGTAGGCAGAGGCCAGCTATTCAGATGTGTGTTTGTGTGTGTGTGGGCTGATGACTCAGAGCAATATTAATAACACATCATGAATACAACTCATGCTCACATAACTCTTTCTCTCTCTCTCTCCGTCTCCCCCTCTCTGAGTGTATTTGAAAGATAAGCTGAGCCGATGTATTTAGCCATTAAATTATCTGTTCTTTTCTCCCTTTAATTATCATTGCTTTATTCTTCCTTCACATTAACCCTTGCTTCTGTGTCTTCCCTCACTTTTTCCATCTTGTATTTATGCGTGTCTTCCTTTCCTCCTCCTTATTTCCTTATTTTCTCTCTTATCTAATGTCTTCCTTACTGCTTTCCTTCCTTTCTGACGTTCCACTTCCCCCTTAAATATCCTTCTTCTTTCAACACCTCCAACCAATTGATCCATGTTCTTTTTTTCCTTCGTCCTTTCTTTGGCTATTGCTTTTCCGCCCGCCCTCCCTCCTCCCCCTTCATCCTCGATCATTTGTCGGCCTTTTCGTTTTCCTCCTATCTCCTTACTCTTTTCCCTTTTTTTCTAAACTTCCCTCCTGCTCATCTTCTTTCTATTTTTTCTTGCATCCTTCTCCCAGTGTGCAGCAGCGCTCCCATCAACATGAAGGTGCAGCATGTGAACAGCAGCGCTCTTGTGGTCCGCTGGGCGCGCCCAGAGATCACCTACCACCCGCCCATCCTCCACTTCCTGGTGTCCTACAGCTGGACAACCCACGACGACAGCTACGAGGAGACGCACCTCACAGACCCTAAGCACAAACTGGTGAGATGGAATCCTACGATTATTCCCTTACAAGTGACTTAACAAACACATGACTTGAAAGCATATCGTACATACACTTCAAGATACATTAAGATCAAAGCAGGTCGGGGTCAGGTATGAGGGATCGAAGGTTATAACAGAAAGAATATGTGAGTGGATTTGTCTTGTGTGGTGTTTGTTGCAATGTTGCTTATAAGTAGATGATTCCTTTGAAAAAGCCAGTGCTGACTTACAGTGTGCTGTCTTCAGGTGCTCTAATGGTGACTTCTACTTGTTGTTGTGTGACGAGATCTAGTGAGGGAAAATAAATCCCACAATACAAACAACCAGCAGTTGTTGGACTCTGTGTAAATGAAGTTAACTATGCAAGCTGTGCTTTATTCTATAAATCCTTACCTGATCCAGTCTCTTGCCAAGTGCCTAACAAAACAGTATATATTATTGTATATACTGCATTAATATATTTTTTATATTTTATTGTGAGACCACAGATAGATCTCACTGTAAATATTAACAACCAAGTAAAAAAACAGGACACTATCCCCATTCAGTTGGTTGGAGTTTATTGTATGTTAAAATCAGTAAAAAAGGACTAAAAAATAGATAAAATAGCTAGAAACATTTAGTGCTTACAGTGTGTTGTGATGAAGAAGAGAAGCGATAACAGGATATCAAAGTCCTGAGCCTAGTCCGCCCAACCAACCAATAGCATCTGTGTGGTAAAAGAAACTCACACTGCCTAGACTGAAAAAATCATATACTGCCAGGGAACACATAGCATTTAGCAAGTCAAATTAGTAGGACCAAAATATATATTTTCTAGGCTGCAGTCACAACAGATGTGTCAGTAACCAAAATAAAAATCTGATAAAATTAACTTGTGTGAATAAACGGCAGCGCTCAAATCCCCTTTAGACAAGCAAAGATGCCAATACTCCACACAGTGTCCCCAATGTGTCAGCATCCACAACAATACAATAACCCAGTTCCATAATGCTGCTTCTTTGGTATGGAGCAGCTTCAGCCAGTGTGCAGTCATATGTGTAATATGCCCATTGCTTACTGTGAGTATATCAAATGTGTAAGACACATTTATCACATTACTTAAATACCTGGTAGTGTTTAACAGTGTGACATATAAGGAGACACACACATGTGTCCTCTTCTTCTGGTGTGTTTCCCTTGGCCTGGTTTTAAATTACGGTTAAAGCTCTGTACAGATTTTTCTGACTCATTCTTTTGGCTAATTTGGACCATAAAGCAGTCCTGCTCTTAAACTTGATTTCTTCTTCATCCAGAAAAGTTAAACGGCAAAATCCCCGCAGTAAATAAATTAATATAGTCTCTTATCATATTGAGAAACTCTACAGCTGTAGTAATTCACCGGCCATACAGAGATGTTCTATATTCACACAGCTACTATGGTGAAACATCCACAGCCCAGGATTATGTGAAGCTAAAGTGAGTTTGACACATGCAGTAGAGATCAGTGCCTTTGTTGCAAAAAACTCTCCTTCTGTTTCCCCAGCCAGAGTGTTGCTCAGGCACAGTGGCAGATACACCCCTTGTAGTCTCATGTAGGTTTGTTCGATGGGACGGAGCAAAGCTTTTTTTAACAGCACAAGGAACGTGGACTACTCCAGTAGAGTTTCTCTACAAAGTGTGGACAAGAGGAACGATTACAGCTACTAACAATTCTCCCACTGTACATATGATATTATGATAGACCTGCAACAAATCCGACATATCCTTAACACACAGCCTTTTTATTATTAGATAAAAGTAAAAGTTATGCTTGTTATTGTCCTAATCCCTATAGGTGCTCTTCATTTCTGTATTTGGAAGCTATGCAGGACTCAAAAGACCCAATTTAGTCAAGCAAATTCCTGATTCCAGATGATCGTGAAAGCAAAGTTTAGTCAGACATTTTTGTCCACTGTGGCTTTTTTCCCTCCCACTTCCTTTCTCCTTTCCCTGCTGATGCATTACCAGCTGAAAATACACCAGCCGCTGCTCCAGCCTACAGCCATCTGATGTTTGGTTAACTTGATTAATGGACTCTGATTTACCCTTATCACTGTGATGCCCTGTACATAACATGGACATATTTTAATCGTGTAGTATATTTCCATCTGTCCAGATGAATTTCTCGTTAGACAGTGAAAGTGCTTTGAATGGAGCCAATGTCAACTTTATTTGCTGTTATTGTAAATCATAATAAGCATATTACTGACTATCAGATGCACTTGCTCTGGGGAATGTATATGTGTGTGTGTGTGTGTTTCATTGCAGAGATACAGAGGGTTTTACATCATCAAAACTGTGAGTGTGAGGGTAGTGAAAAATCGAATAACTTATTTAGGAAGAAAACTGTTTTGATACATACAAAATCAGCTCTGTTTGCATCATCAAGATATAATTTTTTTGTTTAACAGAGGCTCACATGTGGCTTTGGCAAAGTACGACATATTATTAGGAAATCTGTCAGCCGAGAAATTAGTAATGTAGTTAAAAATTTGTGCGGGGAGAAAAGTTTTCAAGCACTAATAAAGACACACACACACACACACACACACAAACCAAGCAATATCCTCCATCAGTTTCATTACAAATGGTCTCATCAGGGGCCAAAATGAGCTATGAGAGAAGGCTGTGGAGCGGACAGGAGGCTTCATTCCCTTACATTGTAGTCTGCCGGTCAGCTCGCAGAATACTAATGCTAAGCTGGAGGCAATGCAGGGCTGCCAGCCTGTGCAAAAAGCATGACCTTGGGCCAGTGGTTGTGTTGGAAAACCGGATTTGCTGCACAAAAAAGGATCTGAGTGCCCCCTGGCTGTGGAAGTGGGCAAAATCTGCTTTCTGAACTGGGAATCTGCCATGATGAGAGATGGAGGGGAAGAGGTGGGATGTGTTTTATCCTCTCATCATTAACTCAAGAGACCCCCCCCCCTCCCCACACACTTCTTCATCTTTCTCCAGATGTCTTCTCTCCCCAGTTCCCTGTTCCCACACACCATTGTTTCCCCCTCCCTCTCTCTGTCAGCCCTTTGATTCTGCTCTTATTCCTCATCCTCCCCTGATGCCTCTATCTAGGTCACAACAGGGACTTACATGGCTTTAGGATCCCCAAATTCTACACACACACATGTCCCCCTTGTCACAATCAATGACCAATCCCCTAGCAATGAAATACTGGCCCATACCACTTGTGAAAAAGCGGAGGAAGCGAGTAAGGGAAACAACAAATGACTGGATTTAACAGGGCAGAACTGGCATCGGTCGAAGAGTGGGGGTGTGGTAAAATTGATAAAGAAAGCACCATAATATGAAAAAAGACATTAGTGTAATGGTATAAATGGTCATAATGATCATTTCATGCATTAGCCATCTGGAGTCAATGGTAATTTAATGCAGTCTTTCATAGAGAATATGTATATAAGCAGTGGATTTGTTGGGCCTAATGTTGGTCTCCTGAGCCGACAAGGTTGTTGAAAAAGAAGCTTGAACATAACCAATACAAATCAAATAGAAGGCAGATGAGTATATTGTGTGTGTAGTAATACTACAAATTAATAGTAGGCAAGTTAGGAAATAATTTTATTAAATATAATGGTTAAAACAATTAAAATGGTGAATGGGTCTCTTTCTTTCTGGTCTCTAACAGATGAATTATAGTCTGTGTTTTTCTTTAGGCACTGAGAGAGTTTACCAAAACTCTGATGTTGCTTTAAAAGTGGAACATGTTTAGGACCACAATCCCATTAAAGTTACAATGGAAGCTTTTAGGAACCAACCAGCTTGGTGAAAATGATTTCTAGGGGGTGTATTTTGCAAATGTGGGACATCAAATTTCTCCGGAAGTATATTTCAGACTACTGACCAGGTGTTTCAGGAGCTTCAGGGTTTTCTAGTGGGGGGAGGATGCTCCGTTCATCCTGGACTTTGGGCTTTTAAACTTTACAGACTTTTATATACACAAAAAACTAAAATAATAAATGCTGACGCTGACGAGATTCCAGACTCTCCACACATCCTGGGGGATTAACAGTTAGTGTTGATGTCACTGTACATCACACAGAAGAGACACAGCAAAACCTTTCTGGTTCACTCAGAGCACCCAGGTCTAACAGCCATCAGTGGCACGTCAGAGTTTCTGTTCATTCCCATGGTTAATTTGTGATGATGTTATCTTTTCTCTCTGAATACATAACAGAGATGAAAGCGGATGTGTGGCAATTCACGGCAAAGATATGAAAACTTTACAATTCACCCACTTCGACTTTTAAGACTAAAATCATGTGTTTTCACTGAAGATGCTACATGTTTGATTGTGTAGATAATGTCAATCAGTATATTAACAGCCTGGAGCTGTTCATCTGCAGTTGTTAGGATTGACCACACCCTTCCCTTGAAGGGTAAAAAAGGCCTGCTCTCTCAGACTGTCTCCATAAGGCTTAGGAATTAGAATGAAACAATGTTGAATTCTCGGCAGAGAAACTGGGACATGACCACTGGGATCCCCATGTTGGATTTGGTGGGATATCTGCGAGATTACTACATGACATAAATGAGATGTGTGGAGCTATCCTGGCATCACAAAGTGTTTGACAAAGCAATAGACTTAGAGCTGCTAATGTATAATGAGATATTGGCATGTTTTGGCATATTGCAAAGGACAGTGAGGGAATCCGAAAAATAAAATATTACGACAATCCTGGTGAAAACGTACACTGTGTTGAATGAGTTGTTTTACAGCCAGTAAACATTGATGGGAGGGGTTATCGTAACATTATATTTTTTCTTCTCCACAGACTTACTTGTGGCTAATCTCAAATTCCTTAAAGACGCACTTATTTATTTATTATTAACTTTCGGTCACCATGGACCAGAGCTTCGTTTTATGGCTGTGATTAATCTAGCCAATAACCTGTTAACACAATCAGAAAACACAATAATCATTCAAATTGGATTGTTGGCCATCTGAGGAATAAAAGTCAAATATTAATTCTTTACATTTTGCCCCGGCTCTTTTAATAAGTAAATGCTTCATCATGTTTAGCACCGTGTAGCCAGTTACATCACTTGTGGTCTGTATTTAGAGCTATTCTAGTCTTGATGACAACTCAGAGCACTTTACAGAAGTGTTTTTGCCACTCACCCATTGAAACACATATTCAGTGTATCCATGTGCATAGCAATTTCTATATGAGAAGGTGCATTTGTGGTCTTGGTATTTTGCTCAAAGACACTTCGGCATGCGGAATGGGGAAAGTCTGATGAAAGAAACATAGAGGAATGTAGAGGATTATTATTAGATATTAGATTATTTTCTAGTAAGAGTTGTACATTAGATATTTATAAATGTACCTTTTATTTTTTTGAAAAGAATACACACTATCACATTAGCAAACGTTATATTCTTAATTTGATAATGAGTTATTAGTGACTAAAAAAACAATTTATCTAATTGATAGTGAACTGCAGCCTATGGTTTACTAATGTGCATATAAAGAAAATTATGATATAATGAGATGCTGTAGTGGATAGAGGGATGGTTAAATGTCTCCTCCTGACAGATTTTTCCTCCTATGACTATAAAACTGAGTAGGCTATATTTTCCAATGTCCTACAGCATCATTTCGATTGTAACTCAGTGTGATTCTGATTACTAGTGATAAAAGAGTGCATGCAATTTCTGCCCGACTCAGCGACTCTAATATTCCATTAAAGCAAGGCTGTAGCAAGGCCGCTGCAATTGATCTCTTACTAGTTCTAAGATTAATCTTACATTGTCGCCCCTTTATGTGATAGAGATGGATGGTGGTGAGGACTGCAAGTGCATGATATTTGTATTTTTCTGCTGGACCAAAGTGTCATGAGATCTTTAACAGGTTTATTCAGTAGAGGAATTTTTCTCAATGAGAGGACACTTTAAGGGATTGGATCGTTTGGCAGAAACCCCAGTGCTGGCTCAGATGTTTTCTGTTTAACAGGGTGATGGTCAGTTTTTGTAGGTGAGCTGATGCGGTTACAGAGGACAGGCTGCCAGCCCCCATGCTGAGCCACTCAGGGATAGAGAGGGGAGTGCAAGCATGTCCGTTGAGGAGGCTTCTTGCGTTGCTATAACCATAAACAGCAGCGTTTCTAACGTTGTGATCTGACAGGTGGCACAGGGGTCTTCATCTCCACCAGTATGCAAGCATCTTTGTTTCACTTGACAGAGTAGCCAATCTGGATCATGGGATTTTACCTGAGCCCCCTCCATCTGCAGTGAATTACAACTGAGACCTCTCAGCTCACTGTATCCTGTATTTGATGGTGAAATTATGAATATTATTATTTGGAACCAACAGCGTAGATGAAAGTTTCAGCACTGAATGAGAGGGTGGTACATTATCAGTTTTTGGACAGCAGCAGATTGAATGTGAAGTGAACTGTCTGGATTAAAAGGCTGGTGGGAAATAAGACTGTGTGGAGATGAGGAGGCCTTTGTGACCTTCACTGTGGCTTCACCAGGAGAGCAACACA
Organism: Pseudopleuronectes americanus; assembly: GCA_038501795.1. Lineage (NCBI taxonomy): Eukaryota > Metazoa > Chordata > Actinopteri > Pleuronectiformes > Pleuronectidae > Pseudopleuronectes > Pseudopleuronectes americanus. Next base: position 1,149,884 of record CM076717.1, on the reverse strand, counting down.
TTTCACTGTCCTTCTCACACACTGGAGTTGGGCTTAGGTCTCAGGCCCAATCCCTTTTGTTCTGCACTATTTAAGATGTGCTGTTCTGTTATAGATTATTTTTTTAATGAGCACCAGTCTCCGTTTTTGTGACATTTAAGGGGAAAATTTATGGATTGCCCATTGCAAACTCCTGATTTGTTTCCCTCCTCCTTTGTGTGTTATTCATGGGTTATCCAGTCCCCCTCGATGTGGATTTCTGACTCCCCTGTTCATCTCAGGATTGAGAAACCATTCCAGTTGCATGCACAGAATGTGAGTTTGAAAGGTAGATTATAAATGTTCAAGGTTTGTATGTAACTATCCTGAGAAATAAAAACTTCCCATTACAATTTGGAATGTTTTAATCTATTCTTAATCTTAATCAATGATTAAACTTTCTGTCTTGTGTTTTGTGTGTGTGTGTGTGGGTGTGTGTACGTGTGTGTGTTATACAGGAGGCTGTAATTTCTCCTGTCTCCCCCGATGTACTGTACCTGTTTCGAGTCCAGGCCGTCTGCATGAATGACATGCGCAGTGACTTCAGCCAGAGCATGCTTTTCAGAGGTAACACACACTCACACACACACAAATTCCAACACAAACGTGAATCGTGCTCATAAATTTCTGCCTTTATGTCATGTTTTTACTATCAGTGTCTCCGCCACATGAGCATTAGTATTTCTTTCATGTCCACAGCCTTCTTTTAACAGGCCTAGCATATTGTCTTGTATCGTATAGAACTATAATCAGGCAGCAAAGATTCCTTTGATCATAATATCACAAAGAATTTCATATCAATAGCTGCAGGCTAAAGGAAAAACCACAGAGGAAAGAAAAAAATCATCTGAAATGCAGAGAGATGTATTTATTTCATCTAACTAAATTCTGTTTATTGTCTTCCTCATTCATTATTCAAAGACCACTTATATTATGCCAAGCTGTGATTAATGTTCTGACAGTGCACTCATGGAAGTCTGTGACACCTCCCAAAGTCAAGTGTTGCCTCACTCACCCAGTTTCTCCCTGTATTTCAGCAAACACCACCAGGATCTTTGAGGGAACAAGGATTGTGAAAACTGGGATGGTAAGTTTGAATCACAACTATTGTCTTTGCACCGTTTATCCAGCAGAGAGCAGTGTTCTTATTAGCATCCTTCTTTCCTGTGTGCCTTCCTTCACTTTGGCAAAAGCATAAATACTACATATGTATTGCCATTATTAGACCAGTATATAAATTTCATTTAGTCTATTAGGGATATAAATCCATAATTGAATTACTTATTCTGCACACATTTCACATTACTCTAAAAAAATGAATATGTTTTAAGTGAACTGAAGGGATCCTGCATGTCAGTGGCTCCTAACCATTTGAAGCTGTAATTGGTAATCCTTAGTACGTTATAGAACAGAGACCATCTTGGATGACTATTATTCACTGTTATTCAATGATTAGTGCATCTTAGATTGTTTATGATTTTACAGGTTACTTAAATGCTAAAAATGCTAACTTGTATGATATGATTTTTTTTTAAAGCGTAAGCACTCGGCAGTCATTAAAAACATTGAAATACCTTTAATTGTTCATACACTGTGAGACTTTAGAAATGTTGCTGTACAAGTAAATCATCTGAGATCTGAGTCAAAGCTCACTACTGATGTTCTCACACTGTACAGACTGATATTCTGACTAGACCTGCCTGCTCACAGAGTATGTTCTATCGGACTGTCTGGACTATCTCTGGACCTGTGTTTTTGTCAAAGAGAAATAAATTGTTTGTTTAAGTGTTTGTTTGCTATCAATGTTAACAAGGGAGGAACATGTCTGTCACTGTGTGACGAAAAAAGCAGGCGTCTGCATGTGGACACGTATGTGGCTAGGAAGATGAGAGCATTTCGATTTGGTAGTTTTGTAGAAAGAAATCAAACTAAGTTTAAGGCTACCTTATTGCAAATTGATGACTGGCTACACTCTGATTACTGCACTTTAAGAACCCCCTTTATCTTATTTTGTTTTCTTTCTTGTTGTGTAACTGCTTCCAGCCATGAGTGTCATATCTTTCTATTATGTTTTACTATTTCACGCAGACACAGTGAGTCACACGATTCAGAAATGGCTGCAAAATTGTGCTTTAATCGCCTCTGTCCCGTAACAATGTTTTAACATAAATTTTGACAAACTGAGAATCAAACCTTTAACTACTCCATTAAATACAGGTTTGACATACTCTTTGAAATGTTAGATTTGAATAAGGTGAAACAAATATTTCAACTTCTAATCAGCTGCCTTTTTTCTCTTTAGCCAACGGTCTCGCCAGCCTCCTCCGCCGACATGGCGCCCATTTCCTCTGGCTCATCCACCTGGACCTCCTCAGGCATCCCCTTTTCTTTTGTCTCCATGGCGACAGGCATCGGTCCCTCCTCCAGCGGTAGTCAGGCAACAGTAGCGTCCGTGGTTACCAGCACTTTACTGGCCGGGCTGGGTTTCAGTGGAGGTGTCATCTCTTCCTTCCCCAGCTCTGTTTGGCCAAGCAGAGCACTGAGGCATAATCCCACCTCCAATCGCCAAACCGCCAAACCCACTGAGCCCGCCAAGGATACCGCCACCTCTGCCTCTGCTGTCACATCGTCTGCTGCCAACGATTACGGTGAGGCTAGTGGTGAGGACAGGGAGAACAGCAAGAGTCAAGAAGAGGATGGAGAGAGGGAAGGTGAGGACAAGGATGAAGAGGATGAGGAAGAAGAGAAAGACGACAAGAAGACGAAGAAGAAGAAGAAGAAGAAGAAGAAGGAATCAATACTAGAAGGCAAAGCTGGGAGGAAGGCCAGTCATATAGTGGTGAATGAGCGACTGGGCAAGACATCGGAGTCCACCGCGAAGGAGAAAAAACAGACTGAACCAGATCCAACTAAAATGACACCCAGTGTAGAAAAACAATCAGAGGCCTATTCCCACTGTCCACCTGACTCTGACCACACTACCTTTGCAGAGGCCGCCAATGAAACAGCAGCACTCACTACCCACAAGGAACACGCACCGACATTGAGACCCAGAGCAGGGAGAGAAAAGAAGCACCGGTCTTTCTCCATCAGCACTGGTGAGTCTACTAAGTCCTTAAACCATGTGTAAACATCAGCTGTGATACTTTGTAGAGCAAGAACAGAAAAGTGGGAATTAGAGAATAAAGTGCAGAATAATCAATTTACTGTTCCTTTTACTAATGTCACCAAAACATTCCAACTTTTGAGTGTTTATTTCTTTTCCTCTCAAAAAAATGTCCTCAGTCTCTTTTTGGAATCCCAAGTACCTTCTTACATAAACATAACATCAAATAAATGGGTAAGGTCCACAGTGAGCATTCAGAAAAGCCTTCCTTTTCTCTGAAAATCTGCCTCTATCAAATGCTCTATAGTCAGGAATGCATCAAGGCAGACTATTTGAAAGAATCCTTACAAGTGAAATCATTAACTGTTGGATGTTTAGGATCCACCAAGGCCCTCCTGAACAAGGTCATAACATGACCATATTTGTAATTGTGGGATTGACCGTTTGTGTTGCTCCCTTATATTTGCACATGTTCCAAAAGTAATAGGGTGTTCAATTTTCCATATCAGTTCTGATTTTAGGAGGGAACACGAATATTTAAAAGACTGGCAGCTCTGATCATTATTTTATTCTAACCAGTGTAATCCCCTTAGAAGTGTGAGGTCATTGGTAATGCAGTTTATAACAGGCTTTGGACGTTTGTCTTTGAATTAAAGAAGTCAAAGCATTGACTCTAATTCAGTAATAACCACGCAGTAAGTCAAATTACCATGATGGACAACTATTTTCAAAATAAGAATGGACTCAGAGAGATGCTACATCACTTCTGCACACAGTCTTAAATATTCAATGAAAAAAAGTTGGACAATTTTAACAAAGCTAAATCTTCATGAAAATTAGCAAAATTTCTATTATTATAATCCTTAAAGAGGTAGGGATTGATAATGCCACTAATGGGACTAAGATCAGACGTGAATGAATGAATAAATAAGAACAACTCACTCAATTAAAGTTGAAATAAAGATTATCTTGCTGGCCTTCTGCAGTGACACACTCATTCTGGTATGGTGAGATTATGATGCTGCTTATCTGATGCTACATTGCTGTTTTGGAACACAGACTGTATATAAAGATGGACAATGACCAATCACAAATCAGTCTGAGCAAAAATCAAAAAAAATTATAATTTGATGTGTATTTTAACTTAGTTGGTCCCCTCAGCCACGGGCGGCTGTGGCTGAAGGGTGGAATTGTCGTCCTCCAACCTGAAGGTCAGCAGTTCGATCATCAGTCTGAACCATCTGCATGCCGAAGTGTCCTTGGTCAAGATGCTGAACCCTGAATGGCCCCCTGTAGAAGAACAAAGTGCTGCGAATAGATGCACTGTATGAATGTGTGTGTGAATGGGTGAATGTAAAACTGTACTGTAAAGCGCTTTGAGTGGTCATCAAGACTAGAAAAGTGCTATATAAATACAAAACCATTTACCATATACGCCTACCATCTACTGACATGGAGGAGGCAGGATTAATGACCAATACTGCTGTCAGCCACCAGAGGGAAATTAAGTTGCTTTGACTTCCCCTTTGAGGTCCTGTATACAGTCAATGGTTTGAAACATGTCTGTGTGATTGTTCCCGGCCACAAAGTTGTGTGCTTGTGGATTAACACAACTTACTGCATTGTCAATGTTGTCTCAATGTGTGCGAGTGTTCACAATCTATAATCTTAAATTATGGGTTAATTTACACCTGCATCTTTACTGTATGTGATCAAGTTTTATTTTACTGCTATCCAATCACCTAAAATACGTTTTATGCCAGGTGTAAATGACATTTGAGCTCAAAACTTTGTTCTTGATATGATAATCAACTATTCAATTTATAGGGCGGGGGGTTGATGGTGTCGTCCATGTTGTCCGTAGTGTGCAGTATGTGTGTACTTTGCTGACAGCAGAAAATGACAGCTGCTCTAAAAAATCGAGAGAGATCACTCTCAGGAGAAAAAATGTATGTGTAGAGCTGCAAAAGTGTCACAAACTTGATCTTATATGTTGAGTTGAATTTATCGGTTTGAACTCGTAAACGGTGCATTTTAGAAGAAAAAGATTAATGCTTCGCTGAAGACAATATTCTCTACATTAGTTCCCTGTTCTAACATCAACAGACATCACACCTCAAATTCAACTGCAGACATCGTGTTTGTACCCTTGGGCAGCGCCCCTGCACAGCTTACAGGCATGCAGTCTAGCATGATGCAGTGTGGCATGTTGGGTAGGCACATTAGGAAGCTCTTCCCCTCATGAAGCATGTGTGCCATCAGTGGACGGTTTCATTCACATAGGTTCTGAAAGGTCTGATTTTAGTGACAATCATTAAAAACCATCACAAAAAGTGTCTTTGTATTATATACAAACATTTCTTGAAGATGACCTCAGGCGTTATATCCAATATACACTTCATCAGTGGTGAGCAGCAGCCTCAGATTAATAACAACCCCCCTATAGAAATACAGTGTTAATGTTATTTTATATTCATGATCATCTGTCACTGTCTAATGTGTCGTGATTTGATATACTGTGGGGGAAAGGAATTTTTAAAGCATGAGATGCAACTAAATAGTTTTTCTCATGTCTCATAACAAATAGATATGTTTTCTTTTTGCATCTTATCCAATATCCTTTTTATCCTGTTTAATAAATGTTGACCCTGTTTGGCCCTTGACATACTCCCAGTTTATAATTTTGGCCCTCTGTAATTTTGGCCTCTTTCGAAACTGAGATTTTTCCGACCCTCACTTCAAACCAAGTGATATAGAAATTTCCCAAAATGCCTTGCGAATCACAGGCAAGAGAGACCCAAGAATGTAATATTTTCGGCCTTAATAAGGATTAAAAAATTATGATAATGATTTTAATACCTTAGTTAAATACCATTTCAATGTATTAGGATCATTTTTTTCCAACCACCTTAATAAGAAGGATCCCGAGCGTCGGGATCTTTCTCTGTTTTATCTATGTTTAATAAGAAAAAAATGCGGGTTTAGTTAATTGATTACTTCGTTCAATGGGGTGTCATCTGAGTGTGACCTGATAATGTTTGCTAGTGGAAGCATATATATTTGAGGATAAAAGCACAAAACCCTATGGAGCACCGTGGTTAGAATTGGTGCGCACAGATGACTCATCATTCATTTGCACAAATTGGAATCGATCTGGAAAATAAGATTTAAACCAGTTTAGGGATGTTCCTTTAATGCTAATTAGCTGTTCTAGTCACTGTTATAAAAATGTAATGTGACCTTTAAATAATCATGGTCCTAATCTTTTATCTTGTCAGTGAACTTGTTTATAACCCTCATCATCTTAGTGATGTCATGGAAGTGGTTATTTGATAGTAAAGTCATATGACATGCAGTTTTTCTGGGGGCCTCACAGTGGGGACCCTGATTCAGCTGCCTGTGAACTGGAAACAGAAAATGAAGCAAAACCTATTTGCTTTTGTTTTCCAAATCTCCTGCCCTCTTTTCTGTATTGCTCCTGCATCCCTCTATTTTCTCTTTTCCCCTCCCTGCCCTCCCTCTCTCTTACTCCCCCCTCCACCTCCTCATCCTCCCTGCCTCTCCTTCTCATCTTGCTCTGATCTGAGTGCTGGCCTACTTTCAGACACGGGGAAAGAGATGAGGCTTGGAGGCCAGATTCAGCTGTAGGGGAGAAAAAAAAAGCCTCTGCTCCATTTTTTGTCACATGTGTTTTTGTGTGTGTGTGTGTGTGTGTGTGTGTGTGTGTGTGTGTGTGTGTGTGTGTGTGTATATGTGTGTGTGTGTTGACGCGTTAGAGCGTGCATGTATCTGCACATTGGTGACTGGCTGTTTGTGCATGTGTGTTATGTGTTTTCATGCTGCTGGGGAGTTTTTTTTAAATTTTATTTTGGCAGAGCGCCGAAATCATAAGACTAATGCGGAAGGAAAAGAGAGACAGCATTTCAGTTTTACTCTCTGTGCATCTGTGCATCTGTGTGTGTGTGGATATAAGGGAGGAGATGCAGAGTTAGCGAGGATGCAAGCCAGCTGTGGTGCAGTGCAGGGGCCCGGCCTGCTGTAATGTTTGGCTCCGGGCAAAGCTGCAGATTGAAGGCCATGGGGGCCGGCGTCAGCTCAAGCAACGTCACGGCTGCAGCAGCTGCACCGGGTAGGTGAGGATTGTGGTGGTGTTGTGAACGTAAAGCAAGTTGGATGAGGCGAATTGTCTCAAATTATCTATTATTAGAGCTATGTGTTGTTTAGATGTTGTTACCTGGCTGCACATATTCCCACAGTGTGCATAGTGTGCAGAGATCAGGGCAGGGGGTCTGTTTGCTGGGAATTGGCCTGGCATTCTGTTCGTCTCTGTATTCATTTTGATTTATTTGATTTATTTTAACATCCTCTGTTTTTTAGTCAGATTAAGATAAAGGAGCAGGTTTGTGTCATAAGCTTGTTGGCTTTCTCTCTCAGCATGAGCTATTGAACAGCACCATCCCTTTGAGTCCTCTGTATTGATACAGTAGTGTTTAGCCTAGCTTAGCAAATAAAACTTGACCAAAAAACGAACAGTGAAGAGCTACATACAACATGGCCAGACACATTTCCATCACACTTCTTCCAGTATAAAATGAGCAACATGGAGAAAGCAAAATGTTTCTCAAAGATTTCAGACTTTTATCAGAGCATCTTTTTCTATCTGTAAGTTGCTCTTCATTTCCTTGGTGAATTGTATTGTTTGCTGTCAGTGAAATTAGATTACATGTTGACCTCTTTTTAATAACGTTTGCTTGTTTTGTCAACTGGGTTCAGTTTTGTGTTGATGGCTGTCTCCAATGGTTTGTGAAGTAATGGACAAATTGGTGCCCTGGATTAGAAATGTTGGCATCTTCTTCCTATATGGTTGGTAACATATATCCATGAAAAATATGGCCACAAAAATGCAACAAGGCCCAACTGGATAGAAGTCTCCAAACATATACACTTGTACATCTTCCTATAGAAGCTACTATCACAGCATGTCAATTAACAGTAACTGATTTAGTCCCACAGAAAATGCATAGACACAAAATGGGTGGATGAATAAGTCATTCTGATTCCGAGGCTCATGTGAGAGCACACCAGACTTTTAAGTTATGGAGTAGGGAAATATATAATGGCAGCAAACTGTAAACTGTTAGCACAGCCCCATTTTAAGTGAAATAAATAATACAAAATCCACCTTCCAACACCTTTAAAGCTGTCAGAAGACATTTCCCAAAATGTCAGAATATTCCTTTACAGAAGATGGCCTATGGTATATAATTTGAGCTCTGTTCTTATGCTGACATTTAATCATACCCTAAAAGCTTTGCTGTCTCTATGAACAACAGATTTGCAGTTTTACAAGTTTTGAAAACTGCCAGCTTGCGGCTGCTCTCACACACACTTACCGCAAATGCAACTTCTCTCACATAGCGACCAGATATTACACGTTGCTGGTGACTGCTTTGTGGTGTATGCTGCCAAATAACACCTCTGTAAAATCTGCAGCAATAATATTAATAATTATAAAGAAAAGAGAGAGAGAATTTAGTGATATAACGAATTATGCTCTCATTGGCAGATGTGTTATGAAAAATATTATGCTGCATAATGTTTCTGTTGACTTTTAAATAATCTTATGCAAAGGTCAACTGATGTTTGTTTCAACACTTGCTCAGTAGCATACAATCCAAAAAACAGGCATTGACTCTACATTTTCTGGAGGTTATTTTACTTCAGGAATTATACATTATACATTTTTCTTGTTTAATATTTCTTTGTGTATATGTTTCAGTCACATCTTAGATTGTGAAAGAAAATGTTCATGAGCAGATTTTAATGTGGAAGGGATGATAAAATGAATGTACAGGTTCTTATACCTGGGAATTGACATGCGTCAATTTTTTTCGAATAAAACATCTCTGGCGACCTCGATTCCCTGTCTTTTCAATAAACTTGAGAGGAGATAAGTGTTAATTGATTTTACTTTATCATATGTTGTCTTCTAAATGGCTTTCATCTCTTCTGCCTTCTACTGACTCAAATCCTCAATCTGCCTCTCCTCCCAGAAGTACTCTGCCCACACAATTCCTATAGAATTTATTTCTTTCCTCCATTAATTTCTCCATCTTTTTTCCCCAGATTGTCCCAGAGTTGCGACCAATCTGACTGTCCATGTAAATCCATGTCCTGGGGTAGCTCTGGGCCGTGTGGAGTGGCTGGCACCTTTGTTGATGGTCTCAGCTCTAACCTTCCTCTGCCTTGTCCTCCTGCTGGCTGTGCTTGTCTACTGGAGGTTAGTACTATCGCACCATCACGTGCACTACTCTTGAGCTGCAGGTTTAGATGTTGGAAAGGTGGGAATAGGGTTTGTGATGTAGCATTGGTTGCATATGCATCATTACTGAGTTTGGTACATTAATAGATATTAAAATTGTATTTAAATGGTAAATGATCTGTATTTATATAGCACTTTTCTAGTCTTCATGACCACTCAAAGCGCACTGTTCTTTGTATCATTAATATTTAATTGGGTTTATTGATTTAAACCAAACAACTCTAACAAAAAGTCTAACCTGCCATTATCAGCTGGTGAAGGAATTATATTTGAGCTGACCCCAGTTGAGCTCTTCAGGATGTTAGATCAGCTTTAGTCCACAGAGTCAGGCAGGCCTATTTTGGCTGTGGCTATAATCACTGTCTGGCAAGTTACTGAGAATTATTACTTATGAGAGTTACTAGTTACAGTAATTACCTACTGTGATTACTGTTAAAAAAAAACTTTTAAAAACTTAAAAAAGTATTTACTACAAACAGTAATTACCTACTGTGATTACTGCTTATAGTAACTACTTTTTTCAGTTTTTTTAAACATCTTTTTCAATTCTTTTACTTATGTATGTCAGTCAGATAACACTGATTGGTTGATTCAATCATTGGAAACACTGAAACCTCTGGAGAGGGCTGCATCGTCTGCTTTCATCTGCAGTTCCCCATTTCCCCAAAGACATAAGTAACCAGGAACAGTAATTGTCAATGCCTTACTTAAGTCATAAGTTACACTAATAGCTATTGGCAAATGTAGTAGTGTAACTACTACACTGCCAGTCACTACCATTTTTGTTGTCCTCATATACACTTTAGAAAGTGCATGAATTATGTTAGAGAAGAAGAACACATTGAGAGTCACACTGAGGCTTTCAGCATGTATTTGAATATTTTACACACATCTTAAATAAAATACTTATCTCTTATTTCGTTGAAGTAACTTTGTTTCTGAGATGTGGTGTGCATGTAGATTGAAAGTTGAGCTGGGCGATACGGAAAAAAACCCGTATCACATAAAAAAATTTCATATCAGTCGATGTCAGTATATATCACATTCTAAATCAAGTTACTATTTCTGTCATTGCTTCTTCAGATGGTGAAAGACATTAGTGGTATTACCTGTCTTTGTGGGAACATTCTTTCAACACAATTTGCAGTGCACATTACTCTGCTTCTTGTTGGAATTTAAATAGCCAGAATATCTCCACATCACCGAATTCCTCAGACCCTTCTTTTCAACAACGTCCTCGTCCTCGGTGACGACACTATGAGAGTTTCCGTTAACATTTTCTGTCGTCATTTTCTCTTTTATCTCGCTCCCACTCCTGACAATTAGTTGTTCACGGCTGCAGTAGGCCCAACATTAGCATGTGTGCTGCTGCAGGCTGCTACACGTTAACTCTGCGCTGTGTACATCAACCTTACCTGACGTGGCTGGAACACAACTCCAGCCACACGACTGGTTCGGCGCTGTGCTATTCTCATTATCATTGGCTGTACATTTTGTCTGTCAAAACATGGATGAATTAATTCTATTGAAGTTGTATCGACCATGTCTTATATTTCTATCGTGTAAAAGCTATTTTACAATAATCATTATCTAATGTAAAGATTGGTCTGTACTCTGTGATGATTACACCCTGGCTGTTGGGCTAATGTTTGAGTGATGTGTGTAACTCTAAGAAAGAGTATGTTGACATTGGCTGCCAGGTGGAAGCTTGAAAAACTGCACAGTGTAGCACCCTGGCAAATTGATAACTGTAAATTCTTTCTAGGCAAAGTATTAACATATATTTTGTAAGATATTTTATACAGAGCCTTTTGTTTCTGCGGCCATCTATTATCATTTTTAAGTTGCTTGTAAAGGCTATGGCCAGTTCCCTGTACTTTAAACACCAGCCTCTACATTACCCATGTAGACAGTGCTCTTGGTACATTTTGGAAAAAATAAAGCATCAGATCCCGATTATATAACTAGTGTTAACCGCCTACATCAAGTCCGACTTGCATCTGGAACACAAAGCAAATTACTGGCGGCATATGAAGACAGATAGAACGTGACAGTAAGCAATGCTGACACAATAATAACATAGTGTTAAATTGGTGCCTGATGGATGACTAGCTCCACTACAGTCTTGTCTTGTCTTCGCAAACCTGAATATTTACTCTACATCAAATCTGTGAGAACGACCAAATCAGTTTTCCTTCAGGCTTCTTATTGGAAATACTATTACGTATGCAATATTGCGTAATCTCTCTCTCTCTCTCTCTCTCGCTCTCTCTCTCTCTCTCTCTCTCTCTCTCTCTCTCTCTCTCTCTCTCTCTCTCTCTCTCTCTCTCGCTCTCTCTCTCTCTCTCTCTCTCACACACTCTCTCTCACACACACACACACACACACACACACACACACAGACACACAGGCATAGCAACAGGTGCTGGGGGAGTGTTTGGGTATTTAATCCTATTGTAGAGCAAAGCTCAGGTCACAACCCTGTGTTCTGCACAGACTCCACCCCCACTGCTGTCTTATTGGACAGCCCACATTACTCAATTCTGCTGCATTCAGGTCGTAGAGGTATATTTGAGTCTTGCAACACTTTATATTATTTACAGGGATTAATGTGAAGAAGAACACTAGACCTCATCTCTCAACACAATATCTGGGTGCGTAAAGATGCAGCCCAGTGTGATGACATCAGCAATATTTTATCACTACAATTAAACTGTGTTGAATAGCACCAAGTTTCTGATAGTACTCCGAATATGTAATGCAGTGTTGGACTTGGTTACATGAAACTCAAGTGCATAAGCAAATCATTGATCTCAAGTGTGGAAAGCACACAGCTTTCTCCCATTTGATATGAATGCACAACCTATCCCACAACAGGAAGTGGTATGGGATAGCTGATGTTGTGTGTGTGTGTGTGTGTGTGTGTGTGTGTGTGTGTGTGTGTGTGTGTGTGGTGTGTGTGTGTGTGTGTGTGTGTGTGTGGTGTGTGTGTGTGTGTGTGTGTGTGTGTGTGTGTGTGTGTGTGTGTGTGTGTGTGTGACTGTTTCTCTCATAGGCTACCTTTGGGGACAAATTTCAGTTTAGAGACCATTTAATTGGGGGTGGCGTGTCCAAGTGGAGACAAAAGCTGTGTCCTCGATTGAAAAAGAGCTGATTTTTAGATGAACTGTTATGGTTCCAGCTAGGTTCAGTTTCAGGGGTCTAGAGGGGAGGTTTAGGGTTAGGTAATCAGTGATTATGGTTAGGTTTTAGGTAAGTCTCCTGGCAATGCAAATCTACATAATGGCTCTAAAAGTGTTTTGTGTGTGTGCGTGTGTGTGGTTGTGTGTGTGTGTGTGTGTGTGTGTGTGTGTGTGTGTGTGTGTGTGTGTGTGTGTGTGTGTGTGTGTGTGTTTGTGTGTGTGTGTGTGTGTGTGTGTGCAACTGCGAGGAACCAGCCCCCTTCATGCCTTGTTAGGAAAGCCCTCCCTCTGTCTTCCCTCCTTCTGTGTTCACTAGCTGTCAGTTCAGGTTAGCAGCATGTATGTGGCAGACCGTCTGCTCTCTCTGCCACTTGTTCACCAGGATGAACGCTCTCTACTCTCTGCTCTGTATCAAATACAGGTAGGGAGGGTCTGGACACACTTAGTAATTGTTGTTGTCACAGGAGGCGATAGTAGTAGATGAGGACACCACAAAGGGTAGGTGTTAGCACACACTGTCATTTGGTTTCATGTAGTTGTTGAATAGAAAACAGCTCACATAAAGTTATAATGTGAGACACTGTAGAGCATTTGTAATGATCCTGTGTTTCTGTTATATCATGAAATCATTGCTGTTTCACTACTATTATGGAATTAATGTCTGAATGATGTAAATAATATTTTCGTATGATTCTGTAATTTATTTTTGGTGGAATGAATGTATGTAATACCAAAATGTCACAAATACAGTGGTTTGATGTGTTTGATAAAATCAGGTTACCATCAGCCACCATTCATCAAGGCTTCCTCTCTAGTTGAGGGTAGTTTGTTCTGCCTTGTCTTGAAAAGTCTCACTAGAAGGCTTCCTGGTCTGACGTTTTATGGGCAGCAGTTCATTCCCATAAAATAAGCTAAGCTTAAAGGTCCAGTGTGCTAGATTTAAGAAGAGCAATGGAATATGGTATCCATAAATCTGTTATTATTTGTGTGTAATAACCTGTAACTAAGAATGTCTTTTTGTTGCATTAGAATGATCCCCTCATCGTAACACACTCCCATGAGGTGTATTGAACAGTTATCAGAGTTGTAGTCAAGATATTGCAATTGATTCATGTAGTGTTCAGTAAAGCATTTCAACCAATAACATGTTTTGTTTAGGTGGTAACACAAAGTTTCCTTACTTATTAATACATGTAAATACAGTAAAAAAATGTATTTGTTTTATACAAACAGATCTCATCTGCTGCCATGGAGATTATCTCATGAAAGCTGCCTGACAGTTAGATGTACAGTAACTGCTGCTACTCTACCTCTATTTTCATTTTTTAAGAGAGGATCTCAAGTGACTCCTCTCCTGTTTATATCTGCTGTATTTTAACTCCTTGTCAACTCTTAATACCTGGTGCAGATCTCCAGTTTACATTTGTGAATTTTCACAGATAAGACTTGACTCTTACTGCAGCTGAACACTTTCCTATATCACAGTTTCTTCGTACAGTCTCTAACTTCAAACACATACTGTGTGTGTGCGTTTGTGTTTGTGTGTGTGTGTGTGTGTGTGTGCTTGCAGGAGTTCAGAGTCTATTTCTGTGTTCTGTTTGACTTTGAGGGGAGGAGCACTATATTGCTGACTGCCATTACCAAATCTCTCTTTCGCTCTCCCTTGCTCTCTCTCTCAACTACACACATACACACACACGTGATTATCTCTGACTCTGAAAGATGACCTGAATCATGTTGTCTAGCTGATGTCCGGGGCAGGACCAGATATGTTAAGAGTTTATCAGAGGACTGAAGCCCAGGCCAAATCTGCTCTTCCTCGCCAAAAAAGATCAAACTAATAGTTTGATTAATAGTTTGTGTCCAGACAATTTGCTCCCAGTGCTATTGGCTCTCTTTTCACACTGACCTATTTCTCTGGTGTGCCCTTTCTATGAAAAAGATTCAGATAAGTTTTGTAACCAAATGTTTTGGTTACCAACACCATCATGTAAAGATGGTGAATGTGTGAAAGCAAACTATCATGAGTGTTTGGTTATGGTTAGACAGGATGTAATCATGAATTTGTTCACCAAGAACCACTAAAGTTATAAAATGGGATCTCTGTGTCTTTCTGCCAGGCGCTGTTTCCAGACAGCCCATTTCTATGTGGAGGACAGCGATTCACCCAGAGAGGTGCCCAATGAGACGATCCCTGTCATCCCAATCCCAGGTTAGAACTTGTATAGTATATATTTACTGTAGTAAACTGCCTGCCTGATAAACCCTTTTAGTTGTTTCATTGCTTGCCTATTGCTTTCTAAATATAAGGTAAGGTACTGAATCCTCTGCTGTGGTGTGAATTATAAGAGCTGTACAACCTCAATTGCATCTTTCTACTGTATTTTGGTGCAGTGTGTCTCCACAGTGTTAGCTAGGTGGTCGTCCACTCTGTGGGGTTGTAGGTTAGGGCTATTCTTAGATCCGAGGTCTGAGGTCATAAGCCAGTGTGAAGAGCCAACTGGTGTCATCTTCCGGTGACCAAACAGCCTGTCGTCAGCTCTTATCACCACAAACTCTCCTGACATGTTTGTCGGTGTCTCTATGTGTATGATATCAACCCCCCCACTTGCTCGCAGTGAGTCCAGCGGGGAATCCCCGCTGTGTTCACACATTGACTTCTCCTCCAGTTGCCTCCATTCACTTGTACAACTTCTGAAGATATAAGTCACGTATTTTGCATAAGCTCTATCTTAATAGGAGAGTAAATGTTGCACCATAATTTGGGGAAAGGAATCATACATGGGGACCATGTTGCCTGAACTCTACTCTCAATGCACATGAGTAGTAGCAAAAGCAATGCAATGTGTGTAGTTGATCGGTTCTTGCAAAGTAATTAAGATATTATTTTTAAATCATAGCAAACATCATTACTGTGGAGAGTCAGTCACTAAGTGATTTTGTGCATGAGAAAGGGGGAAAGAGAGGCTATACGCAACATTCCCCAGTTACCAAACACACACACTCGCATCTTAGAAACCGCTTTTTAACTGGTCCAAACCCGTCAAATCAGTTGAGAGCTTCTGCATGTGGCCCCTTTACAATGGGCCTAGGCTCAGTCCAAAGACCTTCATTCACTGCAGCTCCACCATGGCAGAGCCCAGCACAGACAAAGAGCATCTGTCACATCCCCAGCAGGAACAGGCTCCTAGAGCTATTACAGTGAGTGTTAGAAGCCTCATAGCTTTACAGACCCTCCTGTACAGAAAGCCTCACCGTGAGGGCAGCCGCTTTATGGCAGCAGCCAGACAGGGATGTGTTATCTGACCATATGTCAGCAGTGTTAATTGTCTCAAAAAGCTCAGACCTAAAGCTTTGCACACTCCAGGATCCTCTTTAAGACCTTCGGCTGGATTTAAAACCAGCTACTTACAGAGCCTTAAACTCAACACACACAGACGTAACTTCAGTATAATTTGTTATATTAGATAGATAGATAGATAGATAGATAGATAGATAGATAGATAGATAGATAGATAGATAGATAGATAGATAGATAGATAGATAGATAGATAGATAGATAGATAGATAGATAGATAGATAGATAGATAGATAGATAGATAGATAGATAGATAGATGAAGCACGCTATGTGTATTATAGGACAAAAGAACAAGCCCATTAAATGCACAACCTACCATGGAGCACAGGAGTGTGTGTCTGTGAAAAATGTCAAAGCTATAAAAAGAGATTTGATTAGTTCTCCATGCATCTAATTGGTTCCAGACCTCTCCTTGTAACTCTCAGCAGCCAGCTGTGTTTACTGACACACAAATAATGTTGACATATTTGCATCCCTAAATTAACATCTCATAAGACACAAAGTGAAAGTGAGCCAGTGTATGCTCTCGTTAATATTTGATGAAGACTAAAGAGTAGGAAGCTGTGAGGGCTTGTGTGTCATGTTTTTTCAGTGAACCGGTTTCATTCTTGTGGCTCGAGTTCAGCATCTGGAAAGACAGCTACCACTTTGCAGCTGTTTGTTATCAGATGAAACATGTGCTCCACTCCTGTGCCAAAACACCTTAACAACTAAAAATACTTAATATGCCCTGAACCCTGTCATATTAATTATTTATATTTTTAAAATGGAAGAAACTGGAATAAACTACCAATTTCTGTTTCCCATGGAGCCTCCGCCACCGGTGCCATTCGTTGGGGAAAAAATATTACGATATCAAGAGGTATTTAGTCTTAAGGTTGCAGGAACGAGATGACTAACTCAACATGTGATTAAGTGAAATGTTACATCTCTCATCCAAGAGGTTTCTTCAGTACAGGTCTTGTCAGTTAAGAACAGATTTCTATCTTGTTCCACCAATGTTACAACAGGGGATTTTTGTTTTTTTCTCAATGAAGTTGAAGTGAGAAATAGATATATTCATACATGTCTATTTCTCAAATATATGTTTACAAATATACAAGTGCCAGCACTTGCTCATGTTTTAACCCTTCTCTCATCTCTTACAGATGACATGGAAGCCATTCCAGTCAGGCAGTTCATAAAACACATCTCTGAACTCTACTCAAATAACCAACATGGATTCTCAAAGGATTTTGAGGTAAGCAGTAGTGTTGTACATGCACACCAAACCAGGCAAGGTAACAATGCTGGAGTTCTTAATCTTGTAATAACCATTTTTTTCTTTTTTGAAAAAAAATTTACCATGTAAATCATTACATGCAAGTCTGTCAGTATGTTTCAAGTTGATATGGTAGTTGCTTATTTTCACATCCAGCAGTTAAAAGAGTGCTTATGGAACGTGTTTATGGAATTGGGTTAATCCAATAGTCACTTGCCTTTAGCTCTGTTAAACATCTACATTTGTACAGCTTTTATTCTGAAAACAGCTGCTAGTGTTGGCTGAAAATGATGCTATATGAAAGCAGGAGAGTTGTGGTCTAGACAGATAGACCGTGATCTGAAACTGTCTGCCAAGCTCTTTAAAGCTGAGGGGAGCTCAGGTTTCATACAAAAAACTTTTAAAGGCAGGTATGCAAGTGGCATCTAGTATTTCTTTCAGACTGTCACTTAGTTCCTAAGAACAGATAATAGCAACAGAAATCTCAGTACAGTGCATGAGCACTCTATCTTAAGTGCTCATCTGTTTCACACTACACTAGTCCTTCATGACTTCTGAAACCTGCCCATGAAAACACAAACTATCAGTTCATGAGAGATAAACGAGTGAAAGAATGTACAAGAGCAGGCTAACACCATAGTCCATTGTTTTAGCTCAGACACAGTCATTGTCCCTATTCCCACTGTAGTTCTAAAGCTCTAATTGGCATATTATTCACGGTACACAAGTACGCACTTAGAAAACTCAAATATCTGCTCACTAAAAGATATCGTTGATTCATTCAGGAGTGTTTCCCTTGTGTATTTCATCTTGTGGGGGAAGAAAATATGGGCTCTCTCCTAAATGCACTCCCATGTCAAATAAATATTAAAAGCAGAGATAGTGAGAGATATTGAAGACCATACTGCGTACTGAATGATTATGGTTATTGCAGTGAAAACGAGAGGGAAGTTTCCGTGATGTGCAATTTATTTTAGTTACCCCCCCCTTGCTTGCTTCATCACACCAGCTGTAGCTCCCTCGGTGTTTGTGGTCTGTCACAATATACTCCCGTACCTCTGCAGTCCATCACCATGCTCTCTCCCCCCCCCCTAAATATGCTCAGAGGAAATACACCCACACTGTGGTTATCAGATAAGATGAATAAAACAGTTACTTCACCTTGTATCAACCCACATAAACATCATGTTATCACAGGATCGCACATGACATGTACATGACCTCTCAGTCAGCATATACACAGGATGCATTTTTCAGATATGCAGTCTGTTATGCGTCCTGTTAAACAGTGTGTCAGACTCCATCTTTGGGAATAATCTTTTCA
This sequence comes from Pseudopleuronectes americanus, assembly GCA_038501795.1. NCBI lineage: Eukaryota > Metazoa > Chordata > Actinopteri > Pleuronectiformes > Pleuronectidae > Pseudopleuronectes > Pseudopleuronectes americanus. The sequence continues at coordinate 1,131,312 of CM076717.1, read as the reverse complement.
TCCATTTGGTACCACACAAAGTGTTATGTTAGTTGAACATTTTATGAAACATATTTGACCACAAACCTTTCCAAAAGGATATAGAAGTTTGAGCAATAACATTTGCAGCTGACGAGATCACTGAAGTTCACTCAAGTCCAGTGTGGGATCATATGAGAGGCATTGAAGGTTAATTATGCACCATTATTAATCACAGCATCCACTGCTTCATGTTGCAGGAGCTAGACTGTATTGGATTTGATCATTTTACAGATCCTAAGTAATGTTTTCAGACCAGGCACCCTCTCCACAAAGCTTTGATCCTTATCATTCAACCTGTCATCTACATTTTATTTTATCATGAAATTGCTGAAGGTTGAGTTAAATTCTCCTTCTTGGTTTGTTGTTTTCTTTGACGTCCATTAGTAATTTTAAATATGACCAAATTATCTGTTTTATGTAAGAAAGAATCAAAGACTAAATGAAAATAACTGACAAAGTTAGCACTACACAAAAAAACTCCCATAAAAACATTGTTGTTGTTGTTGTTGTTGTTATTGTTGTTGTTGTTCTTTGCGACAGCAGGTATATGACCGGCAGTAGGAGGAGACTGCATCTGTCTTTTCAGCATTAGCTCCCAAACGACATGTTTATGTTGAGGTGATGAAGCGATCTAGTGTAACCATGAGATTTTGGCTTAAAAAGCAAAACTTTAACAGCAACCTTCTCACATCCTGAAAGGAGTAGTTTTAACAGTGGTTTCATGTATTTAAGTCTGTGAAACTGTGTATCACCGTGTCAGCCTGAAAGAACCAGACAGTGTATATACCATCTCCGGTCACATCTTTTCCCATCATACCTGCAGCCTCTCACATCTGCTCAAATGGGAAGTCTGCTTCACCCCAAATAAAGCCTCATCCCAATTAGGATGATACATCCAGGTTTAATAGTGATACAACAAGTTGATTGGCCTGTTAAGCTCCAGAGAGAATGACACGAGGGTCAGAGCCAAATCTAGTTTTTGTCACGTAAAGAAGGAATACAGGAGATATACAACAAAATACAAAACAAAGTACCTCCATCATGCTGCATTAAGGCCTTGGGTCATGAAAATAGACTAATTATGATGCAAAGAATGTTGCTCGACTAGGAGGTATGAAAAAAGAAACACCTGCTGTCACCAAAGAAAAGAATGACAGAGAATGAGGGGCTGAAGAAGCTGGAATCAGCCCTAACAGGTAGAACTAGGAGAGCAGCCTTTTGGGGAGAGACATAATAGTTAGAATACAATTTACATTAACTACAAAACTCCAGTGTGCGATGAACTGCGAGCAATCATTTAAAAAGAAAGCAGTGGAAAAATATATGATTTTATTATTTCCATGACAACCTTTACTTCAAATCCATCTAATAAATCAGCTTTTTCCCATTTATATAACTGTCGTGTCATATGAATATGAGCAATCGAGAAGGAAACAAGGCTTTAGACCTAAAGCGCAAGCATCAGCCCCTAGATTCTACGTGATTCAGCACTTATAGGTGACACTGTGTCATTGCATGCAAAATGCATAGTGTTCATCCTCTGAGGAACATGGTGTGTAAGGTACCTTTCACGACTAAGTCCCCATTATATTCAGGCATATCTTGAAAAAAAGTCAGATCAAGACAAAAGGTCAGGGTTCACAAAAAATAGGATTCATCCTATGGGGACAACTGACATCCACAGTTAATGTTTTAAGAAATGGAACATTTTGTACAAACGCATTGGAATGTAGTGTACAAACGCATTGGAATGACATGTCAGAATGTGTGTGTGTGTACCTCCCCAGGCTGTTCAACGGTGCACTGCTGATATGAAGATCACATCAGAGCACTCCAACCACCCTGACAACAAGCACAAAAACAGATACATCAACATAGTGGCCTGTGAGTACACACTTTATATATTAACCACTATAACAAAATTAATGAGTGTATCTATTGCTGGAATTTAAAGTGCCTCAGTGGAAGTGTCACAGCTCTGACAGTGAATGCTGCTGTTTTCTTAAATTTCACCCTGTCTCCCTTAGACCTAATGAATCACACCACATTCCACAAGAAAATCTATTCAGAGCCACTTCATCCACAGTCAGTGGCAGTTTTAATTTAATGTCAATTAGTTTGTTTATGTTCATTTAACTAATTTGTATTTCTAATGGTAAACACTCACCGTGATCAAGATAAAACCGCAAACAAATGTAACTGAACAGAATCAGAATAACCATAAATATATCAGTTAGTTGAAACACTGAACACTGATCATTAAAGGTGAATGACTTTTGAGAATGAGTAAACTAATCCACTGCGAGATTGTGTGTTCAAGTGGTACATTGTTGTTGAGAAAGGCAGCTGGATCATCAAAATCAGTAGGTGTCCTCTGGGGTCCAAGAATATTGACAGTTGACGTGGTGCGAACGGAAACTTCCTGGAATTGCAGATTTCCAGGAATCGTTAGTTGCCCCACTGAAGGACATATCTTGAAACCCAAGACATATCTTGTACCCAATATATTCTTAGCCATATATTCAGTGATGTTTGTCTCAGATATATAGTTGAACAAATACTTGATGAATCATTGCAATCCTTGTGGGACCATGAATAATCATACCAAATACTCTATCATGTCAAAGCAAAACACAAAGTATATCTGCGAGTTGTTACAGACCAAACAACAACAATTTAACACAAGCCCTGTCAAGCTAAAACCCAACCAACAGGCCTGGTGCTGGAGGGCATGGTCTCACATGTCTCATACATTGACCTTGGCTGGAATTAGCTCAGTCTTGTATTTATTAAAGTGTGTGCTGAAGGCAGGGGACAGGCACATTGAGCAATGTTTTAAGTACAAAGGTTAATCTGCTTTATGGTTAGTGTCTTGGCAGGGCGTGGACGTTACATGGAAAGCAATGTGTTGGGGCTAAGGATAGGTTTCAGTCTAACTGTTTTACTGCTCATTGTTTCCTCTTAAGATGACCACAGCAGGGTGAGGCTGAGGCTACAGGCTGGGAGGGACTCCAAACACACAGACTACATCAATGCCAACTATGTAGACGTGAGTGCTTACACTGGGGAATCTAGAATACTGGTGTGTGTGTGTGTGTGTGTGTGTGTGTGTGTGTGTGTGTGTGTGTGTGTGTGTGTGTGTGTGTGTGTGTGTGTGTGTGTGTGTGTGTGTGTGTGTGTGTGTTTGTGTGTGTGTATCTCAGACACTTTCTTAAGCTTTGGAAGAATTTTGTACTAATTATATCATTTGTATATGCCACATATTGCCAAACTTATGGTCTACCTCTCCACCTTTCATTCATCAGGGTTATAATAAGCCTAAAGCCTATATTGCCGCCCAGGGACCTCTCAAGTCCACTTATGAGGACTTCTGGAGGATGGTATGGGAACAGAATACGGGTGTCATCGTCATGATCACCAACTTAGTTGAAAAAGGAAGGGTAAGTAACTGCTGATGCTGACTCAAGTGCAGTGTAGCTTTTTGGATTGGACGAGGTTCGAAAGATGTGCTGCAAAGTTTTATCTTCTACGGGTGATATAGTGATCAGCATGTGAATGAGAACCTGGTGTTATGCATGCTCGCTCACTTTATTGGCCAAGCCATCAATAATGTGAAACAAGGGTTTCCTACTGGGGCAAGTGAAAGTGTCCACTTTGAGATAAGTGGATGAACCTAGTGTCCTGTTGATTGGGTTATCTTATGTAGGTACTTCACACAGCTGCCTGAGGTAAATGGATGGATGTTCCTGTATATGGACGCTGTGTTAATTTGAGTGTGCTGTAGAGTCCTAAAGGGGGCAGGGGTTCATCAGGTAACTGAATTTAACTTGTCTGTGTCTGTGTCTGTGTCTGTGTCTGTGTCTGTGTCTGTGTCTGTGTCTGTGTCTGTGTCTGTGTCTGTGTCTGTGTGTGTGTTTGTGCAACACAGAGAAAATGTGACCAGTACTGGCCAACAGAAAACAGTGAAGAGTACGGCAACATGGTAGTAACACTGAAAAGCACCAAGGTTCATGCCTGCCACACTGTTCGCTGTTTCACACTACGCAGCACTCATGTCAAAAAGGTGAGAATAACAGAAAGGAAGTGGGACTTCTTGTCTGGATAGGTTGAGGTTGAACTTTGGATTTTATTTTGAAGATGGGTTTAATTAGATATGATTGATTTGATAATTGTTATCATTATCACGATTCAGACTGAAAATAGTGAAAAGATGTTATCTAGCTTTCAGGATCCATGATCCCTTTATTCTGCTGCTATTGTAATTTGAAATCATTATTTAGTTTCACAGAAGAGATGATAGGATCTATTCAGTCTTGAGCTTTCATAAATAAATTGGGGTGAAAGTTAATGCTACCAATTCCATGTTGTCTTTTATTCTTATCTATTCTAACAAACATATCTTCCTTCCTCCTTTTTCTTCTTCTCTTGCATCCAGGGTGGGAAGGGGAGCTCCAAGGCAGGGGCCCAAAATGAACGCACAGTGCTCCAGTATCATTACACCCAGTGGCCAGACATGGGTGTCCCAGAGTACACCCTGCCTGTCCTCACGTTTGTCCGAAGGTCCTCAGGGGCTCAGATGCCTGATATGGGGCCCATGCTTGTTCACTGCAGGTGATGTCTCTGTTCTACTTCACTTCACTTTAACATCCTTCCTCACACTGTGTGTTCAATGTACACATTAAAACATTTTTATTTTTTTATTTGAGTATTTTGATGATTTAGGTTTTGGATAATGAGACTATTAATGCAAATCCCTTTTCAAGAGAGAAGGACACTGTGGTCAGTCTGTCTGTCATTATTATTGTGAAACAAAGGCATTAATTCAACCCTCTAATTATTCTTGCTTTTCACTGCCATAACATCTGCAAAAATGGCACAATGTTTATTAAATTGTAGTTGCAGAGATATGACAAATTGAAATACAGCTGGTAACACCAATGTGTTTGTGCTTTTCCCACTTAATAGTTGTTTTTGCTGCAGCTTTGATTTCATATCTCACCAAGAAGCAGCAGTAAACCTGCAATCACTACTGTCAATTTGTATTTTTACATTAATGCAGGCAGGGTGTTTACAGGTTATTGGTGGTGGTGGCTGGGTGATGTGGGGTTGGCAAACCCACACCCAATTGCTGTGGCTGCAGGCACACCACTGATTACTAACATGTGTTATGGCCGCACGCGCCCCCAAACACACACACACACACACACATATAACACGCACACACAGTAGCAGACAGTGCCTCAGTCACATTCAGATTGCCCTGCTGCTTCAGACCAACAGGAAATTTAAAGTTATAAATTTGTAATTCAGTAAAGGTGCTAATTGCGGTGGTGCCCATGCTTTTATTTTGTAGAAATATGGAAGTTGGAAAAGTTAAGCAAAACTTTCTAGCTTTTCTTTAAAGCATTACAAAATTTGCATCTTTAGATACTGTGAACATAGACGCCAAACATTTGCTTACTAATTTGGATGTTCCGGCAAATACAGCGACATAGCACATTAAAGCCATGTAATTGCAACTTCACAGTTTCATGTCTGAGTCCATCAGTACCTCTAATGTAATTTGGTTTGTGCTGGTCCTCAGTTTCTCTGTGTTGTGTTGCAGTGCTGGAGTGGGTCGGACGGGGACGTACATCGTCATCAACAGCATGCTGCAGCAGCTCAAAGACAAGAGCACAGTTAATGTACTCGGCTTTCTCAAACACATACGCAGCCAGCGCAACTACCTAGTCCAGACAGAGGTTAGTATATCCATGCTTGTTTGTGAACCAAATATCTGGTTTTCATGTTGTAAATTATGAGAACATGGACAACAAAAACATTTACTGGCTTTATTGTTTCCTCTGATGAGTTTAGCTTTAAAGCTTTTTTTTCTTCTGGTACCTTATTAAATGTATTACAACAAGCACAGGACATGATTCAAACCTGCATCTTAATGTATCAGCTAATTGCATCATTCATCATTCATTCCTGCTGATACTGGAGGTCCAGCAAGTCCAACTGTTCAAGAGGTTGATGCCTCACATAATGTTTCATCATGCATAGGGTTTCAATGCTGGTTGGGGGCGTGCTAACATAGCCGTAGCAATTGTGAGCACTTTTTCTTCACCATAATAATGATAATATCTTTAGCACTTATCTTAACAAGGTTAAAAAGTGCTCCACACAAAAGTCCATTGCAAAATGAAGAATCAATTGTAATAAAAGATATTCAGTTTAAGAGCCAAATCATAACAGAATAAGGTAGAAACCTTAGGTTTTGTAGAGAAACCCACAGTTCCCACAATGAGCAAGCACGGCGGCTGTGGAGAGAAAAAACTCCCTCATTAACTAGGAGAAACATCTGTCAGAACCAGACCCAGTGAAGGCGGCCATCTCCCTCGACCGGTACGGTGAGCAGAGAAAATGGGGAAGAGTGGAGGTGGATGGCATAGAGCTGTAGAAAAGAGAGACATATGGGGTTGGGGGTTGGGAGAGGGGGAGAGAGAGATCAAGATTTAGACCAAGGATTGCCCTGACTCACTGAGTGTTCATATTTGTCTCTTCTTCTTCAGCTTTTGGTGCATTACCACCCACTTATCTGGAGTGTAGACTTATGTTAGTCTCCATTTCCTCTCACTATACAAAAATCAAGCCAAAACATTCTGGATTCCGGCCATGCTCTGTTGCACTGGTAATGCCATTTGGAGGTCCGCATAGTAGTGATCAAGGAATGGAGCCTTTGTATAATTTCACTATCAGTACATTCATTGGAATAATTTTTAGGCATTATTTGCTGTCAATCAATAACTTTTTTTATCTCTAGCATGGAGGGTCAGGGTTTGTGGCTTACATGCAGCCAGGCACCTGGGGGTATCTTGTCCTGCCCTCTGTCATTTAGTGTGACCCTGCTGGTCACATGTCTCCAGATGGGGCTCCCTTCACTGACCCGAGTAGAAAAGAGCTAACTTCCTATGTTTTGCTTTTACACCTGCAGTTGCACCTCATTTTGTACAGACCGACAGATTCGCATTGTGAAAGCAAATGTGCTTAAGGCTAAAACTTGCTTTTATTTCAATGCAAATGTAACACATAATCAGTAATTTGTAAGTATGTGTGTGTTAAAAAACACCTATACATTTATCTGCTATACCTGCTGTTAAACATCTTTTTTGTCTTTTATTATCCAGGAGCAGTACATCTTCATCCATAATGCCTTGATGGAAGCTATTTTGGGGAAGGATACAGAAATGGCAGCTAGCCAGCTTCCCAGCTACTTCACCAGCATCACAACACCAGGACACACTGGCCGGATACGTCTGGATAAACAGTTCAAGGTGAAGGAACATATGTGACAACACTATGGCACAACTGGCCAAGAGGGAAATTTCATAACACCAATGTTTTTTGATGCAAATGTACACTGGTTTGCCAAAACATTATGACCAGTGTAGTGGAGCCTTCTGTGCGTCATAACTCTACCACTACCAGAGCCAAAGAGGTTCCGACCCATCTGGCCAAGACAGTTTGGTCCTTGGCAGTGTCTCTCAGGTCTTTGCATGTTTCACCCACATCCGACAATTCTCTTGAAAATCAACTATTCATCTGTGGGTAATATGTTTTGACTCAAATACAAAAGATACTTTGTCATTGGACCCTATAACCAAATCTAATTTCTAATCTCAGTTTCAAAGACATTAAAATAAGTAATTAAAGATGTTGGTAGTTCATTAAATGATAGTACTTTCATTAAAAATCAAATAAGAACTGGGTTCTGACTAGAGGCCAAAATATGGGAAAAAATACATTATAATCAGGACAGGATTATTTTATATTATTATAAACTCATCCAAAAAAAACAAACCCACAGGATTTTATTAAATTAGTATGTAAGAAATGAAATAATATTAAAATACTGATATGTATTGACAATTGAATACAAAAGAAATTATCCTTGTGTCAATCTCGTCATCTAGCCCTGGTATGTGTCGTTTTCTTGTGGTAAGTCTTGACAACAGGAGAGTATGTGGCTGATGATAATTCAAAAGATAGGCTAGACTCAAGTCCCAAGTCTCAAGTTGATGAAGTCTGAGCAGAGAACAATGTCTTTCTTTTTGATGGTAATTAATTTATGACTTTATGAGAAGGTTCAAACGGCTGAATGAAGTCATTGTTTTGTTTTTCCCCTGGTTGCAGAATAATCTTGTTCTTAAATTGGGGTTTTTCTATTGTGAGCTGCCTTCTCATTAACCTTCAGATATTGTTTACCTACATCGTAAAATATGAAACTTGATGACTCATAAACACAGCACATTTAACCAGCATTTGGGGAGAAATGCATTCTTGCTTTTTCAAATACATTGTACTATGTATATGAATGTGTCCTCAATAAGATAAAGATGTTCACATTTCGTTCAATTTGTATAATTGAGACATTACATGTCATTTGGCTGACGCTTTTGTCCAAAGCGACTTACAATTAGTACACTCAACATTTATGCGGGGCCATTTAGGGGTTCAGTATCTTGCCAAGGACACTTCGGCATGCAGATGGGAGAGAGTGGGATTTGAACCGGCAACCTTCTTGTTGGAGAACCACCACTCTAACCACTAGGCCGCACCGCCCCCTTAGTTAGTAGTTAGTTAGTTCACGACATGATGAGCTTAGCATAGCACAAACACCAGAAACTGGAGGGAACAGCAGGTATGACTGTCAGAGAATCCTCTGCTCTCTTTTGTATTCTTTGCATTTTGTATGTGTGTAACATATGCAGAAATGTGTAGAGCTTATACAATACCGTCAACAACAATCAAGACTCTAGTGAATAAAAAGCTCAAGGTGATAGGACAATTACTGGACGACTTTCCAGCAAAAAGATAAAATGTCTAAAGATACATTTCTTCAAATGGGCTCAGGTAGAGGTGAGGAGAAATGAGGAGATAGGCTTGAGACAATACCCACTTTAAGTCACTATGGAATAGATGTAAACTCAACAGTGATTAATGGGAAAATATTATTTGGGGGAAACTTCCCCCAAATCTCACCATATGCATTCAACCTAGATAGATAGATAGATCTTTAATAATCCCGTGGGAAATTTAGGTATTAGTCAGTTTGTCATTCCACTGGTTGTTGGTGTAACACTCCCTCCCTCTCTTTTTCTGTTTTTTTTTCAGCTGGTGACACAGTGTAATTCCAGATTCATGGACTGCTTCAATGCTCAGAAGGACTACAACAAAGAGAAAAATCGAAATTCCTCTGTGGTGCCATGTAAGTTTTACAGTCTTGTAAAAATTGATTAAATCTGAAATAAAGAAATGAAGTTGCTCTCAAATAACTGGGTTCCTGCCTGGGTCAAAGCCCTTCAAGGAAATCAATGTTATCTTAGTAGTTTTTTATGTAATCCTGCTATAACTGCTGTCAAACATGCAACGAACTCTGAACAGTCTCCGGTTATTCTCTGGAGGGACTGTATTTGAGAATCTAAATATTCAAGTGAGAGTCTCTGGTCCTTTCCTGGAGTTTCTTCTGCCAGCTTCTTCGTAAAAACTCCAGAAAATGTCTGTGTCTGATTGAGCCGATGTGAGAACACAGGAGGTAATTATCCCCCTCACTATAAAGCTTGTACCTGCAATCAGTCCTTTACAAACAGGGCGGCAGCAAGAACTGAACGTGCACCAACCTTTGGTCCAATGGTAATATAGGACTTTTACTGTCACAAGGACAAAAAGTTCTTGCGCTTTCTGTAATTTGCTTTTCTCTCAATTTAAAATGTTCATAAAAACCTATTATTGACACCTTTTCTTAGCCCTGATTATCATTTTCATACCAGCTTTTAAAGACTCATTAGCTGGGGCGACCTGATGATGGAATGGTTAGGACACATACCACACAGATGCACTGAGCAGTCAACTCCAGGGTGTCTGTTGCTGCCATCCCCACCGCTCCTATGTGTCTCTGCTATTACTTTATCTAACAAAGGCACAACAAATAAAATAGACAAACATTTGAAATACTTCTCATTTGGATAACTAGGCTGTCTGTATGTTGACTGGTCTCTGTATGATCATTCAGCTACTCTCTTTTGTTTCCAGCTGTTGCGTAATCTGTTACTGGTTTTAGCCAATAACAGTGCAAGCATGATACACACAGACTGGCCTTTCAATGTGAACTATTCTAATAAACTGATATATTACTATTATTTTCCTCTCTCCATGCCAACCCCTCCACCACCCTCCCTTTCTACCTCACCTTTCTGTCTGTCTCTGAACAGCGGAGCAAGCCAGAGTCTGCCTAGCACCTTTGCCTGGCATCAAGGGAACCGATTACATTAACGCATCTTATATCATGGTCAGTACATCCACTTCTTCTGTAATTCATTGATCTCTACTGATTGACTCAGAGCGGGTTACATCCAGCTTTTTTTTTAAATACTGCAAAATCAAAGCTGCAGAGACTGAGATATTCCAACTTTAATCGGTAGGATGGGTCTAGCTCCAAATACACTGGATTCTACTGTTCCCCTCAATGCAAAACTGACTAATACAAAATAAAAGATAGACCAGTAACATGAATGAATGATGAAGGCACTCAGAAATGCTATAGACCTGAGGACAACTGCATCTTAGACTTGACTGTGTGTCTCACCTCCGAAAGCTTTGATTATGAATAAAGCCCAGACCCAAAGAAAAGTGAATATAAATTGGGTCTGGCTGATATTTGGTTGTGGGTCAGGACCTCTACTCCATGCTTTCATTTGTGATGAAAACGTCAAATTAAAAATGTCAAGTCTTACGTCTTGAGCAGAGAAAAAACCTTATTGACTACACAGTGACATTTTCCTGCTCTCTTGAAACCCAGCAAAAAACAAATAGGTCATCATATGTCATGTTTTCACGGGCTGATTTGATGACATGATTTTTGATGTGTAAAATCGGTGAATTATCTCTCTAAAGAGTGACTTAGAAGTTCAGACTAGCCTCTGAAACCAAAAAGCCTGTAAAAAGCAGATATGTATGACGATATGACTGTTGTCAGGTGAAGTCACTTATCTCCATGTATGCGTGACAATGAACTCACAGCTCATCTTATTTCAGCTAACTATCATCCTTTCATCAGTTGATGCCATAATTTGGTGTCATTGTCCCTTTAACCCTTTGTTATTTGATGTTTTATTCCTATCTTTTCTACAGGGGTACTACCGTAGTAATGAATTCATTATTACCCAGCATCCTCTGCCCCACACCATAAAAGACTTTTGGAGAATGATCTGGGACCACAATGCACAAATTATTGTTATGCTCCCCGCCAACCACGGACTGGTATGAATCCAACATACATGCAGGCACACCTGTATTTAAGTTATTATGAATCAGAGAAATCATCACACAACTTCATGGCAAGAGTTTTTGTGTTTTTTGTGTCATTTTGTGTAATTGTTGTCAGGAGCAAAGTGACCACCACAAAATCACTTGCTTGTGCTCATCTGACAGTTTCCTGACTTTTATGAAGCAGGAGTTACATATACATTGATAAGCATCCAGCCAAATACTCCCCTAACACACACACACATAGAACGATTCACAAACACACAATCATAGATTGCAAAAAATCCAATCTTACAGTGGTTTGATGTTCCACAGCCACCTAAGCATGGGACATTCATTGATGGGTTTTGCTCAATTTAAATACAGATAATCATATATTCAGTCTTTTGTATAGATCATTTAATCTATACAGAGGTCTACTTACACATATTGCAAGAATAGAACAGAAAGCACAGAATTTTTTGTTGATGAATTTTGTTTCATTGTTATCTAATCAAAGTGAACATTTCAGTTCAATGTTGAATTGAGTGACATTTTTCAACCACCAGTACAGATTTTTGAACAGAAAGTTTACTAAATGAATAATGTATGCTGTTTTACATTGTTGAATAATAAAGACAGAAGTAAAACTGTGTGTCTGCTCTTCTGCAGGCGGAAGATGAGTTTGTGTACTGGCCCAGTCGGGAGGAGGCGATGAACTGTGAGGCGTTTACTGTCACTCTCATCAGCAAAGATCGACTCTGTCTATCCAACGAGGAGCAGATTAGCATCCATGACTTCATCCTTGAAGCGACACAGGTGTGTGTGTGTGTGTGTGTGTGTGTGTGTGTGTGTGTGTGTGTGTGTGTGTGTGTGTGTGTGTGTGTGTGTGTGTGTGTGTGTGTGTGTGTGTGTGTGTGTGTGTGTGTGTGTGTGTGTGTGTGTGTGTGTGTCTGTGTGTGACAGAGGCCCTTTCAGACCTTTTAAATCCAGAGGCGACAGCTCGGGATGTGGAAACAGCCAAGACACATTGACCCTGTACACACCTGGTATAGACAATTGTTTGTGTGATCTGAGCACAGGTGGATAGCTCTTACAGTTGTGAAGGCACTCAGATCCAATCACTCCAGACCACAGTCGGAGGTAGTCTGGCATGTGTCCACAACAGTCACATATGCATCCTGGACCATATATGAAGGACATCATGCTCAGCTGATGTCCTCTGACCTGCTTCAGTTTCATTGAACATATTTGTACTCTTATCTCTGTAACATATATGTTCATTTGTATGTAGAGCAGGAAGTGAGACTCTATCACAAGTGGTCACAGGTGACACATTGAGGAAGCATTTATTTTAAAGACACATGTGTTTAGCACTGGCCACTTGTGATCATATCTCTCAGGACGGATGTTAATACCAGGTGTGAACAGGGTCATTGAGGACACATTTAAGATCTGATCACTCAGACACATGGGGTCATATTCTTTTCCCAAGTGAATGCAAATGTGTCAACACTAGATTTCCTATTTCTTTTACTATTTCAAATGAGAAATCTTTAATGACAAATTGTTGAGCTGTGTGCAGTGCATTGAATTACTCTACACTTGACTAATAACAATTTAGAATTTTCCTAAGTGTAGTCCTATGTGAAACAGAAAATCAAAATTGCATTGCTTTGATTAAAGTCACATTGACAAGTTGAATATGACCGTTCTAAATGAAACATATCTCGTCTAACCTTTATCTCTCTTGCTATATTTCTACTTGTTTCCACTTTTGACAACCAGGATGATTATGTTTTAGAGGTTCGCCACTTTCAATGCCCCAAGTGGCCGAACCCTGATGCACCCATCAGCAGCACCTTTGAGCTCATCAACATCATCAAAGAGGAGGCGGCCACCCGCGATGGACCAACCATCGTCCATGATGAGTCAGTCTGATTTTTTTTTACTCATATATTCTTTCTACAAATAATATGTCACATGTTTTGATATAATCAGACACACTTCAAAACATGGCTTCATTTTTAAATACATAATGCTAGTTATTATGACAAACTACTGAGGTTCATGAAAAACAGCAGAAACTCAAGACAATAGAAAATTACAGTGGCTGTTGCTCAGGAGGTAGAGTGGATAGTCCACTTACTAACGTCATGTAGCCATGTAGAATAACAAAAAGTGTCCTGTGATATAATGCAAAGGTACTTACAGAAAATAAGGTTAAAAAAACAAAGTCCAAAACATCTACAAAACACTGGGTTCAAAAGAAAACACTAGGAACAAAAAAAACTCACATAAGAAGGATATCAGACAATCACAGTGGGCCAGATACAGGTCAAAAAGACTAAGTTAAGCCAGAGACATACGAGAAGCAGAAACTTCAAAATAAAACTAAATGCAAAATGTCCACAAAGAAAAGTGTGAAACCAAACCAAACCTTCTTTAGGTAAGAGTCCAAAGCCTAAAGTCATGGCACTTATAAGTCATTGGTTTGATCCCCAGCACCCCCACACCACATGTCAGAGGGGCCCATGGGCAAGATACTGAACCCAAATTGATCCGATGATCATTTGTGTGTCTGCTCAATTTGAAGGTTATTTTCAATAAGAACACTGCAATCAGACAGCATATTGGTCGGTCCTGACAGAGATCATTTAAGAGATCAGATTCCTACTTATTGTTTTACAGCCATTTTTATTGCAAGTGACAGTCCTTACAACCCCCTAACTCCCCCCACAACAGGTAACTCAATAAACTGCTCAATTAAAATTAATGAATGCGTCTTTCGTATTGACACACGTTAGCGTTCTTAAAAAACACTCCAGCAACTCTGCTCATGTTTATTCATTAGAATAATGAAGATTGCTTGTCGCATCCTCCAGAAGAAGAGCGACTAATTGAGCATTTCATCTGGTTGCTATGCTGCAGTCGACTCGTAGCACCTACGAGATTGTCAGTTAGAAGCTTGTCCTAATTGTCTGTGCACTCATTACTCAGCCAGGCATGGTTTGTAAGCAGCAGTTTCTGCTGCTCTCCTGGCAGGGCTTCTAACGGAAGAGGAGACCCCTGACATAGTGAAGGCGACCCAGTGTTCTCTAGGGAGCCTCACGCTGTGCTGAGCTGTCATGCTTAGGTTAATGCTTTGGCGGAGAAATATTTAAACGCAAAGATGATGCTTATGATCTGTGAGTGTCTCCTCTCTGTGGCTGAGTTGTTGTCAAGGAAATCTGAAAAACTGAGAGATGGAGCTGTCTTTAAGAGGCGACAGAGAGAGTTTGCTGTGGCCAGATGGAATCTCCAGCAGGTTGTGATCATGAGGGAAACATGCACTGCGAGATACTGTAGCATTCTGTAGGTCTTCAACCAAACCTCTAAAAAGATTTTGACATGAAGCTAATGGAATGGGGTCTCGTCAGGGGGTTTCAGACCCTGGTGTTAATGCAGTCCAGCACATAGCCGTCACAGAATTTAAAGGGTTTGTCACCAAATGTTGCTTGCTGTGGACTACCTGTTCTTCATGGGGGCCACTCAGCTTCAAACAGAAATAGTTGTGCAAAGAATTAAAAAGCAGGGCTGGTAACGTTCCAATCCTGTCTGTTGTCTCATTGCCACAAAGTTGATCAATCACATTGTGAAGTGGGTGTAAATGTGAAATTGTTGACTCTGCAAAGGAAGAAGTGATCAGATAGAGCCTCCAACTTAACCAGGATCTTTGTGAGGTGTTTTCTGAAACTATTTCATCAAGCATCCCCGAAGATGTATATGTAAACAATGGCATATGGCTTTGTGTGCGTTGTGTTATGTCAGAAAGGTTCAAATAGTAAAATCCCCCCAGTCAAGTGTGTCCATAAATTGTGCCCCTACACAAATTCCATGACAGTTTATAAGGTGGCCTCCCTGAAAGGGAATATAGGGTTACAGAAATCTAGAACATTCCACTTATTCACTACGGAGGCCTTAAAGTGTCATGTAATTACTGTTTACCCAGACTTTGTGTCATTTTAACATTACAACTCTGTTACATATATATATTACTGCTCTGTAATTGGCATTATTACAAATACTTCCTGCTCTACAAGCTGAGAAGCCACAGTCAGGCCCATGACCTGATCAGCGAAAGGTGGCGGGGCAAAAGTTGTTTACACTGCAATGACAGAGAATGTCCATGAGAAAAGCTACTTGAGTACCCTCAGCTTTCTATGAACATAACCCAGTGAGTTCATTGGACAACTGAGAGCTGATCAACCAGAATATTGAGAGAACTTTCTTATTAAGCATGTTCTAAAAACAACAATATACAAGGAAGGAATTATATAACATGAAGCTCTAGAAACGGAATTCACATAATTGAATTGTAATAATTACAGATACAATAAGGTCTATATTAATATTCACAAAAAGAAACCAATAAGACCAAGAAGAAGAAGTGTGGTGAATTTCAATTTCAGAATGAGAAGCACGAAAACACTTCTGTAGCTTACAAAGGTATAATGATGATGTGAACCAGAGGGAGTGATAAAGCAGTTACAAGACATTGAAGGATTCCATGAATGGACCCAAAACAGTAGTTTTGCATATTATTGTAAGTTTCCATTTTCCTTTTTTGACACTCAACCTGGAACCAAACCCTCAGGTGCATGTGCAGAGAAAATAGATTTAACAGATTAAATCACACCGACTTTTCCCTCTTGTGTGTGTGTGGTTGTCAGGTTGGGAGCGGTGTCAGCTGGCATGTTGTGTGCCCTCACCACCCTGTCTCAGCAGCTGGAGAGCGAGGGTGCCGTTGATATCTACCAGGTGGCCAAGATGATCAACCTCATGAGGCCAGGAGTCTTCACAGACATTGTGAGTTTTGTCAACACTGTAACTGTCCTTCTGTACTATCCCTGCATGCGTCTTGTTCAAGAGTTTAAGTAAATCATATATTTTCAGGCTCAGACCAAGTTCAGACCACTACACACAGGACAAAGGCTGATGCTCAACACATGGCCTCAGTATAACTATAATCTAGCTACAGTGTCACTGCAGGATTTGGCTTGAAGAAGAAAAGCATTGTGGGCATATATTGTTCTCATCTTTTCACTCTTCCTGTCTCTGATTGGTCCACAGGACCAGTACGAGTACCTATACAAAGCTTTGCTTAGCCTCATCAGCACCACAGAGAACAGTTTGGGTCCTCTGGCCAGGGACGTTAACGGGACCATGGTGTCCATTTCCGACCAGTCTGACCAGGCAGAGAGCATGGAGTCACTGGTGTGAGGGAGATCCCTCAGAGGCCCGGAACTGAGCGTGTCCTGTGTGTCCCAACACCCTGCGAGCTCCCTGAACCTACAAAGCTGGCACTTAACTTTGTAAAACGTCGAGGAACTATTGAGGACAAGACTTTTTGAGGCCTTTTTTGCCAGACTCTTGGTTAAAACAAATAACCTGATTACTTTTTTACACTGATAAAAAGTTTTTGATATTTATTTTTTTCGCCATTTTATGTCTTAATGTTCTCCTACTGAAGGGTTTGCACCTGCGTTTTGAGTTTCACAGCGGCGTTGGTAGTCAACGAGAAACACCTTTCTGTCTTTTCTTGTTTGCACTATATAATGTCAGTGTTACTGCCTATACTAAAGCTGACTCACTTGGCTTTTCCTCACTTAAGCTCTGATTTTTTTTCTTTTGACATTCCATGACAATTGCCCTTATTCAACCAACTGCTTCTGTGAATGACATTGTTCTGCCTGCCACCTACCAGTTCATTTAAAGCAGCGGATGGAGGAAGTTACAAACTCTCAGCCTCAGTAACAAAATGCTGGTCAGCTTCAGCTCAGTATAACCTCCTCCTCCCTGCTCATCTCTAATATCATATTACCACTCATTTATCACAAGAACCAAGATCTTGGAGGCTTGTCACAGACAATTAGTGCTTGTTTTCTGAAAGTAATTTCCCTCTCATTTTTATTCTGTTGCCATTCTCTCCTGTTAGCAAGTCACATTCATGTTAGAGTACCTGAGGTGGTATAACAATTGCTACTGTGAACTTTTATTATTTCTTTGTATAATTCATAATATGCTTTTTAATATATGGGAATACTGTATGTATACATATATAAATATATCCTCATAATAACTTTGTGATTTTGTACATGTTCTTTGTGGCCTCCTGCCGCAGGCCGGTTGATTTCCATTACATCCGATAATTTCCCACTCCAGTGCTCACAGCTGACTCACAGCAATCTGGGAGCAGACACCCTCAGTCCTCTATGTTCTTGAATGCTGCTACATAATTTGTCCTCACACACACAAACACACATACAGATGCCACAAGTAGAGATTTTTTATCCACAACATATGATGAGCTACAACAGACGAGGCAACCTCTTGTCATCTTGCCATCGTTTTGAATCTAACGTTGTGAACGTTTTTTTTGTTCTAGTTATTGAATCATTTTGACAATGAAGTCAGAGATTAAAAACACATTACATTTATGTGGAGCATTTACCCATCATTTTGTGTGTGTCATTGTATAGGGTTGAGTAAGTATGATCTCCCGGGGGAAAGCAGACTCAACAACAAACTCTATGCAACAAATAGCTTATGTTCTAGAAATGAAACAGGGTTTAAAAAAATGTTTGGCTTCTCAGTGTTATTCTAGATTTGACTCTTAACAGTCAGTTTTTTTAAAACATATTCATTTTAATTGTGCTCACGTTGGCTAAAAAATTGAAAAAGCTGAAAAAAAAACATTTTATTTTGCTTTAAAGAAATTTTGAGTTCACAACATGATATGTACCACATCTTTGACAACGAGAATCTGACAATAAATATTTCCCCATAGGATTTCCCTTAAGTACAAATTTGGAGACCGGGAGCTGATGCTTTTATAATACACATACTTTATGTATGTGATGCTATATTTCTGATGAATAATTTCAAGATGATCCATTATCAGTTTGCCACCTATAGGCTTGGGTAAGATGAGCTGCAGTATTGTTTGCAGTTTAGTTTTTTCATTATATCGTTGCGTGATCTCAAAATGTTAAGGCCTATACTGCTTTTATCAGCACCAACACAGTGCTCTACGATATGGTGAATGAGAGCTGTGTCTAACATGAGAATACAGTTACTGTTGCACGGAGTAGCATCACTAATGCCCCAAATGAGCTGATTCAAAAAAGTTCTCTTTGCTTTCAACATGATATTCACAGGATATTTTTCTATATTTTTTTTGTGTCTACAAATTCTATCAGAAGGTGTTAGTCTCTCACTCACTTCTTTCAGATCAGCCTGTCTGAGATGGAGGAGAACCAACCCCCTACCCTTGCTTCTGATTGGCTGATCTACCCATTGCCTTTATTGGTTGGGTTGGTCAAGTTTGGGATGAAGGGTGATAATTGGTTAGGATTAGGGTACCGATTTTAGAGTAATCGCGCAGCCTCACATACACGGGTCAAAGTTGATGCCACGCTGCGATTTGTCTAACATAGGTTGTTTTATTCGCCTCCTAGCTTGCACAGATTGGAAGAGAACAGAATGTAAAGATTTGCCCCAAAAACATTTGTGTACAACTCGTATGTGTGACCAGGCCCTGAGCACCTTAGAAGGGCCCTGAGCACCTTAGAAGCAGGGTAGGATCAAGTCTTCTTCTACCTTTGGTGTGAATGAAGCACTCTGAGCACACTGGTTTCTACTGAGGACATTAACATCTAAAAAGTAGTTGTAAATAGTAATTTCCTCAAACACCTCAAACAGGTCTATTTTTTGACGATAAACATTAACAGAATAACACCACCTTAACCTCTATCCTTTATCTTATCCTTTAAATCCTGGGCTCAAACCAGATATGATTAAACTGCATCTGTTAACGCCTGAAGAGATCAAATACAATATGTATTATACATAATACAATATACTGAAAATCAAGCAATCTCTATAGGTAACTGGACGAGCAGAAACTGCACGTTCCAATTGCGTTTGGTCAAAGACAGAACAGGTCCAAGAGCCATGCTCGCTGTCAGAGGTGACTACTCGTCCCGCCCTCCCAAGGCCTTGTGTACATATTCACCATTCTTCACTCACTTTTCTCCAGAGATGTATTTTTGTGGCCTACAAGGAAAACGCAGTGTCTCAGATGTTTCCTGCTTTAGCTGCAGTAACCTCTCACACACACATATACATAATTGCTTACTTAGTTTCTTTTTTTCTTGAGGATGTTCTAACTCTACCATAGATTCAGATGATATTCTCTACCTGTGAAATGAACAATTGTGAAAGTATTTCCCTTACTTTTTTTCCACACAGCACAAAACAGTGTGTATTGGTGAGAGAAAGGGGGATAAATGTATTTCCATTTTTTAAGAAACTTTAACCAAAGACTTGAATCCTTCCCGTGCAGCAAAAGATTTTGGATGAGCTTTTCTCTCTCTTTTGCCAACATCTCTCTTATGACTGCCCGACCCCCATCAGCCATGCACCACACGCGAACAACAAACAGACACATGGACAAACACTTCACCTAGACCTATTTTTTTCACATTAGCATTGAAGTTCTTTCAGTTACTGGTGTCATTATCATTTTGGACGTAGAAGAATCAATGGATAATCTGAGAAGGCAGAGCATTAAAGACATATACTATTTCTCTTTATCTTGCAGTATTATCTCCCCAATGGGGCACACAGTAGAAACTCTCCAACTTTGAGTGAGAAATCTACGGAGCATCGTTGTTTCTCCACATTTTTTTCATTTTTCATGAATTATACACTTCTCATAAGTGCCTGGTCACACCAGAAAAAGGCAAAGCGAAACTCATTTGTACATATTAAAAGATACATAAAAGTGAACTAAACTAGCATTCAATATAAGATGTTAGCTAGCCAATGATGCTGGTTCGCTTCCAGTTGCTAATATTCAGGTAAAATTGCCAATTCTATCCATACCTGCAGACTATGCTGCATCTCCCTACAGAGAATGAGGTTAATAGGATAGCATTTTGACCTCTCTAGATCTCCCAATTATCATTGTTGATGGTTTGCTGGAGCTTCATGGTGTGGATTCATATATAGAATGTACTGTTGAGTGAAATAAAGTGTAAAATATGCTGGTGTGACCAGGCCCTTCAGACTCTCACTGCCATCTTTCTGTCCCTGCTTTCATGCAATTCTTGATCATTCTGAATGAAAAATGTCTTGTTTTGCCTTTGAAGTGCACACGCAGCTGTACTGTCAATGAAAATGTACATATATTTTGTTGCCTCTGTAACACAGACCTTCTCCTGAAACTGTGTATTTATGAACTGTGAAGAGGAGTGGTTGAAATGGTATCATATACATTTCCATTATTCCTTTTGACTGATTTGTAACATAAACATTACATTGCTTTTACTGTTTGATTTTGTGCCACAGAACTCTTACAATGAATCCAAACTTACCCAGCTGATCTTTTATCACACACTTTTTAAATTTATTCTCTGTCATGTGAACTCACTTATGGCATTGCTGTTCGTGCTGTATACTGTGGAAGCCAGGTGTCTTTGTATCCACATTATCAGATTCCAGTTTCCAGCTTCACGCCCTCCATTAATGTCCAGGCAGTGATTGTGATATTAAGATGTTATCCACCTTTCTTTTGATTTCTTCTGGTTTTCATCCTTTAGAAGCTACGAGTCTGCTGTCAGCTCTCTTGTATGTTTCTTGATAATGTCCTCCTTATTGACCCATTTTGGAAAGGTGGATGTTCATTCCTCTTTTTAAACATGAACTAAGAAAGAAAAAAAGACAGATTTCCTTTTCCCTTTTTGTTTTATTGAAAGCTATATCAAAGCATTCTATTAGTGTTATTTAATATGTAAATGGTATTGCTATACATAAAATAAAATATGGGTTTTGATGTAATTTTCTGAAATAGTTTGTGCTATATGTTTGTTGAGACTGTAATGTCTCTTGTGAAGCAACTTTCCCATAACCTGCCTCTTCTCATCTTAATCAAATATACTAACACCCTTTCAGTATAACTATGAAATTCCACCATTGTATCTGAAAATGTTAAAATATACGTTTTATTGAAAAACATCCATCTACCGACAAATTTCCAAAACGTTTTATTTCTGTCTGTCTGTATGTGGAACGCATATCCTGCAAACTCACCCTAACTTAACTGCCTTGCACATGGCATGTGGATTGTAAATTGCGCTTATTTTGGTCAAATTCGGAAACACGATATGAAGATGACTAGGTCACCTGTTAATCTAGTCAAAATCCCGGCAAGGTCATTTTGATAATTTGACAATTTTTATTTCACCATATTGGTCCAAAACAGACATTCGCGGGCGATGATCTCCGTCATAGCGGCCCAATTAGAACCACTTCTGTAGCAATTTGTATTCAAATGAAAAGCAAACGACATTTGTTTTTTTTGGTATCGAGCTGAATAACAGACCTTTTATTTTGAAAAGTTGAGTTTGAAGAAGTTTAAAACAGACCTGAAATGTGTGAAAAAATAACACCAGTTTATTCAGTATGAGAAGCAGGCAGTGGAGATAAGCAAGTAAGACCTGCGCAGAGAGTAATATGCAGAGGGAAAAGTCATGACAAGTCATCAAAGAACTAGTCAGAATGAGGAACAAATTACCAGACAAAGAACGCCATGCAAACACCAGACATCTGCTCGTGACTCCTAACACCTGCTAACATCTGTTTGTTGGTAACTTAATTTGCAGCAGCAAAGTTCTTGATTGAAGCACTCACATGCACCATAGCTTTGTGGATGGTAAGCTGAGGCCTTGTTATGCTTTATTTAAAGCTGTTTTTTAAAAACTTGCACAAACAACCGAGGTTTGAACTTTGACTCTTGATCACCTTGTGATATTTTGTGTATCCCAAACACTGATATGAACTGGCTCTGGACCTTCACTACAGATTTTGCAGAGATGGAGCAGAGTTGATAAGCAGCTCAAGATTCAAGATTCAAGATTTTTTATTTATCAAATGCACAACAATAACATTAAGCAGTCGCTGGCAGTGAAATGCTTGAGTCACAGGCTCTCTTCTAACAATGCTCAATTACAACCTAAAATAGAAATAGTATAAAATAGAATAAAATAGAATATCAAAATTTTAAATAAAGTATATATATATATGAATATATATAAAAAAGCTGGATATCTTGTTCACTGACAGTAAGGTTAACAAGATATAAGAATCAATAAGAACCTGACTTGGACTGGGGGTAGAGGACCCCCACAGTCAAGCAGGTGCTCAAACAGCTGACTCACTGTAGGTATAGGATACAAAGGAGCTGGTTTTATTGTTTGATTAGGTTTGCTTGAAACCCTGAAAAGTGTGACACATTTTTATTTATGCAGAAACCTCACATTTTAAACATGGCCAGAAAGAAATGCTGAAGCACACGATTTAGGGTTTTTCCCATACGTACTGCAACATTATGAGCTGTCTGAATTGCAGTCCTTAATTTAAAAGGAAATACGATTTGCAGAATAGGTCCACCACTAAATGTCTCATCATGAGGAGCCCATGTCTTAACCAAGAGGCCATCCTGGATGAAATAGCCCTGCTTCACTTTTCCTACGGCAAAACTAAGTCATACAGGTCCTTTAGAGACTGGTCTTCTATTTGTTCTTTCACAAATTCTGAATGAGAAACACAAAGATCAGTTGGCAGGGACAATGCAAACGTTTTGCTGTGAAGCCAGCTTTTCCGAAACGGCTTCACAATCAGTAAGAGCAGCAGTCATTGCATAAGTCACAACACAAACTGTAGACATAGCATGGTCTGGTTCACTGATCCTCAGCTTTTCTGGGAGTTTTTATAGCTGTGGCACCTGTCTTATTTGCTTGAATTGATACTTCAGATATCCAACTTTATGTAATTTGGCCAAACCCGATGCCCTGCCAAGTCATTTCCAAAGGCCGGCGCATGGGTCCTGACAAGAACCAAGAAAAGAGAGCACATTTCTCCAGTATAAGCTTTGCTACACTGGCTTGCGGTTAAATCTAGAATAGAATAAAAAATTCTCCTCCTCACCCTCAAGGCCCTTAATAATATGGCACCATCATACCTTAAAGAGCTGTTAGTACCTTATCAACATACGAGAGCCCTCCGCTCCCAGAATTCAGGCTTACTTGTCGTCCCTAAAGTCTTTAAAAGTAGAGTAGGAGCCAAAACTTTCAACTATCAAGCCCCTCACTTGTGGAATCTTCTCCCACTTTCAGTTCAGGAGGCAGACACAATCTGTACGTTTAGACTTAAAACCTTCCTTTACGATAAAGCTTATAGTTAGAGCTGGTAAAGGCTTGTCTTAGACCTGCTCTTAGTTATGCTGCTTTAGGTCTAGAATGTCGGGGGAAACATGACACACAGAGATTCTCTTTTCAGTTTCCCCTTCCTCTTCTCAATCGTTATCACATCAAAGAAATTCATATCTCATCAAAACATGTTAATGACTTGACTTCTTCCCCGGAGTCCCTTTGCCTTATCGTCTGCAGATCCAGGGCCACAGCTGTGGCCACATCATCAGAATCAGAATTCTTTCATTTGCCAAGTATATTTGCATTGGTGTAGTAGGTGCACTGTACCTAAAAAATAAAACGATCGGACATAAAACAACAATATATACAGTAAGCCAGAGTAAGAAACAATGAGTAATGCACGTGCGGTGCTAAGGTGCATCGATTGCTTTCTGTACTGGGAGAGGGATCCCTCACATGTGGCTCTCTGAGGTTTCTACCATCTTCATCAAAAGTGGGATTATGAATAGTGGCAGCTAAACCAGCTGACTTCACCTGGGTCATTTAGCTTTTTGCCTTTAAAAAAAGGAATTTATTTTTTAAGGTGCCAACTTGGATGGCAATAATTACCCAAATTGTGTGTGTGTGGGGATTCCGTTAGCTGCTGTTCCAGCTTTGGTGATTTTTTTTGTGAAGTCACTCTTTATTCTGCTCACTAAAGATGTGCCTGTGTTTTAACACATACTCGTCAGCCAACACTGCAATATGGCAAGCCATACTGCAACCGCATTACAACATGTGACCTTGTGTAATATATGAAGCAATGTAATCAGGAACAGACCATTGAAACTGCTCTAATAGTACTAGATCACAAAATTTTGCAAATATTGTCAGACCAGATAAGGTACACCAGCGATTAAAATGTGAGACTATAATCCTGTGCAAATTCCGCATGTTTGTTTACCAGTCTTGTGCCAGGCCCTAAAGCGTTGGCGATAGGCTTCTGGAATGAAGTCATATGCCTTCAAAAAAGCTGATTTGACCATATTGTAATCTTGAGTCTGGCAGGGTCAACAAAAGGGCAAACAAGAACCCAAAAGCACGACACTTGAGCAGTTTAGATGTAGCAAGGGTTTAGGTTTAATGAACAGACAATGAAAATACTATGAGCTTTTTTTTATTTTAACTCTTCATGATCCGATTTAAAAATAAATTTTCTGTTCAAATGTTAACCCAATCACAGGAATACTTACATCACTCTCACTTCCAGCCATCAGCACATCACATTTATGTAAATTAGCCTTGATAAAATTCCTTAGTTCTTTTGGGCTCAACTTCACCTGAGTAATGCTGGGCAATCCTACACAATGTTAGCCATTACACTGACAGTTACTTGTGGTGGTTATTTACTCACTGAAGCTGAAGGCCAGCAGCATTGGAGAGCAACTTCCCCCCCAAGAACCCCGGATGTGATCCTGAGCCAGTTGCTCTAACCACTTTCTCAGCCACACTAAAGGACTACACACTGCAACAGTGTCTCTGGTAGAGCCTGCTGCTAAACCTACCAGAGAAGAACACAAGACAAAAGGATGCCATTTCCTTTCCTCTAATCAATGAGATGTGGGAATATGGGGAGCTGTATTTAAATCAAATACCTTAACAACCCAAAACCAACCATCCAGCCCAGCTGGCGATGCACCCATAGATATAGAGTGATGCATTCACACCAACTCGGGTGTCATACATCACTCTAATCAGTCACTCCCAGCTCCCAAACACAAAAGTAGGTCAGAGGCCAAGAGTATACTGGAATGATGTCAGAAAAAGAAGAGGGGAAAATCACAGAGTTTTGGTTGGACCATTGAGAAGAAGGGAAAGACATGGGAATAGCGGATAAGATATGAAGTATCACTTTACCAAATTCTGCTCTCCAACCTTGGACTTTGGAAGAAAGAGAAGTTGATGTACACCTATCAGTGAAGAAGGATGAAGGAAATGGAATAGGCCGAGTCGGTAGATACTTATAAGGAACCAAAAAAACACAGAAGTCTACACTGAGGCATCAAATACACAGGAAAAATTAAGTTGGAATAGCATTCATCATTCCAGAGCTGGACTTTATAACACACACAAGGGTAAGTTATAACTTCAAATTGCTTTAAACTGGACTGAGGAAGTAAAACCGAGCAAATTACTGAAGTCCAGATTCCAGCAGTGCCCTTGAAAGCACCAGAAATAGTAAGTCAGACACAAGAGTGGATATAATTCAAGAGATGGCACCTACTGTACTAGTTATTAAGAGATTAGATATAAATTCAAGTTTGTATGGATTCCTGCACACATCGGGTTGAAAGCAGATGAGCTAGTTGTATGTATGTATGCTAAAGAAGTAATATAAAAAGAAAAGAGAGATTGGGTAGTAAATTATTGCAAGGCTGAGATAGAGGATAATATGGTGGCCCTGAGAGCTCAACGAACAGCAACTTAAGAAAACACATGCAAGTTGACAAAACACAAGCAAAGTAAGAAAACATCTGCGTTTGTCTGCAAATAGACAAACGCTCTGCAAATAGACAAACGCTCTGCAAATAGACAAACGCGCAGCTAATAGAGGCGACAACACAACGGAAGTGTTTGGACACTGCTGCCACAGGAGACACGAAAACGTCCAATACACCATACAATTCGGTTCCGCACAGGGGTCAACCCACGGCTCTGGAGCCGAACGCGGCTCCTCAGCCCCTCTGCAGTGGCTGTACAGTACAGTGTTGTGCACGTTTTTCGCGATCGCTGAATTAACGAATCAGTTTTCATATTATTAACGTGAACGTAACGATGAACGTGAGTGAACGTCACGTTCATATTTTAAATCATCATCGTATCAGACCATCATGAAATACAAGGAGCGGGCGTGGGTGTGTGTGCATTAAACATTGCACCCTACAATGACGCACCATAGCAACAGGGAGGAAGACATGAAAAGCTGGCCTCAAGAAACATACCGAGATATATTTGATAATTTGCTGTCCCTTAGAGTAAAAGGTGCCACAATGAAAAATTACAAAAGCACTGAAGCCTTTAGTACCTTCACAGATGTAAGGTGGGCCACGTACAACTCCGTGAAGTAAACGTGGAAGCAGTGGAGACAGCAGGGAAGTCATGCAGCCACACAGCTTCAATTTTGTGTAAGGTAAGAAAGGTTTTTAAATCTACCATGCATGCAAGAGCATTTTGCTCAATTTGAAAGTATTAACTCAAGTCACTTAAGAGACAATCATGTGGTCAACTTTGGGAAAAAGTTTTTTCTATTGTCTTGTCTAATAAAAAAATATAATGTTAAAGAAAACTATTGACCCCAGTTATATAGAATATGGACTGTGAGGAGACCACTCAGAAAACTGTGATGATATTTAAATCATACCAATTTTACAGGTAGATTTGTGTCAATATATTCAAATCTAACTTAAAATGTGTGTGAAGTGCAATTATTAAATGTGTTATGTAAATGTAATCCATGGCATTTTATGTGCATGGATCTAATCAGTTTTTTAGGTTTTTTGTCCATTTCTTCAATCTTATAAAAACTGGCTGGATATATGATATATATATATAGATAGATAGATAGATAGATAGATAGATAGATAGATAGATAGATAGATAGATAGATAGATAGATAGATAGATAGATAGATAGATAGATAGATAGATAGATAGATAGATAGATAGATAGATAGATAGATAGATAGATAGATAGATAGATAGATAGATAGATAGATAGATAGATAGATTACTTTATTCATCCCCGAAGGGAAATTAAGTCATCACAGCAGCCGGTACATTTGAATACAATAAAATACAATACAATAGAATAAAATTAAATTAAACATTTTGAGGTAGAAAGAATAAAAACAGAAACACAAGATAAATAGGTAGATAAGGTGCAGTGGCATGATGATGGTAATAGTACTGATGATATGATGGTAATGTTATTGTTAGACAGTATATACAAATAGTACAGTAATAGTAAGTATAAGTCTAAATCCCATCACTGATTCTAAAGACAGTTTATTATTAGGAAACTCAGCTGTCTCTGTCTTTTTTTTATCAACAATATTTTAAAGTGCTGTGTATTGAGTCAGTCTTGGGAAAAAACCTTCAAGTATCTGGAGGACTTTTACGGCATGAAAACATCAGATGTGAAATCGGTGAACGGGGCATTTCAACTCCAGCGACATGGGCCATGTGGCTACTACTGTGTACTAACATGCAGGGGCAGCTTGGCATGTTCTGCACACTGCTCATCTGGACCCCATCCCAGCAAGTCCTGATCCTTGATTCATGGGATCCAAATGGCTTTGCTGAAGTTGCCGCAAGGCTAAAGGCGTTCTATTTAAAATAAATGCTACTGCATATTGCCTATGATTTCCATTCAGTCAGGTTGTCCTTGAGTGACAATAAGCTGTGTGGAATTTATTTGACCACTGCCAGCACCAAACCAATCAAATTGAGGTCACCATTGTTGATCTGTTGGTTTTATGTAAATAACCTTAAACATTTTAATATAATAGTACACGTGTAGTATATTTTGTTAATCAACATCAAAACATTTGTCTTTTGTACATAATAATTAAACATTTAATTCAAATGTAAGTGGCATATCATTGCATCACAATTATAAAACGGTAAATAAGAAGCCTTTACGACCTCACGGACGTTGCATTTATTTTGAAGTAAGCCCCGCTCGCCTTCCGGTTTGGAATGCCACAGTGGTTGCTATGGATGTGTTGGTGTAGCCTTGTTGCTACCGGCAGAGACGGACTGTGGCTGTGAGTGCATGGACTCACTCGAGAAACACGAGGAAATGTAAGTGGAGCAGCTTCGGTGGGAATCAGTGATGATGGAGTTCGATCCGAGTGTCCCCAGGGAACCGGACCACAGAATTAGCCGACCTAGCTTGCATTAGCTTCCCGGTCAGCGACTGTGTAGCCTCTGGTTAGCCCCGGTGCTGTTAAACCTGTGAAACAAACAGAGGGCACATCAGACCCGAGCAACACAACACACTGTTGTCACACAGTGAATAAACCGTTAAAATCTGACCCACTTTGGCGGGTTCGTTCAGCTTTAAATAACAACAGCATCAGTCCGCTGAAGAAGTCTGAGCTGTAGATGAATGTATTTCAGTACTGGATCAACACGTGTAGTCCACCGCAGCACGTTATTCTTTTATTCTTTTATTAACTTTTTCCACCATTAATGTGACCTTAACGTGAACAACTCAATTGAAAAAAACAACTGAAATCTTTTAGGGGGAAAAATAAAAAACTAAAAATAATGTGGATGCATAAGTGTGCATCCACATTACCTTTGGATTTGGCTGTACTTAAAATAAACCATTTAACTCATGTTAAATAGTAGTGAGTACACACCTGCCATCATTTACAGTGACTCTGATTAATCCCAAATAAAGTTCAACTGTTCTAGTAGGATTTTCCTGACATTCTCTTAGATGCATCTTACAGCAAGAGCCATGATCCGCAGAGAGCTTCCAAATCATCAGAGGGATCTCATTGTTAAAAGGTATCAGTCAGGAGAAGGTTACAAAATAATTTCCATGGCATTAAATATACCATGATACACAGTGAAGACAGCCATTATCAAGTGGAGAAAATATGGTTCGACAGTGACAATACCAAGAACTGGACATCCCTCCAAAATGTATGAAAAGACAAGAAGAAAACTGGTCAGGTAGTTTTCCACGAGGCCGACAGCAACATTAAAGGAGCTGCAGGAATTTCTGGCAAGGACTGGCTGTGTACTACATGTGACAACAATCTTCCGTATTCTTCTTGTGCTATGGGGTAGGGTGGCAAGACAAAAGCCTTTTCTTACCAAGAAAACAGCCAAGCCCGGCTAAACTTTTTAAAATCATATATGAAGTCTCCAAACAGCATGTGGGAAAATGTGCTATGGTCTGATGAAACCAAGGTTGAACTTTTTGGCCATATTTCCAAAAGGTATGTTTTGCGCTAAAACAACACTGCACATCACCCAAAAAACACCATACCCACAGTGAAGCATGCTGGTGGCAGCATCTTGCTTTGGGGCTGTTTTACTTCAGCTGGAACAGGGGCCTCAGTCAAGGTGGAGGGAATTATGAACAGTTAAAAAATACCAGTCAGTTTTGGCACAAAACCTTCAGGCTTCCGTTCGAAAGCTGAAGATGTAGAGGAATTTCACCTATCAGCACGACAACGACCCAAAGCATACATAGATCCACTAAAGCATGGCTGCACCAGAGGAGGATTAACGTTTTGGAATGGCCCAGCCAGACCCCAGACCTGATTCCAATTGAACATCTGTGGGGTGATCTGCAAAGGGCTGTGCACAGGAGATGTCCTCGCAATCTGACAGATTTGAAGCCCTTTTGCAAAGAAGAGTGGGAGTCAAGATGTGCCATGCTAATAGACTCCTACCCCAAAAGACTGAGTGCTGTAATAAAATCAAAAGGTGCTTCAACAAAGTATTTGTTTAATGGTGTGCACACTTATGCAGCCAGGTTATTATAATTTTTATTTTTCCGCTTAAAAGATTTCAGTTTGTTTTTCAATTGAATTGTTCACGTTATATGTCACATTAAAGGTTGAAAAAGTTCAGACAGGATTTATCTTTGTCTCATTTGTTTACATCCAAAAACCTTGCATTTTAACAGGGGTGTGTAGACTTTTGATATCCACTGTAGATATAAATCCAGATCAAACATATCCAGGGCCGCAGCTGTGTCCACATCATTCATGGATTACGATCTGTGGATCGCGTATCAGAGATCGTAATGGGGGATCCAGTTTGGCGGATTCTGTATTGTGCTAAAAAAACTATGATGGCAGCAGGACTACTTGACATCTATTGCACTTCTGTCCTTTCTGGGAGAGGGATCACTCACTCATGGCTGTCTCTGAGGTTTCTACCTTCTTTTTACCCTGTTAAAAGGGTTTTTAGTAGTTTTTCCTTACCCTTGTTGAGGGTTAAGGACAGAGGGTGTCACACCATGTTAAAGCCCTCCGAGACAAATTGTGATTTGTGAATTTGGGCTATACAAATTAAAATTTGATTGATTGAATGACATATACCACAATCTGTGATATATGAATGATTGTAACCTGATCCAGTGATGAAACATTAATAAATCCCTCGCTGCCCTAGCCCAACCATATCTACCATTTGGCCTCAGTGCTGTTTATTCTGTCTTGCTTTGTGCAAATTACTTACTTTTCTTTCTCTTTTGTCCCCACAGACATATGTTAAGCATTCTCGTGTCTCTTAAAAGGCGCTGTTTAAATTCAAGCTATTATCATTTATAATTATGGACTTTACTACTACTAGATGTTTCAGACAAATTAATAAACCCCCCTTCGTTCATACTTTTTTATTTTTACAAAAGGAGAAAAAGGAACATTCATCTTTTGGGCTCAGAAAAAAGGCTTAGTAGTCCAATAAAGTTTGGGGTTGAAGCCCAGTCTCTCTAATCTCTTTATATTGGGTATAATTTCGACACAGTCTTTTAATCTGTTAAAACAGTCAAAATGTGACAATAGCATGAGTCGAGCAGGTATTATCCTCGCCAGAGAACATTATGTATCTGAAAGACATAGTGCATATAAAAGAGCCAGGTTGAAACTGGACAGATTGTTCCTTCAGATGTTGAAAGATGCTTTATCATTATAGAAACATGAATCCCCTAGAACACAATGGAGGGAACATGAATAGTCCCAGTTGTTCTGATAAGTCATTTTATATACATGGGATTTAGAATTGTCGTGCTGCTGTACAGATGTAGTGGGGGACATAATGTGTCCAAGTGAGCTGGTAAGTCTGTCTTCACCTTTTCACCAGCAGAAACTAAGTATTCTTTGACAGTGAGAGGGATGAGTCCTGATGTCAGTCCTCATGTATTTAAAACACTTGTCAGGATAATTGAGGAGGCAGAGAATACGCCAGTTCCCTTAGTTAATTTTATAATCTGACAACGTTTTGAATTAAAGTAATAGAAGTGGAAATGGAAATCTCAGATTATTTCAACAGTCCGTCCTCCATTAAGGCATAGAGCTGGTATATGGATGCTTTGAAGTGATTTTGAGGACAGAGTGAACAGGGCTGGTGATAAGGGTTGGCCGTCTGAATGATAACAGTTAGATGAGCCACAGTGCATAGACCTGAACTTGAAGTGGTTCATAACTACCCATAAGTATTCCCACTCTGCTTCAAAGGAATACATGCACTAGGTTTTGTCTATCTACCAATTCCACAATCGTTTAGCTGTTTGTAGAACATATCTCACGAACCGTTTATAAAACATGTACTCTAGTCTATTCGGCTTATTTGCTTCTCACTTGGCATGTGTATTGTAAATTGCTCGAGGAAGTGCGGTGCCGAGTTTGGTGCAATTTGGACATGCATTACCTAAAAATAATAAATATGTAATAAACTGGCGACCTCTTTATAGCCGTCCGCTGGGGCGGGGCAGAAGGCCTTCAGTCTGTGGAACGAGTGGAATATGTATTCGTCTTTTTTGTCTTCAGATAAGCTACAGAAAATCATTAATAACACTTTTATTATTATTATTCAAACTTGTATATAATCCACACACATGAACAGTAACCAAATTCTGCTTAATTTGATGAAAAACATTTAAATTTGTGTCTGTTTTCTTTTGCTCATGTTCATCTGACATACAGTAGACTCCACACTTTTGACAAACCCACCACAAAGTTTGACCAGGGCCGTTGTTCATACTGGAGGTGCTATAACCTGAATATGGATTATTGCTGTGTGTGATCAGTTCAGGAAGAAGTGCAGAGCTTCTAGAGGAGATGGGGAGACGCAGAGAGCAGCTGAACGTCCTGAGGAGGCAACAGATAAAGGAGAGTGAGGCCGCTCGCCACAGGAATGCCACCTTGCTGCAGGTGAGGACCCCTCACACCTGCCTTATCTGTGCCTGTCATTTACCGACATCTCCTTTATGTCCCTGCAGGGTATTTGTAAAACTGCTTATTCAACTGTATCTGTGTGTGTGAAGACAAGAGGGACACGCAGAATAGAGGAGTGATTATAGTGTTTATATTCATCCAAACACATTTTCAGAGAGTTGCCAGAACTTTGCAGTTCATAGAATTTTAATGGACATTCTAAACATTCAGATGAGGATTGAGTTTAATTGACTGACTTGTGGCCGAGTTTTTCCCAGAGACGAGTGTGGAACAAACAGCATGTTCCCCCTGTCCCTGCAGGACTTACAGAAGATAGAGGATGGTCTTAGAGGGGCGAAGCTGACACACCCACATCTCCTGGCTTCGGAGGTAACATGTTATAGATAGTTACAGTACTACTTACTGTGTGAAGCTGTCTTCTATCACAAGTTTACATTTTAGGTCATGTTTTCTACATCTGTTAACTGTTAATACATTAGCTCCTTGTCATGTGACCAAGAAACATCTACTCCTCAGGCTCCTGACTCAGATATTGTACATTTGATTCTTGATCATGATAATCAAGGTAAAATCTAATGGCATGGTTTCGAAAAGTTTTTCTTTTGGGGGAAGAACATTTTTAGTTGGCCAGGAGGCCACACTGTTAGACTTGTAAATAAAAACATAGGAATATCTCTTCGTGCAGCTCAACACTGTGCAATGTGCAGTAAAATGTCCAGAGCGCATTTGGCATACCAGTGACAGGATGCACTTCGCTCATCTGGAAACAGGGAAAGATTGAGATGTGGGTGTGTTAGTGTTGGGATAGAAATACAT
This sequence comes from Pseudopleuronectes americanus, assembly GCA_038501795.1. Classification (NCBI taxonomy): domain Eukaryota; kingdom Metazoa; phylum Chordata; class Actinopteri; order Pleuronectiformes; family Pleuronectidae; genus Pseudopleuronectes; species Pseudopleuronectes americanus. The sequence goes on along the minus strand of CM076717.1, from coordinate 1,097,973 downwards.
CATTTATACGTTATACGCAGTTGGTCCTCAGCAAAATGACACTACACTGTTGTGTAGTGTCAATTGTCGGTGTGCAGTCCTTAAAGGCAGTCTTTCCCCTTGTTTCCACTTGCGCAAGGTGCATCCTACCAGCAGTATATGACACTTCACCCACCCCTCCACCAACTAACCCTAACCCTAACCCTAACCCTATCCCTAAAGATTTTTATGATTAATGTTTTCTACACGTGGCAACTATTGCACTTCTGTCCATCCTGGGAGAGGGATCCCTCACATGTGGCTCTCTCTGAGGTTTCTACTTATTTTTACCTGTTAAAAGGGTTTTTAGTAGTTTTTCCTCACTCTTGCTGAGGGTTAAGGACAGAGGATGCCACACCTTGTTAAAGCCCTATGAGATGAATGTAATTTGTGAATATGGGTTATACAAATAAAATTTGATTGATTGATTGATATCCCTTTAAATTATTCAGAGCATTCCCAGCTTTACAGAACAACACTTGGAGCTTACGTGTAACAGATGAAGAATAATGTAGAAATTGAGGAAATGTGCCATCATCACCATCATTTGTATTTTCTACAGCTCACTAAAACCCTGCAGTAAATCACATTACAAATGTCCGAGGGTCTAAATTACAACTTCGCTTAAAGACCATACCAGTATTTAGTTCGATTTTTAGCCTACTTATTAACCATCAACGTTGTTTTATTAGTTTTCTTTTCCTTTCTGGCAGACTTTTTTTTCTATATATTTTTTTACACTATTGTGTGATGCTGCACCTGAAAGTTTATATAGTGAAAATCTGCAGGTTTGCTGTGTATGTCTGAGTGTGCATGCATTTGTGTGGTGGAAGGAAACTCTAATGTAATTAAAGTTGTCTGTTAAACATTTTCATTCCTAGATGGAAAAGACCAAAAGTAACAAAAAACGAAATGTCAATAATTGCTGCTAAAAAAAAATGTCCCACTAACTAAGGATTACATATGATATTTCTCTTTCGGGAATATTCTTTTTCACGTCCAGTTCTGCCTTCAAACCTTATTGAAAATGGAGTGAGATATGGTGTGTTGGAGTTTTGTGACCAGCCACTGGGCTCATTTTGGTTCTTTTGTTGCAGACAAGGTATTGGGTGTCTGTGGAAGAGTCCCTCCCAGCCTGGGAGCACTTCCTTTTGGGTAAAGGGCCCACACCCAATTGATGGTCCAGGACAGACAGCAAGGAGAAACAAACCCAACCCCAGTATAGGCCTGCCTCCTCGGCCAAAACCACGGGCTGCCAGATAGCTGATTATGACGGTGCTACTGCAGCCTGAAATAATCGTTTTAAAGTGACATCATGCAAATGAGCACCAGTCAGATGACTCTCATATCCTGTTCAGAGCCAAATTACCTTTTTCTGCCGACCAATGGGTTTCTATGGTGAACCATACCATCAAGCAATGAGAAGAAGTGCAAATTTTTGACACAAACATCAAGGTGTTGTTTGTGAGGTGGAGATCAACCGCTTGTTTGATGAGTCCATCCTGACAGGAAGAGGGGGCTGCAGTGACTGAATCATGTTTTCTCAGGAGTGTCTGGATCCTTTTTGAGTTTGTGTTTGCAATGCTGTGTTAAACCCACTAGAGGGAGCCAGCATTCCAGACAAAAGATGAGGAGCTTTTCATCAGAAGAGGTAAACCTTTAGAAACTGTCCAGTCTGTCTGTTACAGTAAATTACTTCCATGCATATTTATATATATATGATTTTGTAGATTTTAGAGATATAGAAGTTTTTTTTAACAACATTGACACAATCTTACAGGTGTAATCAAAATGTTTAAATGAGTTATTGTATTAATGCAGTGCGTTTAGTGTCTTATGGATGTCCAAAAAAACAACGGCTCTGCATGTTATTTCAGTCATTGCTCAGGAAATTGGTGTTTTGATTCAACATCATTATTTATGTTGTAGCTGATCATCTAAAAAATTCTTAAGGTCAACAGTGAAGCAGGGTCTCTGTGTATGACTTCTTTAGGTTTTTAGTTGTCCATCATGTGTCCATGACAGTTTCATAAACTGTGGTGACGTGAAAAATGGCTAATGCAATCATTAATGTTACATGAACAAATATGTAATTTGTTATTGCATATATTACCTGACTATGTGATGATATAATCAATACATTTTTTACTTTTTTTGTACTTTCAATAAACACTGGTGCATTCAAGAAGTTTGGCAAATTTTTTGTTTGTAATGTAAGATTAAATCAGGTATTGTACTGGTAATGCTCTGGCTGTATGCTGCTCCAGCTGTGCACATGCACTCTGCTTTTGGACGCTTTGGCTTTGTCAGATGCTGTTTCCAAATGAGCCTATGCTGTATGACTGCTTTCATTCACGGGGTTACAGGGGGTCACAACAACAATACATCCCGCATTTGATCTGGCTTATATAGCAGAAGTGGTGAGTGAATGTACAGAGCAGAGCCATGGGCTGAACATCGCTCTGACTGTCACCAGAGACCAGAGTGGTGGTCTTCATCCACTGCCAGGGTGCACGGGGAGATGGTACCCCCACACTTTAACCCCTAATTGTCGGTGATCAGACCCGTGCGGGGCTGACGCGGAGTGGCGGCTTGACAAACGCAATCATCCGGACGGCCGGGGTTGAAGTGGCTAGTGGTTGGCAGCTGCCCAGGCTCCTCAGCTGGGGCCCCAGTGTTGAAGGCCCTCAGGGGGTCAGCTAGCTACCGGCCACCGCTGACTGACTGGACCAGACTGGACTGATAGGGGTTGGGTGGTGGGGTGTTGGTTTGGAAAAGGAGCAGGATCGGGGGGCAAGTGCTGTGAGGTCAAGGGCAGAATTTAAAGAAGAAAAGGGTGGGGGAGGCGTTAGGGCCGTGTGTCCAATTGCGGGTGACAGCATCGGGTGGTGGGAGGCTGAGTGGGGGTGATGAAGATGCAATGTAGCGAATTATCTAAAAGGGTTTTGAAGAGCACGATCTGGAGCCCTTCCAATTGACTAGCCCTACATTATGTATTCTAATGGCCGACGCCGCGGGGTGCTGGAGCCTGAATCACCACTGTTGTCAGTGACCAGACCTCGATGCGCTCTGCCAGTCTCTGATAACAACAATGACCCCTCAGACAGCAGCCTGGCTCTCCTCCAGCCCTCCTCAGTCTCCGGTGGCGTGGCATGAATCTGCAGCCATAAGATTATGCAACGTGGTTCGGCTATTGAGAGCCCACTGAGAGCCCTGATGGATAATTGGCTGAGCCCAAAGCCGTGCAAATGGTTAAGTGTCGACTCCAGTTGATTGGATAATGGGTAATTGCACGCTGCATTTCATTCAGTGATATGCTGTGGGTGTAGCAGGGGCAAGTGAAGGGGAGGGAAAGAATGGAGGAGGGAAAATATTTTGGCATGCTGTGTTTTTGCAGCCTGTTATTTCACACTTTGAGTCTGTTGCACTTGTTTGGATCACAGGTTTGAATCAACTGCGGATGCAATTTAAATTGCAAATTACATAATTTCATTGTTGGGGAGTTTCATTTTTGTTCATGTTCTCACTTCAATTTTTGAATTCACATTTCTCAGATCAGAGGGGCTGCTGAGCCCTGTGCCTGGTGGCGCTGTTTGAGGCTTCCCTCTGACCCTGTGAGCGCCTTTAAGTCCAGAGTTTCTCCTTTGATCATGGCATGTCGCCTCCACTTAACAGCCCCGGCTGCCAGCTCTTTGTCTTTTCCTTCGCAGAGGCCTTGACTGTTGTCATGTTGTCTCACATTAAAGAGAAGGCTTCATGTCGTACACTAAGAGGAAGCAACATTGGCCTTAAGGTAGCTTGGCACAGCTCCTTATTGACTGCAGTGTAACATTTTCTCTTTTACAGCCCCTGACTTCACTTGTGTAACTGTAATCACATACCCCTCATCTCTCCTATAGCTCCTTCGAAAAGAAAACGTTTTTTTTTGTTTTCAGTCTCTGTGCACTTAAACAGAACCAGCCTTCTAGAGCTAATGTGAAAATTCTTCCCTGGCTACTTGTGCTGAGAGAAGCCCAGTGGGGGGATTGTTCCTGCTGAATTCCTCTTCAGTCACTGTATTGATTGGGCTTCCATGCACTTCTTTCTGCCGTCACCTGGTAGTCAGAAAATGCGCTGCTATTTGTATCAACTGATGGATTAAATGGGCAGCTGAGAGGACACGTATGAATTTGGTGTTTGTATACATGTGCCTTTTGTTGATATTGATTTTGCCTTGGCATGGATCCACACACTGCAGCAGCGTGTTGTGTTTCTATCTTAATTAAGTCCTTTATCACACTCTAATGAGTTTACTGTCACACACACCAAACATTTCAATTGGTTTCTTACTGAACAGAAAGCAAACATTCTGTTTAGGCAGTTCTGCTGCAGTGCAGTGTAAAATAAAATTGTCCATTATAAATGGAGAAAGGGACTTCTGCTCTCACCAGTCTGATACATATGTCCCCTTCACTGGTGTTAAATTAAAGATGATTCTGTTTGGACCAAGATGATTTTCAAGCATAAATTATCTAAAGCAGTGTAAAGTGATGCAGTGATTAATGGTAAATGTGTGGGGTCAGACTGTATGAGAAATGTTTCAGTTCCATTCTAGAGGGTTAGGACGTCAGACTATTCTGCTGCTGGTTGAGTCAAAAATTTTGATTTCATTACTACGATTGTTAAACCCTGGATCAATACAAAATCATCTATAAAGGTGTGATCATGAAAAAAATTCAGAGTTTATATATCTCTTGTAGCGATTTAATACGGGATAGGGCGGTGAGTGCTCTGTCTTCCCCATTGCACATGCTGAAGTGTCCTTGGGCAAGATACTGAACCCCAAAGGTTACCCCTTATTGTAGAGAAAAGTGCTGCACAAAGATGCATTGTATGAATGTTTGTATGGATGTGTAAATCGAAAAAAAAACTGTAGAAAAGTGCTATATGGATACAGACCATTTACCATTAGTGTTGTTGTCTGTCCTCAAAGTTACATTTTGCAAAGTAATATATCTACAACAGCTTGAAACCACACCGAGATGAAACCTTGGATCCACAAGTCAGCAGGTTAAATTGTTCTAACTTTAACAAATTAGTTGGAGGACTTCATTCAGGTTCCTAAGTCCTGCTTTAGCATTATTTGCATGTAGTTTCAAGGAGAAGCAAGAAAGAAAAAAAAATATGCTTCTCTTGAGGTTTTTCCAGCTTGGTGTTTAGCATCACATAGATTTTTAGGTTCTGTATGAGCTGGTCTTTAATTGTGTTAGCCAACAGACTGGTTCGCCATTAACAAAGAGGCCTAAAGTGAAGGAGGAGAGGACGATTCCCAGCAAGGCCAGGTCAGGTCAAAAGGATTAACTGTAGCACCGGACATCCCCAAATCAACTGATCCTTCCCAACAATGACTCACTAATGCCCCTAGAAAAGGGCTGAGCGCAGCCAGAGCCTGATAGAGAAAATGGCTCATTGGTTTGCAGCATCAGAGGATCGGATTAATTTGCCTGAAATTAGCTGGACAAGGATTTACGTATTTGAATAGACTGTGTTATGTGTGTTCATTTGTTTGTCTGCAATGACGTAAGAATCATTTAAAAAGTTGTGGCTCCCATTTTCAAAAAGGGTCAACGAAGGGTAACCTCCAATTATCAGGGCAACACACTGCTCAGCCTTCCTGGGAAACTATATGGCAGAATGGAGACGGAGACTAATTGTCAAACTTCTGTCTTATAATTGTGGAACGATGAACCAGCTTATCACCCTCACAAGGCTATAAGATAGACGTTTGCCCATCCATCTATATGTGTTTTGTGTGCTTGGAGAGGGCATGTCCCTCAGGGAGCCTTTTACAAGACATCTGGTCAAAAACCAGACTGAGAGCTATGTCCGTGTTCTTGGCCAGAAGTCTTTTATTGGGTGTTGGACTCCACTTTAGTTGTGCGTCTCTTTTCTTTGCAGACAATGTGCTTTTGTGACTTTCATCAGACCATGACAATGTTGAAGAGTGAGCTGATGCAAAAGGCAAAGAATATGTGGACATCTGACCAAAAGGCGGCTATGGCTGAGGGGTAGAGTGGTCGTCCTCCAACCTGAAGGTCGGCGGTTCGATCCCCAGTCTGAACCATCTGCATGCCGAAGTGTCCTTGGGCAAGACGCTGAACCCTGAATTGCCCCCCTTAGAATAACAAAGTGCTGGGATAGATGCACTGTATGAATGTGTGTGTGAATCGGTGAATGTGAAACTGTAATGTAAAGCACTTTGAGTGGTCATCAAGACTAGAAAAGCGCTATATAAATACAAATCCATTTACCATTTATAGGCCCCAATCTTTGTAGGTCAGGAAGACAGGTTTCTTATTCAAGTTTCAAGTTTTAATTGTCAATGAAAAATGCTGAAAGAGAAGGACAAGTCAGCTATGTAGAAAAATAATAGCAATGGCATTTATTGAACATTTTAAAAGTTAAAGTTAAAAACAGTGCAAAGAAGCAGGTGACAGATATGCAGAACAATAGTGTACAAGAATTAAGTGGCCTGATGTCCTGGTGGTAAAACTGTTCTTAATACATGTGTTATGTGTAGTCCTGCTCCTGCACTGTCTGACAGACATAGAGAACAGTCTGCATGCTGGACAGCTGTGGCCCATAATGATCCTGTGTGTCAGTCATAGCTGGTGGTAGATTTCTTGTATGCCGAGGAGTCTGTTTCCTGTGGTATCCTGAATGGATGGCAGTTTGTACAACTCTTCCTAGTCATTTACTGCTGTAAGCAGAAGAGTTACCAGACTGTGATCCAGCCCATGCAAGCTCTCAATGGTGCCCCTGTAGAAGTTTGTGACAATGTTGGTGAACCCCTGATAAGCTTTCTTACCTGTGTTGTCTGTGTTCATGAGAGGTCTTCAGTAGGGTCATCACAATCAGCATCACAGATATGGATGAGGTATTGATGAGGCCTATGATGGTTGTGCTGTCAAAAAACTTGATGATGATGTTGGAGCTTTGCTTGGCAGAAGAGTTGTGGGTAAACAGGGAGAACAAGAGGGGCCTGAGTACATAGCCCAGAGGTGCACCCGCGATGAGGATCAGCAGGAAAGAGGTGTGGCTGCCAATTCTGGTAGTTCATAGATGGTTTGGAACATCATCCTTGCTGTCTCTGAGCAACTTCACACTGTGTCTGAACCTTGTCTCCCACCCATTAACTGACTATTAACTTTGACAACTCTGTGTTAATCCCCACTCAGACGGCTAGGAACTTTGGTGTGAAACTTGACAGCCAACTCTCCCTTACTGCCAACATTACTGTAACAACACGTTCCTGTAGATTCATGCTGTACAACATCAGGAGAATACGCCTAATTCTTACAGCGAAGCTGGGGCCAGTTCTGGTCCATGCTCTGGTCATCTCACACCTAGACTACTGTAACTCCCTCCTGCCAGGTCTACCTGCTTCTGCCATCCGACCTTTGCAACTCATTCAGAATGCAGCAGCTCGACTGGTTTTTAACCAACCTAAATTCACTCACACTACTCCGCTCCTCCGCTCCCTTCACTGGTTACCAGTGGCTACCCGCATCCGTTTCAAAACATTAGTACTTACGTACCGTTCTGTGAACGGATCAGGTCCAGTCCACATCCAGGATATGGTCAAAAGTTACACCACAGCACATTCACTCCGCTCTGCTTCGGCTAATCGGCTCGTTGCTCCCTCACTGCGAGCTAAACACTCCTCAAAATCAAGACTGTTTGCTGTCCTGGCTCCTAAATGGTGGAATGAGCTCTCCATCGACATCCAGACATCAGAAAGTTTACAAATCTTCCGCCGTCAGCTAAATTAAATGTAATGTAACACTGAGCCATTAGTCACAATGACAAGGCTTCATCTGTGGGCCTGCTCTGTCTGTATGCAAAATGAAGAGGGTTCAAGATGTGAAGAAGGAGGGAGCAGATTTTGTTTTTTTAATAATCATTCAAAAGCACTTTGTGGAAGCATCAAACCATCATCATGACTGTACTAGATAATGTTTCTATAGACAAGGAAAACCGCAGAGTCTGAAAGTATGATGGATACCTTGAAGGGGGCACGGACCATGGACTAACTCAATGAGAGGTTAAAGATGTTGGTGAATAGCCCTATTCTAGGGTAACAAGTACTTTAATTCGTACAATGTAGATGATTACATACACTAGTGAAAACATCAGAGGGTTTATCTTATATTCAGCTAATAGATCGCTTTCACCTGAACCCTACACACTAAACCTTTAACTTCTGGTCGACTTATAGTCGCTCTGCCAGTTAATCAGCGCACACCCCTACCTGTCCACACATGGATTATTGGCAAGCGCTAGTTTTTTCTGCATTAAACCTGCAGACAGTTTTTGATTTTTACACAAATGTACCCAATGGTGCATTTATATAGCGCTTTTTAGTTTTCGTATTAGCCCCACAATTACACACACACACATTCATACAGCGCTACTACATATTTTTTCATCGCACACCATTCACACACAATGCAATTTGCAAGTGCAATTTGGGGTTCAGTATCTTGCCCAAGGACACTTTATTTAAAGAGGCGAACAATAATTATTAAAGATTACCAGTTCAGAGTTTATTAAAGATTGTGTCATTTGGAAACAGGTGTGTGTACTTTGTACTTTAACACATCTTGAGTGTAATGTCACCATGTTCAGTGCAGTTTCTGTGTGTTGTTTTGTACCCTTTCAAGCTTGTCCCCTCAGCTCAGCTCAGTCCTCACTGCATTGTATGGGAAATGGGACTTGCAGCATGTCAAAAACAAGCACAAAAAAAGGAAATTAGATTTAAAAAAGGGGATTGTCTTCCTGGTACGGGGAACGCAACAGATTCTTTGTTTTAAGACACATGTTTAGTGATTTTATTGCATGCATTATGCATGCATTATTACTATATTTAGCTTAAGGCTTACGGTGAAACATATAAAGTGCACAGGCACAACAAATAACACAAGACATTTCTATAATTAAGTAAACATACAGATATTTTAAGTACAGTGGCATGAGGTTCTCTAAAAGTGTAGACGTAGTCATTTGTGATAAAAGTGCAAAAAGTACCAGACAGTTTGTTGCAGAAGTAAACATAGGGTTTTATAAGAAACCCTATGCTGCTTTACTTAAAAATCTGTATGTTTACTTAATTATAGAAATGTCTTGTGTTAACTGTTGTGCCTGTGCACTTTATATGTTTCACCGTGGGAGAGTGGGAAACGTCATATCGATTTCCTGTATGTCTTGTACATGCTGAAATTGACAATAAAGCCACTTTATCTTTATCTTTATCCTTAAGGCCTTCCCTATTAATATAGAGTGCGAAAACATGTGTTTTGATAGACACTGAATTCCCTTACCAACTCTGCAGTTGTGCGATATGCAATAGAGCTCTATAGGATATTTCTGAGATTGCTTCATTGATGTCCTACACAGTAAAAAAATGTATTCAAAAATATCTGAAAATAATATTATAATTTAACTAAATTATATCTAAAAAATATATATAAAAATAAAAAATAAACACAAACACACACACACACACACACACACACACACACACACACAATTCCCTACCTCAAGCTACAGACAAGGCAGACAGAGGGATGGAGGGATGGGGGTCAGTGAGTGGAGTTTGACAACAGATCAGCGATGAGATCTCCCTGCCTGCTCAATTCCCAGCAGACCATCACTTACCCTCCCAGCCACAAAGCACCTTCTCCTGGCCCATTGTGCCCTTGATATGCCAAGGCAGACGGGCAAGCATGCAGGGACAAGCTGCTCGCCGCTGTCTTTAAGACATTCTGATGAGGTTTCTGTGGTGAAAGATTCAGGGTTGACTTTGTAAAAGAATCTCAATGAGGTGCAAGTGAATGCAACTCATTGCTGTTCCATTTTAATCTATGAGTCCGGCTGCTTCTTGAGTGGCTCATTTCCATGCATAACACCCTGAATACCGGAGTGCCTGACACATTCTGATTATACTTTTAAGCTAAATCAAGGCTTACGACGACATTTCCTTCAATAAGCATAATGCCAAACTTGCCCTTTACAAGCTAAATGTGTTTCTCAACGGAACATCTCAACATTTTTAAATTCCATTGTTGCCCATTCCATCCTCTGTCCTTTCATTTGAAGCAGGAACACAGCCAACTAGTGAAGAGAAGCCACTGCTCATTAACCCCTTGGTACTTTACAATGAATCCTGACGGCTCATTGTGCCAAACGGCCAGTTCTTCTCAAATGGATAGAGAGGTGTGTGGTGTGTGGGAGATTTGGCTATCTTACTCAATGACATATGCATTGTCTAACTACATTAGTTTTTTATTGGTATTTAGCTCCAACATGTCAAACTATTGACTTTTCTTGATTCTTCTTTTATTTTATGCAAAACACTGCAGGCGCACTCATACAAAATAGCCTTCTGGGCCTCTTGTTTATTCTGTCTGCGAATTACATGGACATGGACATGTAACTGGACTGCCTGATCTTTTTTATTTTCTTCATCTTTTTTTTAGCATGTTGTCATTTCACTGGCATATTACTATTTATAATACTAATAATAATCGGTTGTGCTGGGCAGCTTGTGTCACGTGCTTTAGCTTTTACATTGAGTTGATATTTTCACACTGAGGATTGTAGTAAATAAAAAGCCTGTGTTGCTTTGATCCTTATGGCTGCAGGTTATCACATGTTGTGGGAACGTTGTCGGCTGCTTGTTGCTGTGACACAAACTGTCACCCCTCCACCCTCTTGTAAAGAAAGAAGCAGCCAGCGCGGGGACATTTTAATTGGAGTTTCATGTGGGCTAAACTGAGGGGAAACTGATGTAAGTTAACATTTGGTAGACTTAATTGGTCCTTTTCTCTCCCTCCTCCTCGATCGGGCACTTAACGCGCCGCTGCCGAGGCTTCGCGCTAATCTCCCATTTACAATCAATTCAGTCCGCCAGACAAAAAGTCCGCCTCTCCTATTCTTCCCTTGCCGTCTCAAACGAGCTCCTTTGTGGGCCCGTAAATTGCTTGAATCCCCGGTGATCCCCCCGGTGGCGCACGGAGATGTCCTCCTGTTGTTGACGGCTGATTGGCGCGCGCTCCCGAGTTCGCGCGTCTCCTCCGCGGCCTCCTGCCTCTAATCTCCCCCCGCGTGGGCGCGCCTTAATTAAAGCTCCCGTTCGTCAATGAACGTGTTTGTGGATGTGGAGGCGGTTGCTCAGATGCTGGAGGTGCGGAAGGGGGGGGAGGAGGAGGAGGAGGAAGGGGAAAAGTGCAGAGAAAAGGACAACCTGCTCGCCTTTAGGTTGTTTACTGCTCCGACATTGTTGTTTGTCATGTCCCGCAGTCTGTGTGTGTTTGTGTGTGCTTGCGTGTGCTTGCGTGTATATGTGTGTATGTGTGTGTGTTTGTCACCACAACCATTGTTTGATAACAGTAAAACGTACAGACTGATGATGTGGAACATCATTTCTCCCTCCGTGTGCTCAGCAGTGAATGCTGCTGCAGAACAGAGAAGGTGCAGGTTGTGGATTTCTCTCCCACAGAGGAATGTATGAAGATGATCAGACCCGTACGGCATCGAGCTCGTGTTGGTGTCTGTGAAAGGTTTACCTCACTGAGACATTCTACCATTTCAATTACATGTTTTCATTCTATATATCAGGGCCCTTTTCCAGGTTCCCCTCTTGGAGATTGCTTTTCTTCGTCAATTATACAAGTTCTCGGATGGTTGGGAATTCGTTTACTTGTTGTCATTCGCCACTGACACTTTTAGGATTAAACAGTTAAATAAAATAAAAAAATACAATTCACTTGTGAACTAAATCTGATTGTTTTTAAGGAATGCATACAACTTGATGAAACTTTGCAACAAAGCAAAGTTAAAAAAACAGCTTGGAATCAAGTTTCAATGAATTTTTGGACCATAATCTGCGAGGAAAATACACTGTACATTTTAATTTGAATGTTACTGGAGCTACAGTGACCGATACTGCCAGTGCCAGCCATTTGTCACAGTACAAGGCAATTTTACTTTTTTGAACAGATTGTCCACGAGCCCTAGTTACTTTTATTAAATTTGACATTTTGGTAGTTTTGCCCACATATGTTCTGCGCCGTGTCTCTGATGCACACTGAGGAAGTAGGTGCGCCAGGCATTCATCTGGCACTGTTAGCCCTGCCAGGCCTGTCCGACCTGGCTGAGCGCTAATTGGCTGTTAATAGAAAGAGCGCCATTTGGGTGCACGGATCTGCCTCTCGACAGAATGTGTGCAGGGATAATATTGTTCCAGGAGCCGTGCCGAGAATAACTTGTGCTCTATTAACGTAGGGGCCCAGATGAGGAGCTGCGGCCTGAGTGCTCCATTATCTCCTGTTCTGATGAGCGGCGCACACATACACACACATACACATACACATAGACACAGACGCGCGCACACACACACACACACGCACACACACACGCACACACACACTCACACACTACCTCCACTATCAAGCCTCCCGAGGCCGTTTATCAGGTTAATGTAATTCGCTTTCAAGGGCCCATGTTATCTCTGATCATTACGTCGGAGTCAAGTGTAAATGCGACAGTATTAAGATCGTGTCTGTCAATAAATGGTGAAACAAAGTGGCTGAAGAGCATACACTAGAACCAGACTGTGTCTATATGTGTGTTTCTAACAAAACTACAAAATACAACACCAGCAAAGCTCAGGACACAAGGCCTTAATATTGTGGCTTGTTTGAAATATACATTTGAACATAATCATTATCTTGAAGAAAAACGCTCATCTTTGGGGCCTAGGCTGAAAACAGGTCAATGTGTATAATAAAAGGGAAAAGGGAACACAACTGCTCACAAATGTCAGCAGATCTTTCAAACATTGTTACTTAAAATGTTTGTTCAATCTGTGTCACTGTGTATCTGATTGTTTTGTGCCCTGAGTTTTCTTTGCTCTTGTTACTTTTTCTAGATTTTTTTTTCAAATGTTCATGTATTTAAACGTATTCACCTACACCAGTCAGCTAAAACCCCACACCAAAAATGTCTTTAGTCAGTACAACTTTCATCAGTTTTATTTTCATATGCCAAAAAATGGAAACAACATGGCTCAAACATTCAGTTTTCATTATAACTTATAACTTACTCATTCACATTAACAGTTGTTTATCTGTGAAATACACAACATGGTGATGCATTCCCCGGACAATTCACATTTTAAATATCATTTTTCCATAACCTATTATTTACATTTCCATCAAGGAGACAGACGATTGATCCCAGTTCGTAACTGGCAACGCAGGATGAAATTCTGGACAGAAAAACTATAATATTCCTACAGTATGGGACCAGTGTTAAGTGTATATTGTTGTATCTTCATCTCTGGTCTTCATTCCCTCGGTGTCACTGTTGACACAAGGGTCCCAAAAGTCATCAAATTAGAAAGTTTTTGTTGTGGGCTCATTTCCAATTTTATTGGACTTTTCAACAGGGCCACAAGAGCCGGACATGAGTCTTTCTGATGCCTCACAGTCCCAGGTGGGCTGTTTCCTCCGCTCAGCTCTGCAGCTGTCTGGAGGACTCTGTGGCCGCAGAGTAGACGTTGTCATGCAGCTTCCGGATGTGTTTCTTCAGGTCAAAGTTGCGGCAGAAGCCCTTGCCGCAGGTGTTGCAGGTGAAGGGCTTCTTGTCATTGTGCGTGTGCATGTGGAAGGTCAGGTTGTAGATCTGGTGGAAGGCCTTGTTGCAGATGGAGCACTTGTACTGCTTCTCTCCGCTGTGTGTGAGCTTGTGGTTCTTGTAGTTTCCTGGAGAATAAAAAAAAGGGAAATAATCAGTACATGCATAAGAGGACAGGATGACCTAATACATGAAGACATTTATTTGAATGCAACAGTAGGTGCTGTAGTTTCAGCCTTGTTATTTTAAGTATTGCTTATTATATTGTTTAACCTATAAAATGTCTTTATATGACAATAATCTCATCTTAATTTCCTGGAACCTAAAGCCATATCTTGTGCAACAGTTAAATACCTAAAGTGGCAAAAAATACAAATCAGCCTTTTGGTATTTTAACTAATAAAAAAGCTTCTGACTGATCAATTCAGCTCTAAATACAAGAAACATGTTGCAGGTGAACAACGTAAAATCGAATTATTCACACTCTTATTTTCACAATACATGAACATGGAAAAAATTACCGAAAAAAATGAATCTTTCTCTTGAAAAATAAATTGATTAAATAAAGTGGAATCATCGGTCGCGACCCGACCCCGGATAAGCGGACGAAAATGAGATGAAGTGGAATCATAATTAGAATGAATTCAGTTCTGCACTGACACAGACCAGCAGCTTCAATGCTGCCTCATGGAATTAAAAACACACAATCATCAGAAATGAACGGTAGAAATGACAGAGCTATTAAGCGCCATGCAGCTTCCTATTTGTCTTGAGATCATTGAAAGATGGAGAGCAAGTCTGTTTGACTTTTTCTTAAAAAACTAAATATGTATTAATAACGGAGATGATTATGTTGTCAAGAGAATCTGAACAACCAAGCAGCACGTCTGAATCAAATGAGCTCACTGCTGACACAACGACCGAAGACGGACAGTTTTTAATGGAGCGTTGAAGAGGACAGCGAGACCCAGTGCAGTCCACTGAGAAAGTGAGGATGAAAGAGGCCTTATTTTCCTCGCTTTTCTTTTCCCCACAAAGGTCAACAGTTCATGGCGAAGTTAGAGCCTCGTCTGTCCCTCTGCTCGGCCCAGCCTTCATTAATCAGGATTTTGTGTGCCGAAGTCAAGAAGTTGTCAAACTTTGTCAAAATCAAGCGCCGCGACAACGAAACAAAAAAGGCCCGAATCCCAACTTTGCCGGGGTCTCGCAGCTGACCCAGAGGAAATGCTGCTTCTTGAAGGGAGAATTAGTCCGTGCAAAGTGACATGTCCTATTTCCACTGATCGCTTCATGCTCATCGACGGGGCCAGCAATTATTTCGTCTTTCATTACACTCACAGACGACCGAGAGCTGCAGCATATGGTCATGCGTTCAGCCCCGATCCTATTTATTTCAACACACGACGAACTCCAGATTCCTTCACATGGATGTTTTCACTCTCTTTCACAGAAATATCAGCTGCTTCGAAAAATACATACTCGTGCCAAAGTAAATTAATCAAAATCCGACATAAGGATCTATATTTTTTTTTATCTACACCTCTAGTCAAAAAATGTACTATATAAATAGCAACAATATTAATGATAAGACTCAACCAATAAATAAGCAAATTAGAAAACATAAAAAAAACAGAAGAAGAGATTTCTAAACTGAAAAATTAATTGACAAAGTGAAGTAAAGTGAGATCACTTTCCTCTTTTACAGAAATTATCTTTGTCTTAAAACAGGAAGATGAAAGGACAAATTACACTTACATTTTTAACACATATTCGTTCCTATTAAAAATAAATATGATGATCTCTTTTTTTCTCTCTACATAAAAATACACAGAAGGACGCAGCAAAATATGAAATCAAAATTGTATTGTTTAACCTTTTTAGAGAGGAGACCATGGCAACGAAATATTAGAGTTTTAATGATAATAATGGTATAAACTAATATTGCAATGAAACTGTGTGATCTTAATGCTGATGTGAGGAAGACATGAGTGATGGGAACTGTACCTTTCTGGTGGAAGCCTTTCCCGCAGAACTCACACACGAACGGTTTGTAGCCTGCGTGGATCCGTACGTGCGTGTTGAGCGTCGAGCTTCTGTTGAATGCTTTCCCGCACTGGTTGCATTTATGAGGCTTTTCCTTTGTGGAAAGAATATAATAAAAATAGGAGTTAAATATCGTTCAAACGAAATGCGTTGTGTGATGTTGCAGCCGATGGGTGAGAGATGTGCACCTGTGTGTGGATGATCTTGTGCCTGCACAGCGTGCTCGCCTGGCGGAATCCTTTGCCGCACACTTTGCACACGAAGGGCCGGGCGCCGGTGTGCACCGGCATGTGTCTGGTCAGGTTGTAGTGCGCGTTAAAAACCTGCGGACAACACAAACCCATTGACGTTATCATTCTGAATTATTGTGACATTTTTTAAGTGACAACATATCAGAAAATCTCGGACACTCGGCTTATATGTGTTGTTTTTTCTTTTGAAGGCAAATGTTCGTTTTAAATGCAGAAAGTTCGATTCCTTTTTTATTATTTTATTAAAGAACATAGAATCTCAATTTTAAAATCCAACTAGTGTAAAAACTTTACCTTTCCACACACTTCACACGTGAAGTTTTTGGGTTTTCCGTCTGCGGCGCCGCTGCCGCTCACTTTACTGTGCGTCTTGACGCCGTTCTTCTCTGCGCTTAGACCGTGGTTCTCCTTCACTATCTGGTCCAGCTGCCCCGGCAGATGCTCCTTGTGCGGGTACTGGGGTGTGGGCAGTTTGTCGGCCCCAACCGCTGCCAGCTTGGCGTTCTCCAGCAGCAAGAGTCTGTGGTGAGCCGACAGAGAGGCCTGTGCCTGCGGATTGGACACCCAGTGTCCGGCCAACAGCTCCGACTGCTGGTACGCAGAGTCCAGGTAGTTGAGGTAGTAGAGGGAGCCGCCGCTGGGCACGGCCACGGCCTGGTGGACGACCTGCGGCTTCACCACCCGGCTTCCCGACGTCAGCAGCGGCTGCTTCAGACTCGCCTCCGCTTTGCAGCACATGCCGCAGCTCCCTTTGCACGGAGCGGCGCCGGTGCCGCAAAAAGTTCCCCTGAAACTGGCTCTCCACAGCTCGGAGTAGTTCATCAGCGCCTTGGCCTGGAGGTCGTAGCTGAAGGGCTGCAGCGGGATCATGCAGGGGATCGGGCAGCAGAGACCGAGCAGCTTCTTCCCCTCTGCCCGCTCCTCCGCGCTCCCCTTCGGCTCCGAACTCTTGGACATGATCCGGTCTATGGAGAAGGCCAGCGACTTGGGAGCCGCGGACGGTCCGGTCCTACCGCAGGACATCACCGTCTCCAGCGAGGCAGGACTTGCCATGTTGTTGTTGTTGTTGTTTTCGTGTTGTTTCAGAGCAGAACTTGGTGTGAGCAACAACTGGTGTAGTCCGAGCCGCTCCTGCAGCTGCCCCGCGTCTTTTCACTCTCCTGAGCTTCCAGCAGAAAAGACAGGAGGACACATCACTTTAATAAGCACCTTGCTGTCACAGTGTCACGCATTTGCATTCAAATGGCCATCCCCCCTGCAACAATAGCATCCAGGGGTGATGGATTAATGCTCATTAACTAGTGCACACAAAATTAACAGGACATTACAGAGCTCGTTAGGGCGAAACAAGAAGAAGAAGGAGGGAGGAAGACAGAGAGAGAGAGAGAGAGAGAGAGAGATGCAGTGATTAGGTGGAGAACGCGGGAGCATGAAGTCGGAGTTTACCTCTATTGGTCAGATGTGTGTGGAGAAACCTGCTCTCTGTCACATGTTGGCAGCGGCCGCTCCTCCTCTGCACGATCACTGTCTCCTGACATCAGCGGCACCCAACTCCTCAGCGACTGACAGGGGGCGACTTATCAACACGCACGTCACTGACACGCGGCCTGTAGAGGAGGGGCAGTGATTTATATCTGACACCTATGTTCCCTACCTGCCACTCAATATTCAACTAGTTCTCTTGGGGAAATGGTGGGAAATATTTAAATATTATGCTCAAAGTTATGTTTCCATCTTTTAACAACCATTTGAGCGCTTCTAAAAAAGTCTTCCACTAACACAGTAACCTTTTCTTTTTCACTTTGGGATTTATTTTTTTCCAGGAGAAAAGCTGCTAATCCTCGGTGATGGGATCCCTCCTTTTCGACGCCGGCTTATATACTTACTCAGTGTTGGTATAAATTCGAGGACGTCCAATTTCCACCTGTTTAAGAGCGGAGACTCCCTTTGGATCCCATTAAACGTTGTTCCTCCAATGCCCTCTATTCAAAAGAAGCAATTTTCCAAAGCGATTCAAGGCTCAACTCGGCGCAGGGAGGAGGGAAAAAGGAAAGAAAAAACACAGGCTCTTTCACTTTTAGCCACTAAAGCACTGCGTGAACCTGGTTTTGTGTTTGTTTTTTTTCTTCCTGAAATGGAGGGACGGATTAAAGAGGGCAGAGAGAGGGAAGAAGAAAAGACTTAGCTTGGTCAGAGGTATACAAGAACAAGTGAAAAGAGAGGCATTTGCTCTAAAGAGGCATACAACAAGTTTGCTGGAATCCACCGTGTTGTGTGGGAGCTACAATGAGCTGCAGACTCTCCTCTATTCGCCACAAGGGCCGCGTTGAATTCATGTGTTCGCAGGCCATTTTACCTGAGGGAGAGAGAGAGGAGACATTCATGCTGCTTCACCACCAAGGGCGAGGGAGAGTGGGCTGTACGAACACAATTAGTTCTGACATAGTATTCAGTTTTACATGGGCTTTTTAAAAACATTATTTAAAATATTATTAAGCTACAGTGAAATGTTGGGTGAACACGTTGTAGCATTTGAGTTGTCATCACATTGGCACCAAACATTAAGCTTTATGACCAAGGCTATGTATATGCTCAATAGATACAGCTTGTAATAAGAGGGGTTACAAATAAGTTAATAAAGCAATGGAACAGAAAAGAAATGTGCAAACCCTTTCCTCACCCAGGCAGCATTCTTATAGGGTTGTAAAGACGCAACTTTGTTTTACAGGACAGTTATGAGGCATTTTAAAGGAGGACCTGCCTGCGAGCATGCCAAGCTGAGAACTGATTAATAGACACTTGATTTGTATATTTAACTAACCCTTAATACATCAGGGAGGCCCAGTGGGTCATTCGACAAAAGGTTTACACAACATCTGGACCAAGATCCAGCTGCATCTAGTTGTCTTATTAAAGTGAGAAACCTCTGAGAATTACAAAATACAATAAAACAACATTATAATAAAAAAGAGGCTCAACAACACATCTTTAACACTTCATTTTTAAATAAACTTAAAAAATATGAGCAAGTCATTTAATATAACATTTCTCCCTTTATCCATTTAAGATTTGATTAGAAAGTCAGTCTACAAGGTCCAGCTTCATTTTGCTTTGTTGAAGTTATTGGAGGTCCTCCATCAGTCGCTTTGCACTGTCAGAGACTGAGGGGAACTTACTGTCCTGTTTGAGCTGCCACACACTTCACATGAAGCTTCATTATCATCATCACACCTTTGAGTGAATAATTCAAACCCTAGAGTTTGTGGCTAACAATTTTCAACATTTTAACATGCACAAATTTACCAATAAGTCATCTGGACATTTAGCTTTACAATCACTAGAATTAAAAAATTGGAATAAAAAGGCAATCATTTTAATTAATGTGTGAATTTAACAGGGTTGGCAGCACAACAATTACCAATATGTTACCATATGCATCAGATTTTATAGATTTGATTTTGTGGCCTTAAGAAGAGAGTAATTGAAAAAGTCTAATTTCACCACTGACCTTCGGTTTTTATATCACAGAATTCCTGCTCATCAGAATTCATCCCACTCAGCTTCTAGCCACTGACGGCTCCTGTTACACTGTTGGTGGAGGAAGGTGACGATTCACCTCCAGCTCCATAGACTTAGTGCCTTACTTAGCACAGCATGCCGCCATCCTATAACAGTAGATTTCCTATTAATAACCTTAAAAACGTCCCTTGTCTGTTTTGTTTTACACCTGCATCCCAGCATGGAAGGATTACTGCCTGTGCTACTCATATGGAAATGAGGCAGAAATACTCTAATTTGAGTTTATTCAGGCACAATTGCCAGCTCATCCACACAATAAACATTGATCCTATTGCTGTAACCCAGGCTCTTAGCTCCACCAGCAATTAGCACAGGCATTGATTTAAGGGACTCTTGCCTCTTGCCTGCAGGCATGTGAGGGCCAGCATTCTGTCTGGATGGAGCAAACCCTTTCTTTTCAGTGCCAGTCTCATTTTTTTCTATAAAACATATTTTAAATACTGAATTTAGACCTAATGGCAGATTTTTACGAGCTTACTTTTCTAATCAGAGATTTTATTGATCATCTACCTACAGGCTTTGAGGAGAGAGGGCCTTTATTCCTCTCATTCTGTTTTCCGTCTCTCAATTTTGTAAAACGTCTTGTCCTGTCAGAGGAAGGCCCAGAATATAAATCAAAGGTATACATCCCCACTTTAATGATTACAGGTGATATATTAGGCCTACTAAATATCTGTTTTCTTTAAACCTTAACTTTTCGTGTAGAAAAGCTGACACATGAAACACTCATTCCCTCTCCATGGAACAACACTGATATTTTTGATACATGTGCAGGTGTAGTGCAGTGCCTTCATTATATCAAATGTAAATTAGTCTTGATTTTTCTACACCTTCCTTGGTATTTTTCATACTTGTACGAGTTAATTTAGCCTGTCTCAAAATAATTGACACCACCGTGATGAAAGGAAAACTCAACCCTCCTGCTGTTTAGTGTTCATGAAAATGGCTGTTTGGTTATCACATGACCTATGTGGTTCTCTAGTCATGCAACAGATTGTACACAGGGGCAGCAATCAATACCCCTGTCTCTGTTCCAGTATTTTTCAGGCTGCTGTTCACAAGGCAGTGGTAGTTGATCAGACTCTTTCTTTAGTTTAAATACTTTAAACATTGATACAGCTCTCTGTTTATGTTGGACACTATATTTTCTTGTGAAAGTTGTGAATATTGGTATTTTGTTGACCTTCTGTTAAACTTCTGTTCATTCTGGGAGATGGACCCCTCCTCACTTGCAGCTCTCTCTGAGGTTTATACAGTTTTTCCCAACTTTTGTGTAGAGTTAAGGACAGATGTTGTCACCTTAAGCCCTCTAATGAGGCTAATTGTGATTCGTGAATATTGGCTATATACAACAGCAAATAACTAGTTTTGTGTGGATGGAGAATCGAGTTTAGTCCCAAATTTCCCTGTGGAATGTTTCAGGGATGGTGATACAGGTGCATGATTCCCTATTGAGGTCATGGAGCACATCTTACATTTTTTTGACTTAATTCACAGCACACGATTTCGACAACACTATTTCAAACCCTCCTATTATCTTTATCTTTTAATATGACTGCTTTCAAAGTTTATAAGCCAAACAAAACAATTGAAATTATTATTTTTGCTTCAATATGAAATAAATAACTGTACCATAATCAAATGTGTCTTTAGTTATATATTTATTGTTTTATTTATGTATTTTTACTTTTTTCTTTATTTCTACATTTATTTTTTTCTAAATGTATTTATTTAGCTCTCTATTTCTATATTTATTTATACCTGTGACCATTTTAATTAGGTTTATAATGCAGGCAGGCTTAACTCTGCCTAATTTATAGGGATATTTCTACATTTATTGACACATTTCTGTATTTCTACATTCTCCTTTTAATTAGGGAGGTTGGCTTACCCAGGTTTAAAGCTGGATTGGTACCAGGGGTGTGATCATCAGATCTACTACTTCTTTCTTGAGTAAGGCAGGCCACATGAGCTTTGCCTGAAGCTCAGCATTAGCTGCTTGCTGCTAAACAAAAGTACAGTTCTATGTAACTCTGAACCAGGTAATGCTATAGACTTTTCTTTTTGACATATTGCAAAAATGTATAATGGAGTGGAAGACTTCTCTGTCAATCTGCTCCACGGACAATCAAGGTGTTTGGTAAAGCAATTATTTTGAATATGATGATTAGCAATTTGTCTGTGTGACTTGTGACATTGTAAAAAAATAATCAATACATCTCTCAATTTTAAATCTTATTTATCATGCTGAGGTTTCATCAGACTTTATTAAACTTCATTAGTATCCAAATCAAAGCCGTGATTTTTTGGCAACACAAATGTAAGGCCTGATGTCGTATCCAGTAGTCTGTCTGTCTGCTTACTTCCTTCCTTTGCCCTGAAAGAGGAAGAAAAGTTTCTGGCAAGGATGCCAACGAAGAGGAAAACCTGGTGTGTCAAAGCGATGTGGTATGTTTGTGCTGGGAACAGCAGAACTGACTGCTTGACTGGATTTCTGCGTGAGTCTTTTTGGCAGCCTGGGCTTCCGTCCTGAAGCACTGTGGAGGTTTTTTCAGCCTGTCATATGTCACCTGGCTTCCCGAACACCAACTCCACCCAGCACCCCCTCACTGCCATGTG